>VMKM01000828.1:0-229503 GCA_008360985.2 Macquaria ambigua | reverse complement strand
CCTTTGACAGAACATTAAAGAACTATAAATTATATTTTCATAATAACAATGTATCAAATGACAATGGAAAACAATGTGAAAGTGGTTGCTTGTAGTGATGAGCCTACAGAGAGTTATCACCTGAATCTGCAGCTCCCCTCGGCTTTACAGGGCAAGTTTCAGTTGTTTAGCTGTTCAGCAGCAACTTTAGTGTCTTGGTTCACTCTCACCGCTCTTATAGTGACTTTTCTGGCCACAATAGGCAGCTGTTTTCAGTGAAAAAGATCTAAAAACCCACTGTACACTACCTGCTCAGCACCAAACAGCAGACAGACACAGTTAGAGACTAACTGGTGAATGTAGCTGAGCATTTAGCAGCTAAAGAGCCAGATATTTCCCTCTGGAGTTGGTAGAGACAAAAAAACAGAGCTAAAAGAGAGTGAATACTGGACTTACATTCGCCAGACGGACAGAAACACAGCTTCAAACAAATGATAAAGTTGATCTGTAACTACTGTATATGTAAAAATAAGCAACTGTTTGCTAACAAATTTGCTATATCAACTTAAAAGTAGGGCTGAAACGATTCCTCGAGAAACTCGAGTAACTCGATTACTAAAAATCACCTATGCTAATTCTTTGCATCAAAGCTTCGTTTAATCCATACTGCTCAGTGGTCACTGTGTTTCCACGGATGATTATTACTGCCGCACAGAGCGCTTACGCTGTGGATACGTAAAGTAGACGTGATTTGATGGCGCGGACTGGAAAATGGAGAAAGGTAGAGATAATAGTGAGGAGCGAGGCGAAGGGACAGGCCAGAGAAAACGACAGAAAGTGTCAAAAGTTTGTATACGCATCCAGTCCACAGAACGGACCCGACACAAGGTAACGTTAACGTTAGCATTTATTAGCAATATGATTGCTAGTTGAGATGAAGGCCAGTGAAGAATGTAAGTTAATTATGGCTATATGTAATGGCTAGTTAAGAACGTAAACATGGTGGCTAGTTATTATGTTCCTAAGTTAGCTATGTTTTGCTAAAGAAAATAACCACAGCAAATAAACTGCTGCAGTCAGTTTGTGAAAGCCTGAACTTTATTCATGTCATGTTCATAAGACTGGCTAATGTACGTTCTTAACTGTAGTTAAGTTTAAAATTGTAGTTCTGAAAGTTAAGTTGCACCAACTTAAAAGCAATGTTTATGTATATGTTTACCTTTTTAAAGTAATTTGAAATTACTTAATTTGTTTTTGAATTTCGCAAAATGTTTTGCACTTTAAAGCAGTAAATGGGTTTGGTTTTGACAGATATTATATGCAATTTAAAGATTAAAAATAATTTCTCTAAAAAGGAAACCAATTAGTTGTTCATTTTAAGAGACCTGTCTTCTTTTCTCTTTTGTGAATTTACTATTGCTCTTTAATAAGGCAAAAGTATCTCTTATCCGATTACTCGATTAATCGATGGAATAATCGGTAGAATACTCGATTACTAAAATAATCGATAGCTGCAGCCTTTACTTAAAAGGTGATGATATGTCAGTGTTGTGCTTGCAACTTGTTTCCGCTGCCCCCAAGTGGCCAAAAACAACCCAAAACACAACAAGTCATTGCAGGTTTAACCGACAATTTTGATAACCCATTAATAATGTAAATAATTTACCAAGCCAGAAGTCAAACATTTGCTGGTTCCAGATCCTCAAATGTGAGGATTTTCTGCGTTTCTCTGCTTTAAATCATTGTAAATTGAATATCTTTGGGTTTTGGACTGTTGTTGGGAAAAAAGAATGACTATAAAAGGTCTCACCTTGGGCTCTTGTGATCTGCATTTTTCACCATTTTTTGACACAAGCAAGCAATTTGAGTGAGTCGCCTCGACTCGCCTTGGGCTCTGGAAAATCATAATTGCCATTTTTCACAATTTTCTAAAATTCTATAGTCTAAGCGATTAATCACGAAAATATTCAGCAGATGAATCCTTTGTTGCAGCCCCAGTTTCATGTTCTGTAGATGTTGGTGTCCCTGCTTCTAACATGCCTTAGTACTGCAGAAGACAGTACTGCAGATAGTTTCAAGGAGGAACCAATGTTTGCCCTATAATAAAAGAAAAGATCACGCTACAACAAATGTCAGAGCTACCAGTAAAATTCCCCAAGATTAAAATCCACTAACAATACAATGACTGCCTTTTCTCATGCATGCTGTTGCAGGGAGGAGGAAGTTGGCACCAGTTTCCCTTTCATTTTAAGAAGTATCCAACTCAAACATAAGTCATGACGCAACAACTCCAAAAGCTACCAGTCTGACTCCCTGTGAGTCATGCCCACGACATATTTATGAGCCAGTGTATCGCTTCTCTTCCGCTGGCAAAAACAACTATCAAAATTCACAGTTTGCTATGGAGACCATCTGTGTAGAGCAGAGAAGAAACACAAGAAAGCACCAAGCTTCCAGGAGAAAAAAATACAGGGGATTTCCTTCAAGGCTGAGCGCTGTGGCTTGGACACTCACCCAAAAACTAACAGGCAAGACAAAAGCCCAGTGCCCTGGGGGGGGGGGGCTCCCCAGTGAAGGAGCACTGCTTGATCTGGACAATTGTCTCCAGAGGTCCCTTGACACTTCCAGACAAATGCCTCCGCCAATCAAGCATTCAGTAGCCTGCTCATTCACTCCTCAGCAGCTGCTCTCAGACGGGCGAAAAAAGGAGAAAAATACGTTTCTGATGACAGCCGTACCCCACCCCATCTCAAACACCTCTTGTATAAAAAAAAAAAACCCTCTCTCTGCCGATGTTTAATTATTGCGTCTCTCCTCATCGCTCAGGCAGTTTCCCTCAGGGAGACACCACATGGTTAAGGAGAGGTGAGACGAGAAAGAGCCTCAGATCATCAGAAAGCACTAATGAAGACACAGTTATACTCCTGTCAGACTGACACAGTGGTGAGAGCCGAGCCGAGGTCAATATCAGTGGGTCAACGTGCATCATCTGACCTGCCTTCAAAACCCTGATCCATGCAGTGCCGGTCTTACATTGCTTGGCTTAAGAACGAAGGAATGAACGAGCATTTTTGATAGCTATATGATTATTACACTATGGTAGTGTAGGTTTATTGAAATATTCAGAATAACAGTTGGGCACCAGACAGGACCTGTTTTTACTCTTAAATATATGGAAATAAGTCTGCTGAAAACACACCCTCATTACAAAATTACACAACAGAATGTTAGGGGAAAAAACACAATTCAACTTCCTCATTCATTAAATCTAATTTTTTATTACTTCCTGACATTTTATCTAAATGATTAAAAGAGCACTCCACTGATTTAGCATTGCACTCCTATAACTTAGTCAGACTCACATGGAGAGACAACAAGGATCCAAATCATAGCAGCAGAACCAGAGATATCGTCTTTTTATTTCCATGCATTCTTCTTCCTTGTCAAAACAAGGTACATTACCCACAATGCAACTCGAACACCGACAGTTCGGTTGGAGATTCAAGTGCGTTATGCTAGAAGCGGCTAATGTAGCCTCGAGCTGCTAGCCTCAATCAGAGATGAGGAGTGGGCTGCAGAGGTCTGGTAAGCTCATTTCTTTCTAATTCCACACCCCCAGATTTATTTTGATTTTTAAACTTGTAGTCTTCAGCCCCAGCCGACGCTGCCTCAAGTGACATCACTTGAGGTAATTTATCAGACTTTGCACAGCTCCCTCTGGAGCCACAAAAGGCTTTACACAACTTGAAATCGATGGAGTTCCACTTGTAAATAAACAACAGATTAATTAAAAATAAAAATAACTTAGCTGCAGTCCCAATAACTACAACCCTATAATAGACATACTGGCTGATAATATTCTGCTCTTCTAAATCTTGGAGATTCCTGAACATCATGTAGGGTGTATGCTGTTCTATTCATTTTTTTAAGAGCTCAAATAAGCAAAGAAAAGTAATAAAATAACTCCCACTTCATCCACACTGTCAGCTGTGTGCTGTTTCCAGTGAAAGCACTGCAGCAACCACTTTTAATAAAATGAAAACTGACAACTATAATTATACCAGGCCTGGTTCAGCAGTGGTCTGAGCTGCAGTAGCAGGTGTTGCGTGAGTGACCAGGGATTAACCTGCGAGAGCAGTCTTTATGAATGGGTAAGGTTTAACACATCAGACACAGGGCTTATGTGTTAAAGTGATTCTAGAGGGTCGGCTGGAAAAAAAACAAAACCCTAAGTAAAGCAGGATTCACCTACATAAGACACCACTATTCCACCCAACACCGTTAACCGCCCACGTCGGGAAACTCCACAGACATCATAAATCACATACTGAGACGTACGCAGACAAACACCTGATTCAAGACGCTGGCTACTAAAATGCGAGGATAGGACGTATAGAGTAACCTGTCCGCCCTGAATGTAAACTAAGTCACTCTGGCTTTCCAGCCGTCTGAAAGGCTCCTTTAAGAGACTGTGACACGGCCGTTAGCCAACCTGCGTGCTTCATAAAGAGCCCATATAGCAGCGGTGTAAGTTGATCTTGGAATTCCCTTGGCTGAGGTTTGAGGTTGGACTGCTGTAGACTCAGAGGGAGGCTAAAGGGTGGAGGGTCCGCTCATTCCAGACGCGTGCCTGACGTATGCATAATTACGGTAGCATAATGGGTGACAACACACATGGAGGGAGACCAGCGCTCATCCAGATGCATAAACATAGCTCTGTGGTGCTCAGCATAATGAAGCCTCATTCATTAAGGTGTTTATCCATTAAAAAGGGGATAAAATAAATAATCCAGGTTGTCTCTCCGGTTTAACGGCTGGAGCAGGCATTTATGTAATTAATGCAAACAGAGCTGTATGATGAAAAGTATACCAGGCTGGTTTAATGCATTGACCAGTACATGAGTGCAATCATGGTATGACAGTAAACTGAAGCTAACATTGAGTAGGTTCCTCTACTGTGATTACAGCCTTTTACAACTGGATTAATGCTGGGATGAGATTACAGTGATTCTGCGGGACTGTTCTACATGTGAGAATATCACATACAAAATACGCACTTTAAATTTAACCTACAAGATTTAGCTTGGCACCAAAGCATATTTAGGTAATACAAAATACAATGTAATACCATCCAGAAATTATTTAACTAATAGGGGTGGGAATCTGTGGGAGTCTCACGATTTGATTCAGAATCGAGTCTCGATTCAAAACATATACTTGATTGAATATATGCGAGAGTGCGTCGCCTTTTGATTCAAGAGTTAATTAATTTGGAAGCATGCTACAGTCCTCTGCCTGTTGAGTTCCACCTTGTTTCATCAAGATAACGTTATTAACAACATACAAAAAGTTAAGTTTGGCATTTGTGAGTCAAAGAGGAATCGTGAATCGTTTTTCCCCCCAACCCTTATTAACTAATGTTGATGTAAGTACCTAAACACACATTTAGTGCTGAAATTATGAGTGAAATAATGAAGACAGACAGACGGCAGAGACTTAATTGACACCAATTAAGGTAATTTAATGGCATTTCCCTTTTTTTGATATAATGACAGTATAGAGAGACAGTTAACATAAAGTACAAGTATTCTAGACGGAATAACTTCAACAATTTATAAAAACAATTTAAAACATTTTTAACAGTTAAGACAGTAAGCAATCATTCAGATCATTGAAAAATTGTCTAGATTAATCAATTGGAAAAATAATCCTCATCAGGCCTACAGTACAGACGTGCAAAAGCTAGTACAGAGAAGTGCGAAAACAACTTAGACTGCATCCACCCAGGAAATACCGAACATGTCATCTCTTGCATCCTGCCCGGCTATTCTGGTCGACTGGTGAAATATTCACAACTGCCATTTAAAATTCATAAGCGACGGGATAGATGCTGCCAAACTCTAAAAATACTCTTTACAGCGTAATGGAATATGAAATATTCATCTTGATGTGAACTCCTTCGACATGTCTGGCCATCTCGTGTTTACCTCTCTCACGTGCGGCGGCTCTAGCATGTGTTCCTGCCACAGTTCGCTGCTGAACACTGCAGCCAAAACAGCAGCTGCCATTCTCTTGATTGTAATTATTACTGCAGAAACTCATCCCACATGATAGAGGGTTGACACACAGCTCTACGGAGGAAGGACGGGTCTGCACACAAGACTGTCTTGATGTTTAGGCAATTTATCAAGCAAAAAAGACAATATTTGCTTGTTCCAGCTTCTCAAGTGTGAGGATTTGCTTTATTTCTATGTTTTATATCATTATAAACTGAATATATTTGGGTTTTTAACAATTTGAAGGCGTCACTTTTGGTTCTGGGAGATTGTGATGGCCATTTTTTACTGTTTTCTGACCCTGCGTTTGTCTTAAAAGACACCACAGGGTTTTGGTGCTCTAGCTTTTATGGATAAGCTGCTTATATTCTGTTCACTTAAAGGTACATATATATATACATATATTACTAAAAGACATTTTAAATCAGCAATACTAATGCCATTGCGTTTTTGTGAAGGCATTCAGATTTGGTATGGGACAGATCTGGTATTAGTTATGAAGAGAGGCGCTCTGCACTGGAGCCAACACTGATGAGGGCTGTGGGACACGCCCTTTTAAACAACACACATACACACATCCCCGGGCTGACCAAGAGCTGTAAATTACACCGCTATTATGATCCAGCAAGAGAGGGAGTGTGAGGGAGAATGTGTAGAGAGAAAATGAGAGAAACAGACAGAAAAAGAGAGAGGAAGAGTTCAAGAAAATGTGGCCTCTGAGTCACTGTGGATGCCTGTAGTGTCTGACAGAGGAATGATGGCCCTTGGAAAACACTATGGTGCTTTCCTCTGTGTACACATGGCCCGAGTTGGAGCACATACAGTACTGTAGCTCTGCCCTCCCCTCCTCCTCTCTCCACTTCCTTTCATCCTTCACTTTCCTGCCAATGGGTGTGTCTCCTGAACCCCCCCCCCCTTTTGCTGGCGCCCTTCGCTGCACTTCATCAGACCTCCGATGTTTAGCCGCAGCGGCCTCATCAATTAAGACGCTGATATGCGCGCCCAGAAACTCACTTGGTGACATCATGTTGCATCTCATCAAATGGACCACGGTGGTGTTTGGATGTAAAGACTCTGGCAACCCATGGTCGTAGTATGGTTAAGATCCAGTTCAGCAGATAAGCCAAAGTGTCTCTTAAGAAAATAAAAAACTATTTGGATATTTGAGTTTTAGCCATTTTCAAGCAAAAATAGTGAAGAATTGCTAATCATTTTATAGTTGCAGCTATTACAATGTGAAGATTTGCTGCTTTTCTCTGTTTTATATTGTTGTAAACCAAATATCTTCCGTTTTTGGACAGTTGGTCGGGCAAAACAAGACATCAACTCCGACCCTACGAAACTAGGATGGGCATTATTTTTACTATTTTCTGACATTTCATAGACTAAATGAATAATCTAATAAAATAATCGTCAGCTTAATCAATAACGGAAATAATCGGTAGTTGCAGCTCTACATATCAGCTGTGATGTGGCAAATAAAAAACTAAATTGTCATGACCTAAGACAACCGGACAAGATTCCTGGGATAGGATCACACAGTTTAAATTTGGCTTTATGGAAAAACACTGATTGACGTGTCAGTCAGCTGCGGGGAAAGGCGTTCCTTCTGACTTAATTCAGCAGCATCTCAGAGAGGATGCAGGTCTGATTTATGTAATCAAGTAATTCTGTGGATCAGTACGACTGTAATCAGAGAGGGGTTTTTTTTCTGTCTAATGTCAGCTGGTACTTGTCACTGAAGTCAGTGCAGGGTGTGGGGCTGGAGCCTGGCGTTACAGGACTGGGCTTATATACGGGTGGGAACAAAGATGGGGATAAGAACTTGGCGTAAGAAGCTGAGAACACAGACGGGAACAGAGCAGAAATTGGACACTACGGGTCAGTGTCCTCAGAAGACAAGGGGCGCCAGGAGCAGTGAGTTAAGAGATAAGGCCATGGATTCAGGGTGAAATAAAGGAATGCAGATAATCTGAGAGCCCCAAGAGATGATGGATTCAGTTGAAAAATGGTTTGGACGGTGCGTAGCTGTTGCTAACGTCAGCCAGGACCGCCGTTCAGGGTGGGGTTCAAGAGAGTTCATGTGACCTGCTGCAGACAGACAGACAGACATGGGATTTACACAGGGCGGGGCAGGTGTGACCGAACAGTAATGTCCTTTATTAGCTGAGGAGAGAAGAATGTCATCTTTCAGCTGAGCGCTAACGTCACTTGGTGGAGAATAGTTCTAGGGCTGCATGCTGTTTGAAGTCTGTCTGCTTGTGAACAAGTAGCCAGGCACATGTGATGTACTGACACACATCTCGAGTGAAAAGCCCGCCTTGTTTCATTCAAAAGAGCCCATCGCACAAATATCAAATTGGATCAAAGCATTCTTTCAGTGCTGACTGTTTACCCAAGCAGCATCTCCTTTAACGGCTGACATCAGAGGTTCTTTACAGCCACAACAGTCCCTGCTTTTCTTAAGCCTGCTCTCCATGCGTCTGTCCAACAAAACCCAGTTATGTAATGAGGACCTGGGCCAGATGAGCTGAAGAAAAGACTATTTAGCTCTCCACCTCTCTCCCCGCAGCGTGAAGCAGCTCAGCCATTATTCACTGGAATGTTTTCCTCCCATGTTTGTCCAGGGGGGCTGAGACCCCGAAGCCACAGGGCTGACGAATCAGCGCTCTGCGTGAGTGTGTGCTTTGTCTGTCTGTATTTTCTTAATCTAGGGTAAATGAGTCCAAGTTGACTGATGAGTAACCCTTTATAGGAACCACTTAATAATAGGAGTTCTTTACCGATTAATTTTCCTGTCACACACCCTTCACTCAACCGCTCAAGAGTCAAAAAAACAGAATTGTTGCATCAAGGGTACATCTCATCTTGCTTGTCATTAGAGGGCAGTCAGGGCTATATATTTTCCTCTACAAAAATATCAGTTTTGATACGGTCACCAATACAAAACACCCTCAAACATCATATCATCATTAAAAAAGCAGAAACCACACCTCAAGTTGAATTCTTGCCGTCCATAAATTGTCATGCATCCTTAAACATGACACTTAACTCTTACTTACTACATCACTGTCAGTCATTTTGGATTACCTCAACAGCTGAATGCCAGGAGTGTAACTGTAAAGGCCCAATGTGTGACATTCAAAACACTGTGCTTTGTGTGACGGGCACAGTGTGTAAACTTAAGTGTATGTAAACGTCAAAAACTTCTTCTCGCTCAACCAGCCCAGACTGTTACTCAGCTGGGGGCAATTAGATCAGGTCGGTGTCTGACACCAAGGGCAGCCAAAAATTACACAGCCGTAAAATGGGTGGACTTTGATACAGTAAGTTTGTGTTAAAGACTGTTAGTTGAAAGCATATTGTATGTTCCTAATGACCAAGACTCCCAGCAGCTTAACCGGCTTGTTTACAAAGTTTGTTAGATTATAGATTGTAGTTAACACTTTTATTGTTTTGATTTTGTTATAGACAATGAGCAGAATGATCAGAACTATGCCTATATGACATTTTACAGAAGAAGATGTCCTTTAATTAGCCACGTCTACACCACATGGCTGGTCATTTGCAAGTTAATCAACTTTCACCCGTCGCCGAGTCACTGACGTCTCTCCACCAGTCGTTTTCTGTCATGCCTCATCTCCCAGAAGTCATTTGAAACGAATGAGTACTTCTTCCTGTGTATTTTGTTGTCATGCTGGTGTGAATGCATGATTAAGTATACATTTGAGACTCTGAAATGACTTGGGGGTAATGTGCAAAAAGGGGTTAAATATGAACAATTTATGAGGCAGTGTCAACCAATCACATAGACATGTGACAGGAAAACAGGTGGAGGTGAACACAGTCACTTCCTGCCAGTGTCAACAGAGATTGAAACACCGTGCACTGCCATGTCCTCTCACAGGGATGTGTGGCATGTTGATCACACCTTTCTGTCCAGTTTGGGAAGTCTGGGGCTTCCGATGTTTTCAACAAGTTGTCATCATCAATAGATCAGACCAAACACAATGTCGAAAACAACACTGACATGCCATTTAAAATGAGACTGGGGGACAAGATAAAACACTTCCTGCGGACATGAGACAATCCGAGAAGCTTTACAAATCAATTTCAAGGAGACAGATAAAAGGTAAAAAGCCATAGCAGGAAAGCAAAAATGTCCACTCACTGTTGATTTTGTTTTCTGCCAGTCGAAACTACTGGTACTCCAAAGGTTCCCTGTTGCTTTTAATGTTCAATCAGGGCAGTGTTAAACATGCACACGACAGGCCTCATGACTGTGGCGCATCTTTAAGACCACCAGCTAAAGTCTATTACATACACTGCTACACAACTGTATCCAAAGACGCATAGCTTATTGTGAGAATTAGCAGTGCTCGAAACAAAATGTCTTATATCAACATCCTAAATACTTCCAACCACCGCAGGCACCAAAGTGAGATATTTAAATTCTCGATGGCTATTAATTATGTTACTTTAATTTCTTTTCCCTTGAAGGATAAACTCGCCTTGCAGCAGCCATTAAAAATAAAACCAAACAGACCACATGCAGTACATTGCATGCAATGCATAATATATACAAACAAACACAATCTGTCCCCTAAAAAAAAAAACAGCTACTAACAAACACAAACAAACTGAAGACCTGGAGGCAGGAGGACAAAACTTTAAATTACCCTTAAAAAGAATATGAAATAACGGTTTCTAACAATACAAAATGATCACATGCACCAGTTGAACAAACATTGTCCAGAACTGTGACTCAGTAGTGATTGTTTGCGCTGGGATATGGCACATGTGCGAGCTTAAGTGTTACTGTAAGAGGCAAAGAGAAAGGGCTGCTGGTGGTTCTGCAAGCCCAGATTGAGGGCCAGATGGCTTCACCGGCAAACTCAACTGACTGCCACTTGCTCATGTGGGTGGGAGGAGGGGCAGGAGTCTGTGTGTGTGTGTGTGTGTGTGTGTGTGATGTAGAAGAAGTCAGCGATAGTGGTGGTGGGGCGGAGCTAGAGCAACTGATTAAGCATTAAATCTGTTTATAATCTGTTGGCGGGAGAGTGGATGATTCCTACTAAGGACAGAGAGGACTCCTGCATGGCACCCACACATATTAATGCTAACAAGACAACAGTGGTGGAAAACACTGACATGCATGTGCGCACACACACACACACACACACACACACACACACACACACACTAAGCTTTCACTGGCAAGTAAAATGGAATTAGGTTTCAAGGTTAGGGCTAAAGGTGAAGGGTTACGTGTGAGTAACACCAGACAAGACACTTCGCCTTAATGGAGACTTGGACAGATGAAGCCACTGCCTCTTTATGTAATGCTGCACTGACTCAGACCAGGTGGGTGGGTGTCTGACTGTCTGTGAGTCTGCATGCTCAGCAAACACCCATTTTATTTCAGAAACCTGCAGCTATTTCCGCTACTACTGCATTCATAAAAATGTGTTTTTTTAAATATTATTATTATGGCTTTCAATGAAGGAGAAAGTGTAAGGAGACGCAGAGAGATAGCAGCGGGGCGTTGGGTAAATCCAGAGCTCATTAGTTGAGCACAAATCGAGTATGTGGACAAGAGTGCAGGTAAGTGCAGGACAGTCATACAGTCAAAGATAACTTTAAGCTACAGTAGCAACCATCAAGGGATGACCAGTGTCTACCCTACAGGTACAACCACTCTAATCCTTTTAGGAGAGCTGAGATCAGCTGCTAAACTGAGCAAACCTTACTCAGTCAATCCCATTGACAGGAATGTTCCACCATCGTGTCAGGAATAGTGGCAGAAGTCACTCTATGTCCCTGCTCTGCCGCGTGAGGCCTTCACTGCACTGAACTGGCTGCAAAACCTAATGTCAGTGATAGGTTTGCAACCAAAAGGCAACAAGTCCTCCAGATTCAACAACAAAATATGTCGCTTGTCTGTGTCCTTTAGAACGACACTCCAACCTCCTCTCTCCTCTCTTGGACTTTGTTGCTCTATAACCATGTCACCATGTCACCTTTGCCCCCGTCATAATTAATTCATCTGCTAAAAGGCTTTGTTACTTTAAAGTCAACATAAGGGGCACTTGCTGAGACGACTGTCATTTTACTTGGGAGGACAGTCTCCAAAAAGGGTACTCATGAGGACTCAAGATCTGAGTGAAGCTTGCTCTTTGCCCACAAAACTGGCAAGTCCCTCCCTTGTTCTTGTATCCACTTCTTTCTCTTGTCCTACTCTGCCTGCCAACAGAGCATCACGGGGCAGCTGGTCGTGCCTCATTTTGGCACTAAACCACATTCTCAGTATGGGGACAGGAACCTCTCTGCTGGGGACGAGCTTTGAGGAAGAACTCAGTACTATGTTGGATCCCATTCCACTCAAAATATGCGAGACTATCCCAGACGTTTTCCTGTAGTGCGGATGTGTTGTGACCTTCACCCAGGGTGTGCGCCCTGCGAGTATTAACCCAACAGGCCTGTGCCGAAAATGAGGCGACGTCAGCCCCTGTAACGTGAGACCTCAGCAGTGAGTCGGAGAGGTGACGAGGGGAGAGAGGAAAGGGGAGATTAGTACCACTGTATCCAGGTAACGGTCGTAAACACTGTCAAAGCAAGACTGAACACGGAGTGAATCAAAACACGAGACTGTATAATGACATGCTGACAAAGACCAGCTATTGTGATTGTTAAACAACTGAAGAGATGAAATTACTCTGCGTGTTTATGAGCATGCTGTGTGTTGGTTTGGCTACTATGCAAGTAAGAAAGTGAATATTACACCTGCCAAAAGAATTCCTGCCATCATGGTCTAGCTTTGGACTGCTGATCGTTTGGACTGGATGCACTTTCAGAGTCAGGACTCCTTTACAATATCTCCTTCTTCTTCCCTAACTTGTTCCCCTTTCCCAATCTTAGCAAGATAGGACGTGTGGGATGCTGACCAAAAATGCTACTGGTCCATCCATGAAGTCTTATTCCTACTCTGATTAGGCTGATACACACTGTGCTAAGAGACTCCATGCACATTCTGCGCATATTTTGTCTTATGGCCCACATGTCCGAGATCAAGACATTCTGTGCTTTGTGAACACAATATTCCAGACATGTGAGGAGAATGAAAAATACTAAATTGCAACGTACACCTACATCTTTCCTGAGACTGTAAAAACACATCCTGCAATGCCGCTCTCCAAAAGCACACAGTGCTCTTTTCAAAACACTCAGAGCATGCAGTCTGGTGATGGAAAATGTTAGCTAGTAAAACGCTGGAAAAGTGAGAGCCTTAGAAATGCATGTGCTGAATATGGCAGCCCCAATGTAGCTCAAGCTGTCCAGCACGGGTCTCTGAGGAGGGTGACGCAATACAGGACGGGAGGGGATGTTGAGGATAGAGGAGAGGGGGCACAAATATGTTGACTATTACGAGCTCAAGCCCCCCTCCTCCTCCTCCTCCTCCACCACGTCCACGGCAGTCCCACCCAACGCTGAGGCCCATCTGGAGTGCCTCGTGACCCAACTGATTAAAAGCAGTTGGGGCCTTCGGTGAGATACGGCCAGTGGAATGTGGAGACTGTGGAAAGGCCCAGAATAAGTGTGTCTACGGAGGTGTATGAATTTCTACAATGTGTATGTGATACTCTGCATGCTGATGTGTGCGTGCATCCATTTGTGTGTACTGCATCACATGTGCGTACATGCAGCCACATTTCCATTAGTGCCAGTCAATCGCAATCAATCAAATCGGAGAAGATGGATGCCCCCATTGGGACTGATGGGGTGGCTGTATGGGAGCATCTCTGCACCTGAATCACAGCTCTATACCCTACTGTTTCTTGACCCCATTAGCCTATTACACTGTGTTAAGGCTAATACAGATATAGTGCTCAGGATTACAGCAATCAAACCTCTACAGCAACCACAAATGTCTGCTCCACTTAGGCTAAAATGTCTCTTCCTGGCTCTGCCTTCCCTTTTCTACTCACCCATCTGCGCTTCATCCACGCCAGACCTGTCAACCTGGCTCTCTGCAGTCTCACCCTCCAAACCAGAAGGTATTTACTAGGTGCACCCGTCGTGCGGCATCACCCTAGTCCACCGGAGGTCCAAATGGAAACCAGGCTGAGAGTCTCATCGCTGCTGATGGAGCATGATACAAGAGCCCACGGATGATCTTTACTGCTCTCGTCCCAATAGGGGATCCTCCGTGCGGTTAATGTTAAGCTTAACATGTGTTTTACAGCTTAATTGAATAATGAAGCGATGAGAGAAGAGGAAAAACCACACGACCGAAGACTGCACCAAAAGGCTGCCAGAGGAGGATTGTGCGGTGAAGGCCAAATACTTTGGTTTTAAAGTGGTGTTTTTATAAGCGCTGTGGCTACAAGTCTGTCAGAGACACTTACATTATCTTTCATACATGCCAAAACTAAATCCTGCAAGGAGTAAAAGAAAACTGACCCCTTTTGTCACACTCAATCCATCAATGTGATCACAAAAGCAACTGATTTGAGTGTAGCATCATGTTATGTAATTAAATCCATGCTTTATAATTTAGTTTGGCTAATATAAGACAATTCAAGCCATGTTAACTGGCATTTTCACTAATGGAGCCTTTTTTCAGTCCATCTGGCTGCCTGTTTTCTTCCCGTAACTGTTTGGATGTTTGGCTGTTCTGGACGTCTTTGTTGCTTTTTTTCCCATCCCATTTGTACACTGTGTTGAATTATATTCAAAATGTGGTGCAGCACAATAACAGGGAATGTCTCCATACAAATTACGTTTAAAGCATTTGGTTAATTTGCAGGTGTTTGTTACTTTTCGGGAAACTGAAAATGTAGCTCTCTCATATGCGAAGTGATAAAAATGTATTAGCAATGTGTGCCCCAGTCATAGAAAGAGACAACACTGATGACAATGTGTAAATATGCCAGACAGGAAGCGCTGACAAAGTTACGCCGCTGTCACTACCTCAGCTGACCAGAGAATAAAACATGTCAAAAACTGATGGTAGTCACAGCAAACAATAAAAAAATGAGCAGCGTCCAATTCGATTTACGGCCTGGAGACACATATTCCACTTGCTGGGTTTCCTACTATTTCAACAGATCATCCTGTAATGGAAATGGCACCAGTTTGATTCCCGCAGCAGCTGATGTGTGTCCTGCAGTGCCTCTAATTTGCACAGAAACCCCTAAAATGTAAATATTTCAACGTGAAACAATAACATCGCACAACAACACAATTAAATCACCATTAAGTCGAACACGTGCGGGACCATATGCAGACACAAAACAACACACAGAGAAGCCATTTGGCAGATGGGTCAGAGACTGTGAAGGAGGACTCGGAGCAGAACTGAACACAGCAGGTCTCCAGGCCATGATGACCACACCCAGGCCCAGCTGGAAACAATAAAAACCTCATAGTCCTCATCTCTTCCTCTTTCCCTTCATCTCCTGTCCTTTATTCTTGCCCCTTCTTACTGCACCTCACAGCAACTTTAGGCTCTCAGTCTTTAGTCTCGTGTCTATTTCACCTTTGCACCCGTCTCTCCTTTGTCTGCCTTCACAAGACTGTTTTCTAATCATCCTCAGGTCCCATACAACAGAGAGGGAGTGTCTACTGCATTCTCCATCACCACAGTAAACACTCAGTCAACTAGTGAGCCATTCTCTCTGGCATGCACGCACAGGCCCCTTTAAAAAATAAAAGCCAAAGGAAAACAGCGAGGGAGAAACAGATGGATGTCATTTGTGTTATAAAGACAGACAATGGCAAAGGAATAGATTTCCTCGGGTCGGGCAGAGAGGTATTCAGTTTTGCAAAAATAGCAAATTTGGCACCGTCTTCCTCTGGTGACCTCTCCTGTGACACTGTCAGATTGGTTTTGCTTGCAATTCATCACTGTTGATTAGCAAACCAGGGCTCAGCCCATCTCTGTCACACTGTGAGAGGACCATAGGTGTGGAGGTGCTCTGAATGCTAATGTGGTTTGGTCTCATCAGCATCAGAACAAAGCGGCATGTGCACACTGACTGATCCAGGACAGAGGGCATCGTTATCACTGTCTGTATCGCTGTGAAGCCTGTGTCGTCTGGCCAATCGCGTGCTCTGGCACTGAACAGGCAGCCAGTTAACACCACTTTTACTAGGATGCCTCAGGGCTGAGTGAGGAAAATATGCCGAGCTCAACATTTTATGGAGGAGCTGGAAGCACAGGAGAAGGACATGATGGGGATTGAGTTTTTTTTTTTTTTTAGAATTCAAGCATACTGCAAGCAAACTATTCTCCTAAAGTTATTGATCCATTTATCTCAGCTAAATGAGATTGTGAGGGACAAGCTCTGATAGCAGTAGTAGAGAGGGTTTGAGTATAGAGAGGGTGACCGACACACACCAGTGATCTATGGATTCCCTGTCACGGCTCTGCAGAGGGATTATTCATTCCCCCCTGCTCCACCCTCTGACTGTCTTGCATGACGTAACTGCTCTTAGTAGGCTGATCGAGTTTAGATGTACCGCGCACCACAGTGGCGGTTCTAGCATTCAAACCTTGAGAAAACAAACACATGCAAAAAAAAAAATCACTATGGCAACCCTCTTCCAGTGATATTTACAACCTCACCTCGAGAGAGCGTGAGCCCAGGGGGGGGGTTGAGCAAAAGAGCCAATGTGTAAACACTTATAGATGAAAACAAAACAACACCTTCTAACAAACACAGTCACACACGCTCTCTTGCACGCACACGTGCATGCGCATGCAGCTCTCCACCCACTGGCGAGGCTCCTCCCAGCCCTGTCTGCATTGCACCAAAGAGAGCTGCATCTTTTCCAAGCCAGTTTTTTATCCAAACCGGGCCAAGGAGACTCAGCAGCATCCAGCTACTTCTTATTCACATCCTCCGCTGTCTTCTCCCTCTCTCCTCTTCCTTTCTCGGGCTTAGAAGAATAGCGTGCTTGAAATATTATAGTAGAAAGGCGTCTTTATGTGCCATCCTCTGTGTTACCAAGGTTACAATCCAAGGACGAGGTGTTTCTTGGTTTTGCTGAGCCGAGCCTCTAGAGACACTCTTCTCTTCAGCCCGTTTTCTGCAATTCAGCCATATGCAGGCAAACCTTTACGCACAGCATCACTGTATGTTTACTGCAGCACTGTGCACATATGTCATAAGGATTACGTGTCTGTGTGCATGCGTGGGGAGGGGGAGTGAGGGGTTACTGTGGCAGCATGAGGTGAATCAGCATTCTGTTCACACCGCTGTTCACTACAAACTCAGCCAAACTGCCGAGGACTACAGTACAGCGGCTCAAATTTACGACCACAGGCAGACATGCCCCGAGTCTACGGTGAAGAAAACCCCGTAGTCTGCAGCTGTATGGAGTGACAATGACACAGCAATAGTAGCCAAAGGAGGGGTATCTTACATTTCTTGGTGCTGGTGTATCAAATGTGACCTATTTTTGAAGAAGAGTAAAAACTACAAGCTGATTCATCAAAAAGGTGTTGAGCACAATCTTTGGCATTCTGACAAGTTTTGTGACTCTTGTTGTTTTTGTACTCCAACCTTAATATACATTTTTTCCTTCTTCTAGATTAACATGTTCGTGTGAGCCCCCTTATCACACACTCATAGCTCAGATGTCTTCTGTCTTCAGCTGCTTGAAATCATTGTAAAGTACAAATTACCTAAATCAAAAAACTTACTGCTGAGTGCTGCTTGTAACAAGATCCTGTCAAAATGCTTAGAGGTGCAAGTCAGAGGTTCAGGTATCTCAAGGTAATCTATGTCGCGGCACTTGAAACTGCCCTCTGTGTGTAAACATTAACCTGCCTCGGTGGGAGGTAGCGCTTCATAGTTTAATGCCTCAGTAACTCACTGACACAACACATGTTTTGCAGTTTGTCCACCAGTAATCTTTTCCGCTCTGTTTTGGCCTCCCATCCAGATAAATGCTTTCTGCAGTGAATACACCTGAAAGGGCACAGCAAGTGTCTGTGGATGGGGAAAACAAAGCTTTTCCATAATAACGATGTTTGCCTTCACAGACATGATCGGGTGCAGGGTAGCAGTAATGTTAAGAGGCCTCCGATCTATTCTGTGATTGCCCATTATGAACGCCAAATATAGACAATCACGCGAAACAGCTGTTGTCATTTAACTATTTATGTTGTCAGGCAATTTGGAGAGCATAAAACACTGATCTGAACAGGTCTCCAGACCAAATCAATATCTATCACTACCAGTATCAAAACAGAAATCATATGTCCGAATCAGTACTTGTAAATTGTGTGCTCTGCTATAATGAAATACAACACTGATCATGCAGAATAGGAGGACAGAATAGAGGTTTAAGGTGCTGAGACTCAGCAGAATAACCCGGTCAGTCCCACGTCTTACCAAGAAGCACCGGAAATGATCAGAAAACACATGTATCGTGTGGACAAGTCATTTTCAAATATACACAGCCTTTTCAGAGTTATCCACTTTACTAAACCATGTGGACACGGCCTCATTTGGGACCACATTAAGATCTCAAGAGAGCGAGGCAAATCCTTCAGATTGATTGATTTTATGCCTCAGAGAAGTGTATAAGGAGCAGGCGATATCACCATCAAGGTCTGGACATCTTGGGTTGAAGACAGGAGTCGTAGCCAGGGGCTGAAAAGATAAGCCTGTCAGTTATCATTGACATGCTGAAACTGTCAGGCAGAACAATGTCCATGAATAAAACGACAGGGATGAAGCAGAGAGAGCGGACTAACTCTGTTCTTTTTAGCATTAGAGTATAAAGGAATTATAAAAGGGAAATATGTGCTACCATGAGGCTGATTAAAGTTCTGATGTCTGCTTGGGATTTGAAAGTTTTATGACTCTCCTTCCCTCCCTTTTTCCCGCCTCACTCACTGCCCCTCGGCTGCTTTCATATGCTAATGGCCGGGGCAATTGTGCAGGCCAACAGCCTGGAATTCCTCTCCACAAAGGAGAAATGGAGATGGAAGGAGAGAGGAGAGAAAGGGACAGACAGACAGAGAGAGAGAGACCAGACAAAAGTGGGCTGATGCACATCAGAGGCCCAAATCACCGTCCAAAGAAGGGTTCGCTACAAGAGTACAAAGAGCCCAGGGGTGGCTTTCTACTCTAGTGTATGTTAGTGTACTATGCTAGTTTAGTTTTGCTTAGGGCTTTAACAAACAATTATTTTAATTACTGATTAATTTGCAGCTTATTTTCTCTATATTCAGCCTATATAATATCAGAAAGTGTAGAAAATGTTCCAGAGACCAGAAGGACCTATCCAAATTGATTATTTTGTCCAACTCAGATGCTGCAACCTCAGAATTTTTGGCTTTTTTTTTTTTTTGTAAAAATATTTGCTTGACAAATGACTGAAACGATTCATCCATTAGAATAATGAACTAATCGATTAATCTACTATCGTTTCAGCTCTACAATAATACAAGATAGATAGATTAATTAAAGAAATATTCTATAAATCAAATGATCATAAAAATAATATAGCCCTACTATTACATGATTTAAATTTTTGTTATTTCTTGCTTGCCTTGTAATTGTCTCTTAGTCCAAAATAAGCACTGAAGGGCACATGGGAAGCCCCTCCTGATGTGTTGGGTGTGGTCCATCACTACAGGGATGTCAGCTGAAGTGGCTACCAATGCACCACTGAGGAAGCCATCCCCCCACATTAAAAGCCCAGAGCGAGAGGCATCCAAACAAAGAGAGGACACACACACACACACACACACACACACACACACACACACACACACACACACATCCAGCCAGCCAGCCACCTCGGCCAACCCTTCAGAGACAGAGAGCAGGTGGGCCAATTAGAGTCCCCAGGGTCCCCCCACCCAGATGCGAGCAGAGCCCTGTATAATTGGTTTCCTCATCTATGAATTATTAATCCTGGTTGCTCTTTGAGGGTTTTGACAGGACAGGGTCATGACAGTGCGCCCTGTGACACACAGACTCTCCTGTTTAACCCCCCAGTGCCATGTTAAAACCACTCCTGAGAACAAAGTGGGGAGACTCAGACATATCCAAGAACACACACACACAACAACCAGGGGTGGATTGATGCTATCTTTGATTTTTGTAGTTGTATAGAACATCCTCCTTAATGGGCACTTTGAAATGATGTAGCTCGAGTATGCTACTCTTCAAAAGTCTAACGAAACATTATCTTATATCTATATCGATCATATTTTCTGTTAAAATTTATGTTGGGAAAGGAAATAATGCAGGATAGCATACTTTTACAATGTAATCCAAAAGTGTATCCACTGGAGGCAGAAATGGAGTTTAATTTGATGGTGCTGGCAGCGGGGGATGAATTGGTCAAAAATCTGGATGAGATTTATTTATATTTACACCTGCTAGCGCAGAAAGATACAATCTCTATTTCCCAGGTAGTAACTACCTGGGAAATAGAGATTGTCGATTAATCTGACATGACCAAATTTCAAGCCAAGATGATGTCTTCAAATGTCTTGTCTGTCTGAAACCTTAAGATATTAAATTTAAAATGATGTATGACAAAGAAAAGCAGCGGATCCTCTCATGTGAGAGGTTAAAGCCAGAGAACGTTTGGTTTTTTTTCCCCACTACTTTTGTTTAAAAAACAACTGAAGCGATTAATCGATTATCAAAATAGATGCCAATTATTTTTCTGTTGCTGGACTAACCCATTAATCAACTAATCGTTTCAGCTCTAAATAGTTTTGTGGCTGTTTTTCATTCTTTGAGACTTACATGAAAGCTAGTGTTCATGAGAATTTTAAAGATCAAACGATAACAACCCAAATATTCTTGGCAGGCCAACATGTTAATAGAGCTGTGGTCTTGCTGTTATTGGTGGCAGTGTTGTTGATTCCCTGGCTCCTCTCTCTCTGTCTCACACCAGGTGTTAGCCTGTAAATATTTCATGAGGCCTCTGTGCTGTGCTACTGGTGCACAAAGGCCGTTTTCAGCGCCTCGGACAGCAGAGGCTCTCTGGAAACAGAGGCCTATCAGTTCGGCCTGGGACGCAAACAATTTTCAGCACTGCTAAAATTAAATTAGGGCAAGGGGCATACCAGAGAGCAGCTCTGCTGCAATGTTTGACACGGCAAGACTTCTTTACTCCTCACATCAGGCATTCCATGCAAAATGAAAAAGGGGAGAGGGGGAAAAAATGCATGAAACAATGAGCTGTCTGTGTGAGTTTCCAGTAAAAAAGCTGAAAAAGGCATGTCAGAGATATGAAGTGTTGGTACGGGTGCCAAGTTGACTTCTGTGCATATAGAGATAAATGGATACATACAAGATAGCACCACAAAGAGCACTGTATGATAGAGAACGTCCACATTCATATGCTCAGATTCACAGGCAAATACGCCATTTTCTGGACATAGAAAGGCTTCGACCTTTGCACTCTTGCACTTAACATCTCATCCCATTACAAGTGAACATCCTCCAATTGACTTTACCAGCCAGCCTTTGTAGTTTTTCAAACTGCCAATGGGATGAATAAGTTCACCAGTTTTTGACGCAGTTAAGCTTGTTGAAATGTCTAAATGAAGCCCTTTACTACAAAACAATTCTTCAAGAAAGTTGAAACAAGAGAAAGAGATTTCAGTCCAAGAATCACTTGCTAAATAACTTGATAAAACTGACTTTCTGAAATCAAGTTTAGTCTCGAGCCACCTGAGGCTGCATGAGCAGGGACACTCAGAGGTCAGCATGCCTTGCACTCCAGAGTCTCCAGTTCCACACTGCACTACTGAATGAATGCTGGCTATTAATATGCGAGATGTCAGGGATGCCTTTCCTGTCCATGGAGAACTCCAGAGAGCAATAGGGGACAGAGAAGAAGGCAAGCTCATATAAAAAAAGTGAGGAAGGGTGACCAACATCTACAGGTAGAAACGTGTAGATAAACCTTCATGACTACCTCTGTAAGGGGTATAGGATAGGCTGGTGGTTGGAGAGGCCTGTCCCAGTAGCTGCCAGTTTGCCATAACTAATGGGGCATCGTGGTGGCCCAGTGGTTAGGATGTATATATACAGTAATTACCTTTGTTGCATGTCATATACTCCCCCCATGTTTTCTGTCAAGCTCTACTGTCACAATCAATAAAAGGCTAACAATAATAGAAAGAAGCTAAATTCTCCTCTTGCCCAGTCAGTCCTACAAGCCAAATGCTTAAAAAATAAAGAGAAAACTGACCTGATTGTTCCAGGCGCAGTACAGATCACAGATCCGACTCCAGTTGTTGTTAATCATACAGTCGAGAACTTTAAGATGAGCCATTTTACATTGCACTGAAGAAATCGAAGCTGCCCAGACACCTGCCCCTCAGCTGTGTGTACCAAACCCTGCTGCACCCAGCGGCACCCTGCTGCGCCCAGCGGCACCCTGCTGGCAGCGACGCTCCTCGACGCCACCTTGACGGAGAGAGGGAGGCATCAGCAGACGGCAAAGGGAGCATCTCTGTGCCCATCTGCGAGCTCAGCAGGCATCTTATCCGCTGTGGCCATCGCCCCGGGCCGCGCTTCGTTAGCAATATGTTAATGATTCATGCTCAGGGGATTATCTTCGATGTTAAAAAAACACTTTCTTGAGAGAGGGATCCAGCAGAAAAGAGTTAGCAGCAGTCCGGAGCAAAAAGTCCACCTGGTTATCGACGTGCAGGAGAGGCATCACCATGGTTACGCAGCAGAATGCAGAATGACCGAAAGCCTAAAGGACGATGGAGGAGACTGCACTTTTTCTTGTCATTTTCTTGCCTTTCCGTATTGGTAACCCTGCCTCTTCTTCACTCTCTCCGTCTCTCTTCCTGTGATGGTGTCTCTTCCCGGCTGGCCGTGCCTCCCTGTGCTCGTCTCCACAGCGGTACCAGGCTGAGTCAGCCTGAGAATCGGAGCAGCAAAGGCTCACTCTAAATCATCACGCATCAGGCCGCAATGCAGGACAGGAAACCGGTGAAGAACATATTTCCCTCTCCTCTCTCTGACTCTTTAGGACACAGCCAAGGAAAGGCAAAGGTCTCTGTGACTGACTCAATGTGCACCTTCCACCGCTGTCTCGCAGATAAAGTGAAAATACACCTAAGGCTTATAACACCTCGAGAGGTTTCAAGTTGTCTGTGTGATCCTGTGAAAACCTACAGAGGACCGTGCAAGCTCTCTGCCTCCAACTCCAAACCGGAGTGATTATGCACTTTGCCGGCAATGCGGGGACTCTATCCCGCCTGAGTTATTTATTGCATTACTCTGCAAAAAAATCTTCACTCTACTTTGCAGGGGGAAGACTCCCCGACGAAAGGCAAGAGGAGTGCCGCAGCCCCCACCACCGTGAAGCAAAAAGTCAAAGTCGGCTCTCTTAAGTAAATGAGCATCAAGTTAAAGACTTCCTCTCACCGTGGGATGTCAAAGAAATCAAGCTTTAGAGAGGAAAATGTGCCGGAAATGCATGAAGAGGGAATAAGGGAACTACTGGATGCCAGTAAATGCTTGTCTGGGATTGTTTATGTTCCTTTCACCCTTTGATGCTGTATGACGTCCAGATGGTTGTGACTGTGACATGAGCTGTAAGGCAGCCTCATCAGTGAGATGCTCTGTGCTCACTTCAAATGAGAAACGCCGTAACCACTTAGGAGCAAGGAGTAGCCTGAGGTGGGGTTTAAGATATTCATACATTTTTAATAACCCGTAGTGCTATGTGTCACTCCAGCTTTTTTTCTCCTTCTCCAAATTACAGGGATCCCCAGGACGTCAACTGACCACGAGAGCTCAATATCCACTTTGGCTGAGGCCAGCTAAAACCAACACACCACCGTGACAACTCTGCTAATTGCACAGGTGCAGCAAACATGTAGCTGTAAGCCTTCATTCAGCAGCAGTAGGACTGTAATGCAAAGTGTTTTTTGTGCACCTCATCTTGTGTAAAAACAGAACAACAAAATAGATATGTGTCACAAAAAGAAGAGTAAAGACAACTTGAGTGATAATCCAGACACAAGACTGCGTGTTAGGAAGCTACACACACAGTCTGGTCAGAAAGTTCAGCCAAGTCCCACAGGCCACACTCAGGGACCAGACATGGCAACCCTGGGCCCCACAACACACTATCAGTTGGGGAGGTGATCACTCACTGCTCTCCCCTGCTTGCCCCCCATAACTCTTAAACCGCCTTAGTGTTCCCCATTATCAACACAACACCTCTTTCCTTCCCTGAACGTGGGAGGCCAGGCGCCCAGCGGGAATGATTCACTGGAAAAAGGTGCATATTCTCATACTGAAGCTAAAAAATAAGCACGTCAGGGCTGTTGCTCAGCAGGACAAACTAAAAACCTTGTTTTTGCATTCATCACATACTGCAGGGGGAAAAACATGTAAGACATGACCAAGACAAACTCTCAGAGACCCAAGACTCTTAAAAATGTGATGTCAGCCCAAACCGCCCAGCTGTCTCCAGATTGCCAGATTTCTCTTGGCAGAATGAAAACACATCAAAGTCCCAGGTTTACCATCTTACGCTTAAAACAAAATATTACAAGTTCTTAAGGAGTCAAAGGGATTAATGTAGCCTAAGCAAATCTTCTACCAAGATCTGCAACAGTGACGTACTGTTCACAAAATATCTAGGCCAGGCGAGTCTAACAGATCGCCTCAATGCGGGGCAATGTTCCAAAATAATAAACTGCCTTTTAAATGAGATGAAAAGGCTTACCAAAATGTTATTATTAAATCTAAAATATTCACAAAGCAGTGTGTAAAAGAGGACTTCCTCTTTATAAAAAGGGCTATAATTTGTTTTAAATTTGTGCAGCTATTTGGAAATTGCGGACATCACTTTAGTCCAAATTATCCATGTTGGAATAATTGAAAACTTAATAAGATAAAACTGTCTGTGAAATATCTACACAGTGAACCGCTGTGACATCATGCAGCAACATGTGTATGAGCTGCAGCTGCAAGCAGAGCAAAAGCATGTGCCCCCCTACCCCCACGCTGAAGCCAATATAATCCAATCAGTTCTGAGTTATGGATCTCGTGGCGCTCTCTGGACACACACACACAGTCAGTGCCACACACCCTCCTAAAGTATTCAAAACAGGCGGAGGTTACATCATTTCACTGACAGAAAATAGATGAGGACGTGAGGCAGAGGAACGTAACTCCATGACAGTCATGTGGTGATCTGAAGCTTTTTGAGATGGTTGACAGACGAGTTATTAAATTCAGTGAGGAAGAGGGAGAGTTATTACACATTTAAGTCAGCAGCTTTATCCACTGCAGTTCAGTCCAATTTCATTAAGGCTGCAGGTGGGAGTTTAGTGACCATCAGCTGTTGATGGGATCCAACCATCAATGATCTCTTAGTCTATAAAAAGTCAGAAATTTGTGAAAAAGGCAGATCACAAATTCCCAGAACCCAATATCATGTCTTCAAATAGCTTGTTTTGTCCAACCAACAATCCAATATTCAAAGATACTGAATTTACAATGATATAAAACTGAAAAAACTCACTTTTTTTGTGGTCTAAGTATTGGATTCAGCACTAGTGATCTTCGTATTAGCACAGAGGGAGGCCACATACCAAAATGTGTTGGTTTTAGGAATAAAACTTTGTTCTAAGCGGCGCGTGTGTTGCTGGAATTTCCTTTTTCGCACTCTTACCTGTCGGACACTTTTTTGACTGTCTTGTTAGCTCTAGAAATAAACCTCAGTTACATTTTTAAGACCCCAAATCTGTGTAAAATTATGTTTTAGGATTCTTTGAGCCAAATAACCCAAAATTCACCAGTTTTAACTGACATGTTGGCTTTTTCTTAGATGACTTAAACCCGGTGGTTTTTCTAGCAATAACTGCTAGTCTGTAATTAAGCAGTTGTGGTCAATTTGGGGGTATTACATTAACTGTCATAGATGAATTGCTACAAGTTCAGTCTTGAACTTGAGAAGCTTCCACGGCCAATCGGAGAGAAGCTCCTAAAACAGAGCGGCTCTGCCATTGGGGGGCTCCTCTGTCATCCATTCATGTAATCATTGCTTCATCAGTGTGCCCTTGTTCATTTCCACTGCTGACGCGGACAGGAAATAATATGGTTTCCTGCCAAGACCTCAAAGCCCACACTAACACAGCGGGTTAAGATATGTCCTGATAACACCCCTGTTACATAAGAGTCGATTAAAATCAAATTCTGCTCACACACACACACACGCGTAGTTGTCTGCCGTTTTACATACAGAATAAAAAAAGGAGCCGTGAGAAAAACTTTCTTGCAGGAAATGGCTGAAAGAAGGCCAATCTGTGTCTACTTGCACTGTCATCTGCAGTGTATGTTCTTTCAGATGTGAAAATGCTTTATGGCTGCAGTCTATACATCTCTTATCTACCAGCCTCTATACAGTGCATTACATAATTTGTGGCTAATGAAGCCTGTAAGGTGTAAATTATGAGAGGGTGGAAGATGGTGAATACTGCCTTAAGAAATGAGCTACACAGAAACTGAGCGCTTTATTCTCTTCTTCACACACACACACACACACACACACACACACACACACACACACACACACACCCCTCACCAGTGTATGTCATGTCTTGAGGCCAAAGACAGAGCCAGATAGGGGGGCGAGTGTTTTGACGGAGATGCCTTGGGCATGTGTAATGGATAGCGTCTCAGCCTCACTGAGCATTAGGCTGGTTCTGTTCTGCCTGCCTGCATCTGCACGCCCCCCTCCCCCCAAACTCCTACCTCTCACCATCTTCTTTCTGCCCTCCCTTTATCGTACAGGGGGACGGGGGCATCCAGGCAGAAGAGGCTGTGACATTGAGCCAATTGGCAAAAGAGAGAACAAAAAAAAAAAAAAAAAGATGAGAAGGAAAAGAAAAAGGGTGGCATTTTTTGACACCCCCTGCTCTCTTCCCGCTCCCTCCCTTCCTCCCTCGACGCATGCACCCATCAATAATCCATCCATGTGACAGCGGCCAGTCTGGGCTTTCAGCAGACTGAAGGATGACATGCAGAGGAGCCATGCCGAGCATGAGCGTCACCTCTCCACAAGAGGAAAGGGATAAGGAGGGGCCGACCAACACACATATGCACACATATTTTGGGTGACCTCGAGTCCGGTGCAGCATGCGTACAGTTTTCCTTTTTTGTCTTTTCCAGGAAAAAATAGCGACAATAGCTGGGAAGTTTGATTCCGATAGGAGATGCCAAAACACACACTTCAGTTTCGGTTTGACAACGATAACTGTGAGGCAGATCTGGTGTTTCCAAAACCGGGGGGAACCCCTAAGAGAGCGTGCTCCTGGTTATTCCCAAGACACTTTCTCTCTGTGAGTGTATGTGCGAAGACAGGAACCGGGTCACGTCCAGGTCAGTGTCTTGTTTGCTGAATAGGAAAGAACCCTGATGTGCTCCACGACGCACATTTGCTTTTCAAATGTATGCAAATCTAAATCGTTTTGTCTCTGCTCTGATTGATGAACTGCCGCGGCTCTAAACCCTGATAAATGTGTAGGTCAATTCCTTTTGGAGACACTGTAATCTTTTTTCTAACGTGTTTTTTTTTCCCCTTGCGATGACTAAAATAAACCATCAGACTTTTAAAAAAGTGAGATCATGGTGAGCTTAATTAGGGCTGGGATGTGACACTGGAAATGTAAGTTGTCGTTTGACACTAAGTGTTACCAGCTGGGTGTGTATGTGGAAAACCTAAAAGTCTTCCTAGTTTCCACAGAAGAAAAACACAAGCTCTCACGTGGCACAAACTGACCACTGGTGCATTCCCCGACCCCTAAAATGATACCGTCCTGACCAACATTCACATATCCACTGCTTGTAACAGCATTCAGGAGAAAAACACACGCCGATTCCAGTACAGTGATTCCATTTTTTCCCTTCTCCTCTCCGACACACACACAGCATTCATCTTTCCACGGGTTAAATATAGCATCAGTAAAAACACGCGGGAATAGAGGACGGGTGAAAGACAAGCATGTGGACGAGGGGGGAGAGGAGAAAAAAAAAAAAGAGCAGGGGTTTATGGAGCTGGGAGGGGCTATATTTAGAGCAAAGAGAGCATCACGAGCAGCACTCACAGCACCGCCATTGGTCTCATCCGCCCCAACATGAATGAGGGATGTGATCAATATATGCTAGAGAGAGTGTTTCATCATTGTGTTTCATTACTGCTCCCCTTTACTTTATCCACTATTTTTTCTTTTCTACATGCCTTGGCGACACAAATTGATATTACAGGTTTGACAGCAAAAAGAGACAACCAGCAGAAGTGAAGTGCTTACACAGGCATACTGTATACTGCAATTTAAAACTGCAACTAACAATTATTTTCCTAAGTGGTCTATCTGCTGATTTCTTTTTTCAACTAATCCAATAATCGTTTGGTCTAACAAATGTCTTGTTTTGTCCGACCCACAGTCCAAAATCCAAAGATATTCAGTTTACAGTGATATAAAACAGAGAAAAGTAGCAAATCCTCACGTTGGAGAAGCTGGAAATTGGAGACTTTTTTGCCATTTTTACTTAAAAAAATAACAAATGATTAATCGATTTCATCTATTGACTAATCGTCTAATGGTTTGAACTTCCATTATTTCACAGGATGGTAGAAAATAGCTAACATCTTAACAAAGCTTCTTAACAGAGCTTAACAAAGGAGTAGGTGTTTTATTAAATGTAAAAGAAAACTTTCAACAACCATGGCAGCCATGAAGACAACAAATATGCTAACTGGAGCTGAAATGATCAGTTACAGTTAATTTTGATTAACTATTTTGATAATAGATTAATCATTTAAGTCATTTTTCAGATCAAAAATGCCAAAAATTCCCCAGTTTCTGCTTGTCAATTGTGCAGATTTGCCGATTTTCTTTGTCTGATTTGATAGTAAACGGAATATGTTTGGGTTTTGGACTGTTGGTTGGACAAAACAAGACATTTGATGGACATGAGAAAATAATTGGAGGATTAATTGATAATGAAAACAGCCCAAATTCTAACAACAAGAAAATCACTTCGTCTGTCAATCTTTTCTTCAATCGTCTCTCTCTAAGATGTATAGATCTGAGGGCCTCAGCTGCTTCATAACCACCCTGCTAGCATCAGTGTGACAGCAGGTCGAGTAAGGTAACGAATATGAAAGAGGCCAAGAGAAAGAAGCAGACGTTACACATGTGGGGTGTTTTTCTCTTAATGACCGGGGCAGCTGGGCCTAAATTACCCCAGCGTTGCTACCATCGCTGTGGCGGTAGCAGGGTGGGGTGGGTGTCTGTATGTCTTGCGGGGGGGTAGTCTAAGAGGAGACAAGCAACCTCCCTCATTAGCGAGCCAAGATGATGTGGGTGGAGGTGAGGGGAGCCTCGTCCCGCCTGGGGTCGCAACTCTCATTAGACCCCGGGGGGGGGGAGCAGTTTATAAGCAGCGAAGCTTGAAAGTTGGGCGAGATTTGTTTTTGTGTGCATGTGTGTGTGTTGTAGGAGGCATCAGGTGGATAAAAAGACCTGCCTTGCTCCCATGTCAAGCCCCGGGCTGCAAACAATCAGGCTAAACACCGGTACTGACTCACAGGTGACTCACAGATTCTGGTCCTGGGGTTATTAAGAAATTGATGGAATCAAATTTCACTTTTATCAGGGCGTCCTGGTGATTCAGCGGGCAACCATGCACCTGCAAAGTCCTGTTTTTTATTCCGCTGTCCTTCTGCACACAACATCCTCAACTTTCTTGTGCCTATTTTCAACCAATAAAGCTGAACATATCTTTAAAAAAAAAAAACAGGCTTGACCAAACCTCGAGAGAATCAGAGTCTAAGAAGTTAGTGTTTGAGAAGCAGCTTGTGTTGGGAAGCAATTGGTGTATTTTTGATGCTTCTGCTCGACAGCTGGGAGTTTGGTAGGTGGCGGTGGTTGTAGTTTTACTCAGTGAGGGAGAGTTAAGTGATGTTACGGGAAGCATTTATTAGATTGCAGAGACGGATGTGAGGAAAACCACACCGCAGCGGCACTTGAAGCAGCCAGTAGAGAGGAAAGAAAAACTTTTTTCATGGTAACTACTCACTCCTGTCTCTTTATTTTAGAGATCCTGTCTCGCTTTCTCAGATTTCTCGATCTGACAGTACGCAGAAATATTGGGAGGAAAAAAAAGGTGCCATTACCAAACTGCCAGAAACAACAACTTTCGATGAAGCGAAGGTTCTGCTCAGTGTCCTGCGCTCCTCCTTTACTCCATCAGCTGTTTTACCCTGTTACCCTATTCCCAAAGATTTATGTCGTCCATCCTCAGCTACTTCTGACATAGTAAGAGGATTACAGCCACTCACACACACACACACACACACACACACAGAGCACTGTTGCCATTTTCTGATGACGGATTAATCCAAAACATGCCACCACTGCATTGCTGTTATGACATGCATCAAGCCTAGCTGGACTATGATGATGATTACGATGATGTAACCATTGAAGCTACCGTAAGAGGCAAAGGATGAGCTCTACAATGTGCCATTTATGAGAGTTTGGCATGCAGACCCACAAAAGACCCAGTACGATTAGCAGCACTGCAAGTATAAAACTCTCTTTGTGCACTTAAACAGTTGTCAGAGTGGGAAAAAAAAAAATGAACTTGGTCACCCCCGAACACTGGCAGATGTGATGTGCCATGCGCTGCAACACTTAGCTCACACTCGCTCTGCTTCTCTCCGAGTACAAGACACACTTTGCAACCTCTGCGGCATGTCACGAGGTTTCTGAAAGTGAGAACACCTTTGAAACAGCGCTGATGAAGTTACAGTCGCTAAGCAGGCTGATGGGTATCATGGATGCTTGCTTCACGTGTATCCAGGTGACAGCTATAACTTGTGAATCCACGTGCAAGCGTTTTCCACTCCAGTCAAGTCGCACAAAGCTTGCATTGTGTCAAAAATAGACGTTCCATAAGGAATCTGGCAAAAATGCACACCAGTTTAGGATTATAATTCCTCTCTGCCACACTGAGAAACTGTCACACACAATCTACTTATTTAATATGTCAGCAGATACCTGTGAATACACCACAATAGCTAAAGAATGAAAAGGCACCATGAGCATGCACACTTAATCATGAAAAAACAGACTGCACAGCCCGGGGTCCAGACACATCTCCATCCAAAGTCCTACCTCGCAAGACGGAGTTACGGCTGTGTGTTTACTCTCTTCATTGTCCTGTGGTGAATCGCTCCAACGCGCTGCCATCATTTCATTTCAAACCGCAGAGGAGGAGGAAGAAGTCCTTTAGAGACCACATCGAGGTGAGGAGGATAAAGCCAAAAAAATAAATAAAAATAAAAAAGGAAAAGGAAAAAAGATCCTAATCCACACCGTCCTCCTTCTTCATGTCCATCAGTGGCTGAAATCTAAACACAAAGTGCACAAGTTGGTGAAATAAATGCACCCCCAGGAGAGACAAGAAACACTGGCACACTGTCCCTGTCCCATGCAGGCCAAATACAACATGTATTTTTCACATTATTACCCAGACTAATGAGCCTGGGCATACTAAATATCAGCACCATGAAGAACAAGAACAAGGGCCACAATAAGATACCCTTGAAATGCATTTTGAAATATACTATACCCAATAAATGTCACATCAAAGCTCCAAGTCCCTAAATGTATGATGAGCCTGGTCAACCAAGAACAGCCTAACATCTTAACTCTCCTAACTCTGAGTGAAGAATGCTAATCAGATATTCCAGCAAAATGATAACCATCTAAAAAGGTCCCTATAATACCTTACATTCTTGTAATATAGAAATATTATAGTGATATCATTGGAGCTTTAAAAATAAAGTACAATGAGATCAATAAAGAGACCAAAGAGGAATATTACCGCGATTTTTCAGATGGTATAGCATGATTTAAAGGGTTTATCTAAAATCCAATTAATGGTTAACATTCACCCAATCCTTCTATTTAATTAACGGGGAGTTAATTTGGCTAAAAGTGAGTAATGGCAGGTGGATAGCCGAGCTTTATTAAAAAATGTCACCTCTGTAATATTATCTGCTACACACGGGGTGGAAAAAACGAGACATGCATGTCAAATAAAAGCGGAATTCATGGCTCTCTGTTGGGGGGAAAGTGCACAACTAGACCTTAAGCATTGCGGTGTAAAAGCACACCAGCCATCATGAATTAAGCCATATGCTAAATATAAAACAGCCAGGATAGGATACTAAATACTCTCTCTCTTACGACATGGCATACATACACCAAAAACGACCCATTTCCAGTCGCTTTAAGCAAGAAAACCCCCCTTGCCGCTGTTACTACGGGTGGCTGTTGACAAATACTAGCTAAGCAGGCGGACGACAGGTTGTTGCTGTGGTTTTAATTGTGAACAACAATCAGAAACCTACCTGTTACAAATTCAGAAAACTACTCCGAAATGACAAAACAAACACACTGTCCATGTTTCTGTTGAAGAGTAAGGTGTCCGTTAAGAGCCTCCGTCGATCCAAAGATGGGTTAAAAAGGCTGTCAAGAGATTACAAAGCGGGATATTCAGTCTCCTTTCAGAGCTACACTGACTGACCGCTGAGGCTCACTACCTGTTAGGAAAAACACACTGGAAAAAACACGGTAAACGCCCTTCAGTGTGCATTTCTTCGTCAGGGAGACCCGACGAAAAATAAGCCTCTGGTGTTCATTCATTTCCCATCATTTCCGAGCTTCAATTCGATGCTAAACCAGTCCAAATAGAAACAAAAAAAAGTAATATGTACTCCTACGTGGTCCCGGTTGGCGGCGCGACAATCTGTATGTAGATAGACAAATCTCCCGACTCTGCTGAAGCCCCGCCCATCCGCTTGCCCCCTCGCAGGGCGTCGTCCAATCACATGGGCAGTTTAAATTTGGAATTTTGAAGCGGGCCAATTGGAAGCGCTGTTACATAACAATTCTAATAAAGAGTGGAAGCTGGTCCATTCTGGTCTCTGGCTGACAATCACTATAACGTTCCCACATTATTCCTGCAGGAACTTGGTCTTTTATGTTACATTCAGTGGAAAGCATTTTACTCAAGTACTGTACTCAAGTACAATTTTGAAGTACTTATGCTACTCTACTACATTTCAGACAGTAATATTGTACTTTTACTCCACTACTTTATTTGACAGCTACAGTTACTTTACAGATTATATTTTTTCATACAAAGCATATCATCATTTTATAAAATATTGTGCATTTTTCAAGATGAAAATGCCCAACACTGTATAAAGTAGCTCAAAAAAGGCTTTTACTTTTATACTTTTAATATTTTGCTTTTAATACTTCTGTAAGATTTTGAATTTATGACTTTTACTTGTAACAGTGTTATTACCACTTTTACTTTAAAACGTCTGAATACTTCTCCTACCACTAATGGGACATGATCAGTATCCATGAAGTTCACAGAGACACGCTTTACTTTTCACTCACACAACGCATTTAAATTATCAGCCAGCCATGAGCTGATAAACACTTTTATTCCCACACTCTGTCATTAGGCCTTTCAGACCTTTAGGGTGAGCAAATGAAATCACAGGGACATCATTGTAAGGGGCGAGGAAAAGCCCAGAGGCCCACACATATGCTGAACTCTCCAATTTCCTACTGTTCAACTGGTGAAACATATTTGCCTATCCATTATCAACTGTAAGAGCAGTGTCCTTAACTTTATTATGGTGACATGTAGGGCATGGCAGCCACATGGGACTCCACAGAGCATGAAAAAAAAAGGGCTGCACAGCTGATCCGGACAAAGACAAAGGCTGATAGTGTTCTGTTTGCAGGCTACTCAAGCAGCACAATAGAAGATAGGACAATAGGACTCTTTTGACCCATACTGTGGCGAGGTTTCCCTGGTTTCAGAGAGGAGCTATTGTCTAAAGAGCTGGTGCACTCTCATCGAGACAATGGAGAACTTAAACTGATGTAAGTGGGACTCTGCGTTATGTGACGGTAAACATGAGGTTCATATTCATTTAATGCAATTTGTTTATTAAACCCATACCACTTTATTAATGCAGCATCTTATTGATTTGACATAAAGCGCCATTGTGCATCAGAAACAAGACTCATTATGACAACTTGAGTTTTCCCAGCTAAGCAAATTGCTATTTTAACATATGGAGAATTTCTGTTTCTCCCACAAAAACAACTCGCAATCTGTATCTTTCTGGATTACATGTGTGTATAAAAATTCACAAGCAAACTATAAAAATGTTTTACTGGTTCACCATCTTAAGAGCCAAGAGTGATTGTTTGTGTGGTACTTTCCCTAAAAAAAAACACTTGGCCCACTTGAGTTACTACAACAGTGCACTCTCCTCTGTGCAGAACACTGTTGCAGCTTGAGACACACATGCAGTGTTGTTTTTATGAATGGCAAAGCGAGGGCAGAGGATTTCAGATCAATGAACTGTGAACAAAGCTCATTGAGGAGTTGTAGTTGGTGCCTTAATGACTGAATGCATGTCTACTGTATAGTTTAAGATGCTGTTGTGAACCTTGTATAATATACTTACTGTCTTTCTGTATGTTATTGCTCCCTGAAGCATGCTTGTAACTTTATTTCACTGGTTTCTATCCAGAGTTTTCTAATAATTTCTCTTAGCCATTAGGTTTTGTTGAAGCATTTGTATGAGCATTCACTGCTAATTCCTTCAGACCAAATGTGCAGTTGCAGAGCCAGAGTGACTCAAACATCCAGCAGAGGAGAGATTACGAGCTCTCTCGTGGCAGCAAAATGTTTGGCTGGATTAGGACATCACATGAAGCCCAAATTCAAAGCCCAGCAGCGTTAGGATTATAGGACAGGTGGGAATGACTCTGCAGGACAGCTTTCAACACGCCTTCATGCAAAACACCCATCAGGCAAGACAACGTATATTTCATTCATAAAGTTTTTTTAAGCTGTAGTTGAGTCAGGAGTTTAAGAGGATGAGGATCACTCCCCACTCCAGGTTGTATAACTGGATCTGGCACTGAGTTTGATGGCTGGGTGAAACCCAGTCAATCTATCAAGCCCTCGGGCTAGCCAGTCCCTAATTGGAACACAATGAACACTGGAGAGGATGTTCTTTCTATTTATGTACCAAGATACGTCAGTGAAGCAGTATTTATTAAGGTCCAACCTGGGAATGGAGAGTGTATTCTTTTAGCGTCTGCCAGCTAAATTCGGGTCAAATAGATGTATTAGATTCTAAATTAAGGCTGGTTCTTTCATATCACAAATGCAGCAGAAACACACGTAAAAATTATGTAGCTTTGAAACTAAAGAGGTCTAATCTTAAAGGAATAGTTCATCATTTTGGGAAATATGCTTATTTGCTTTCTAGCTGAGAGATGAAAAGAGCGATATTAGTCTAATGTCTGACAGTGATATTAATCTTCTCATCTAATGATAACTCCTAACAAGAAAGCAAATAAGTGCATTTTGCAAAATGTGAAACTATACCTTTAAATATGAAGCTACAGCCAGTAGCTTCATAAGGTTCACAAGGTTAGCTTAGCCTAGCATAAAGACTGGAAGTTGGCGGAAACAGCTAGCATAGCTCTGTCCAACGGTAACAAAAATCCGCCTTCCAGCACCTCTAAAGCTCACTTATTAAAACGTTATATCTTCTAGCTGTTTAATCTGAACAAAAATCTAAAGTAGCTAGCTGTTTCCCCCTGCTTCCAGTGTTTATGCTAAGCTAAGCTGACCATCTCCTAGCTGTAGCTTCATAACAGATATAAGAATGGTACTGATCTTCGCATCTAACTCTTTCTAATTTCTCAAAATGTCAAACTATTCCTTTAAAGGCAGAGCATTAAAGTAAGGTTTTGGGAGTAAACATGGTCTATCTGTTGTGCTGGCGATGTGAAATTAAATCCCACTGCTCTGTCTCTAACCACAGGCTTCATATGTCAAATGCATGGATGTGCGGTCATTCAAATGTACAATTCCCGTTTTGTTCCTTTTGTGCTGAGCGCAGTTTACCTGTAGCCTACTTTCTGCGGTCGGCCCCATCCTCTGTTCCCCTGACGGAGCACGACAAAGGCGCAGCATGTGAAACCTGCAAGGCTTTTTGTCCCATTTCGGTTTCAACAAACCCTGCATCAAGGTGAAGGACAATGGCCTCTGGGTTCCCAGGGCAGTGCGGGGGGCATTAGTGCTGGGATAAGTTAACCACCGCCGCCAAGTGCTGATGTTTTATGATAAGGACACACAGGGTTGCAGAACAATGGGGGTCTTTGTGGCTGAGGCTACACAGATAGCACCCAACCAAAGAGCTATGTAATTTGTTGAGTTTCTTCCCTCTTGCTTATCTCACTCCTCTGCACCTTAGGGGTCATGGACAAGTAATAAAACCTGAGTGAACTTAGGGTTCCTATAAATGTATTAGTGAAGGTGTTGTTTACCACTACAGACGTGAAACCTGAGAGCATTTTGAAAGCACATCATTGAATCTGAGTGCTCCACACCTCCCAGAAGTCTCTTTTGTTTGCAGTCACTCATATTATCCAAATAGCAACTCATTTATCAGGTCATTTAACATGGAGAGGCCCTGTAGCTGGAGCTGGACCATTACCTTTGGCTTAGATACGGTTAGTATAATTTGATATTTGGATTACACAAAAGTTACTGGAACAACTATAAAGATGACAATATATTTTGTTAAACTTTAGCCATTAGTCACTGCAGACCTTGGTGGTCTGCACATGTGATGTAGCAGCGAAGGGTGCTAAGGTTAAGAGACAAACTTTGACTCCAATCATCGCTCCGTCTTTCAGTTGGGATGTTGTATCCCATCGTAATGACAAATCACCTGAAATCTTTACCACTCTTAGAATAAGGCCTGTGTGTGTGTGTGCATAACATTCCTGTTATGTGATGTGATGGCTGTTTGGAGTTTCAGGTGATTAAGAATCAAGAGTGCGTAGCCACATGATAACACTCCCCGAGTGCACGCTGTGTGAAGTGAAGCGTGGTCTGTCTGTCGACATGCACAATTGACTCTTAGACCCCAACGATGGCAACATACAAAATACATCTGTGTGTGTGTGTGTGTGTGTGTGTGTGTTGCATGTATATTTATAGTTCAGAGCACTGAGGCTGCAGGTATTTTGATGTCATGTCTTCACAGTGAGCATTCTCCCCCAGAGATCAACGGCTAGGAGTTTAACTGCAGCACTATAAACCTTGTAAAAACAGCCCACAACAGTTAATGTGGGATTCAGTGGAATTAAGAGATTTGTAATTTAGGAATTTTTGATGAAATAACTAATGAGATTTTAATAATTTTGACATTTTAAAGTTTTGTTTCCTTTTGATTTGTACTTGCTGGAGCAGTAGCGACTTCTGGTGAGTCAGTCAGTGTAATTAACAACATAAAACATACAATTTACCCAAAGTCTAAATGTTCTATTGACTGAATACTCTATGAGCGTCTGTGAGATTGAATTTCAATGTAAAACAACAATGTTATACATAATAAACAGACATTTTCATGTCAGTTTTGCTAAATACTCAGTGTAATTCTCATGCATTTGGTTCTGATTTCCAGTAAGGCCTGATTAAAGTTGGGAACAAATAGATACAGTGTGGTGAGGAGACGCTGTTCGGCCTGCCTGCTGCGCCCACTGTGTGTTTTCCATGAGTCAGAGTGGGCGTCACCCGGGCACGGAGATGCCAACGTCCATAAGCTCTCTCCATCTGTCACCAACGTCCTCTCCTGGCGGGCAGCAGTTCTTTCTTTCATTTATCCATTTATTTGTTCCCGTGTGCATCGCAACAAAATGCAAAAAGGGAGGATGAGGCAACAATTACATCACATTATTATTTTTTAGTTTAAAGACATTTTCTGATGAATTCTCAGAAGTTATGATTGTCTGCTTTGAGAGGAAGAATGCTCTTTCAATTTAAAGTACTTACACACTTCAATTTACAGACAATTATAAATACAAATGTTTTTTTTCTGAAACATTTAAACAAAGCAGTGCAAAGATGGACTGAAACAAAACTGAACCTTTACTTATTGCTGAAGAAGGCAGACAAACAGCTTTGTGCTGCTATTGTAAAACGGTGCATTACTTATGGTTTTAAATCTTCTCAAACCTTGTACTTAATTTTTCCAGTCTTGCTGATGACACAGATATGCTGAAAGAGGAAGAAGTGGGAGAAAGAAAAATGAGTGACTGTGATATTGGATTGCCCTTCAGTATGTTCCAAAACTTTGCATCTGATGATGGCAAAATATTTGTTTAAGATCACCCTGATCTATGGAAAATTCCAGCATGTTCTGAGAGCCTCAATATGGCACATACAGTATGAAAAGAAGAAGCTTGCAATAATTTGAAAGCAGGGAAAGTAATCTACAACGATATGACACATTCATTAATCTAACTTTGGGCGTCCCAGGGGTTCAACTCATATTTCTTCTGTAGGATAAGGACAGATAAGAGTGGAAGCTTCAACTCTGCCTGATAATGAGATCCTAACCTTTACATTCCACAGGTCGCCCTCTTTCAGACTTTCGTAATGAATACCACCTCCCTCAAACATGCACAAGAGACACACACAATCATACAGTACATGCAGCACACACACCCATGTGAATACACACACACACACAAAGCTATGGGAGTCATCTAGGCTTAGTGTTTCACATGAGTCAGAGGTAAATTTGAGGCCACGTCTTTACAGATATAAAAATGACAAAGTTCACATAAGTTTGCACTTACTAATTTCAGCCTGAGAAGTCTGGCTTGAAATAAGAAGTCAGGGGTGCGACAAAGAAAACAGAGTATAGGTTGCACTGCTGACTCAAAGCTTGTATAGGAGGAGTAAGTTGGGTTTAAAGCACCAGTGAAGTAGTGTCAGAAGAGAAAGTACCAAAGGATGACAGAAATGCCAGACATGCTTTTCAGATGCAAAACGGGTTTGATTTCTTTGCATGTTGGAAACACTTAAAAATGACAACAACAACAAAAAAAGAGAAGAAAAGGTGAGAGTCAGTCTATAGCACTGGCAGTGACTACATACATGGTCACTATGTCAGATCAGGTAATCATGATGCCTAAGATCCCTATCATGACTTGGCCAAGAGATGTGTCAGACAACTGAACCCTGACCCTGATCATAGTTTGCAGCCTTTCACAAAACAGTTGACGATTTCAGATCAATGAACTGTGAACAAAGCTCATTGAGGAGTTGTAGTTGGTGCCTTAATGACTGAATGCATGTCTACTGTATAGTTTAAGATGCTGTTGTGAACCTTGTATAATATACTTACTGTCTTTCTGTATGTTATTGCTCCCTGAAGCATGCTTGTAACTTTATTTCACTGGTTTCTATCCAGAGTTTTCTAATAATTTCTCTTAGCCATTAGGTTTTGTTGAAGCATTTGTATGAGCATTCACTGCTAATTCCTTCAGACCAAATGTGCAGTTGCAGAGCCAGAGTGACTCAAACATCCAGCAGAGGAGAGATTACGAGCTGACGTGCAAAGGTGATCAGGCAAAGAAGAGACAGACGTCTGGGAGTAGGAATATAAACAATCAACAACTAACAATCATGGCACCACATCACAATTGAGTCTACAGCCATGCGTGCGGCTCTGTGAGGCTGTACTTAGGCACAGTGGTGCTTAATGCTAATGTCAGCATGGCAACATGCTCGCAATTACAATGCTAAAATGTTAATGTTTAGCAGGTAATGTCTACCATGTTCACTATCTTAGTTTAGTGTGTTACCATGCTAACATTTGCTAATTAGCGCTAAACACAAAGTACAGCTGTGGCTGATGGGAATGTCATTAGTTTCGCAGGTATTTAGTCATAAACCAAAGAACTGGACAAATTAAAATTCTGACCTGATGATGGCGCTACAGGTGAGAAGTTAAGGGACCACCAAAATTATCTTAATTCATCCTGAGGGGGGCGTGAATTTGTGTACCAAATTTCATGACAATCCATCCAATAGTTGTCTAAACATTTCACTGAAAAACACAAATGATCCCAGAATTAATGTCAGAAAAAGTGACTTTAACATTCAGTGTTTTTGGCAGAAGTCAGCACAACACTGATTACTGCTCTGAATGATAGGGTTGTGGGTAGACCCCTTACACACACACACACACACACTACACACATTTACAGATGTAAGTGATTTGAGCTGCTTTGCCTACATATAAAGTCTCCTCAGGCAGGGAGGTTACCTGTTTGGTGAGTTTAGGTTTCAGGGAGAGGAGTGCATCTCTTTGATTTACTGCTTACCCCCCCCCCCGTCTCTTTCATCTCTTTCTCTTAGCTCTTCAAAAGGTCATGTGGCGTGTGCAGCAGTGTCAGTAGACTCAGGACTTACATTCAGGTCACGGAAGTATTCATTGTAGTCCAAGGCATAACCAACAACGAAGCGGTTGGGGATTTCAAATCCAACATCTATCAGAGCAAACACAGACATGAATGTTCAAGAGTAACATGATGAGCGTAAATTCTGAAATTAATAAAAACATACATTTTGTTATTTTAAGGCCATAAATTCAAGCTTATATAGAAACAGCCTTTTTCCTACATGTTTTTTAGTGCTTCATTTAGGCTCAATGAAACCATGGATATTCTCTGTCATACAAATTGATGAGTAGGTCAGAGGTTCCACTCTTCACAATAATACCCTAATTAGGAAGCGACTTCAAATCAACAATATGCAGCAGTCTTTATTAATATTGAAACTGCAGTTTCTATCTTTCTATGTATACTACAGCCTTACCCAGTAGTCCATCAATCCATCCATTTACTAGCCATTTCTGTTAATTTCAGAATTTTTCATGGTGGCAACAGGGCAAGCAGAGAAGCCCAGGCCTCTTTCTTTCCAGCAACTTTTCAGCTCTTCCTGGGATATTCCAAGATAATGTAGCGTCACCCATTGGTGTTGAAGTTGGCATTTTGAAGGTTGGATTTGGGCTTATCACTTGCCAAATTATTGTCATTTACTCGTGCCGGAGAATCTCGATTTTGTCATAGAGGAAGAGGTGTGTGGAGCTGAGGTGAGACGAGTAAATGGCAACTATCATGGGTTGACTGACAGGCTTGGACACCTGTTAATCAAGCAAACCCTCAGATTATTTCTAATAATGTGAAATGAGTGGATGACATTAAAACCAGGGGAACTTACAGTCTGTCACACTTTCAGCCATGTTGGGGACCCTCTTCACCAACAGACTGAAATACATGAAATATAAAGTTAATTTCCAAAATGCTACAGTGCAGTACTACAGTAATTAACCATAACCTAGGATTTATCTCTAGTATTTACAAAGTATTATAAATCCAAAGATAGAAATTACATTCATGTAACATGCTAACAACAATGCTAACACTTAAACACACACACATCCAGTAAAAAGATCAACTTTCAACATGAACCATGTGCGAGGAAAGATGTTAATCTTGTTTCTGTGATTCTGGAACAGCCCACGGACGCGAGATAATGACTGCGGACAAGTGATATCTTCCTCTTGTGTTCGTCCCACGCTTGGCATTTCCTCTGATAGGGAAAACACAGACGACTAAAAAACTGTCTCACCCTGCAACCTTGACCATCTTGGGTTCAAAGGTCTCCACATGCTTCAGAAGGGACTTCATGGTCTTTCCTGTGTCAACTATGGCCTTAGGGAAGGGAAGAGCAAAGGAAAAGGGAGAGATGAAGAGGGAGTGCAGAATGCTTTGAAAGAGGAGAAAAATGGCAGCCAAATATGCAGGTCAAGGGATGAAAACCTTTTTCTAACTTTATGTTTTTACCTAGATTAAAATCATTACACTAAAAATGTCCTCTTTCACTCGTTGATCAAACTGATGCCACCCATTCAAAACTGTTTCTCGGAGTAAACAACCATTGTGATATTGTGCTTCTGATTTGAGTCCAAAAACGTTCACAACTGAAACATGATCTCTAAGAGAGAAGAGTCTTTTTCTTTTTGTTCTTTTGTAGACCAGCAACAAAAGAGATGTGGCTCTGACAAGCACAATGGCCTCTCAATCAACAAGACACAAAGTGCAAACAAAACATGTCAAAGGCACCAAACAAGATGATAGAGTTAATTTAGTTTTAAAAAAAACAGAAACTACACTGCAAGTCAGAGCAGATGGGAGGAAGATTTATGAGACTCACCTCAACAATGAGCACGCTCTTGGTAACATGTAAAAAAAATAGAAGAAAAACACTAGTAAAACATCACCTTTGAATTTGAACACTGTTCAAGCAAAGTGAAAATAAAGGCTTGATTGTTTCTGTGAAATATACTATTCTTACAGAAGGTATCTATGGCAACAGTTGGCAGTATCGTCAGTGCCTTAACAAAAACACAGACGACTCATTCTCTTCTCCCCACTAATGAACATCTGTGTCTACAGAAAGCAAAAGTCACTTCTAAGTGTCCGGGTGTTGCACACTCTTCCCTGCTGCAGGGTTTCAAATAACTCCTTGTTCCCTCGGCCGGGTGTATGGGGCTCTTTGTGAGCCCAGTGGAGAGTATCTATGGTTTGGGGAGAGGGATTGGAGAGAATGCAGGCACCCGGCCAATGTTCTCTCAGTCCACACCTGAACACTGTTACAAAACGCTCAGAGAAAGTCGACGGGGACGTGTAAAGAACACAAAAACTCAAACATAACTAACCTGTCTCGTTGCATGCTGCAAACTCTAAACACATAACCAGTTGGCAATTATTTGACTGTGTACAGCATGATTGTTTGGGAATTTATCCCCTAGGATTCCTGGATCACGAGTTTTGTGTGATTCCTGTAGCTCAAACAATCAGTCCTGACTCTGGCAAAAACTGTGGTGGTAATCAATCATTGTGACTAAATGTAGGCACTGACCAAAACGCTCTACAAGTATAGAGAGCTGAAGAGGGGCGAGATCGTTCAAAATTGAGTCATGGTGTTTATTTTTTATTTGCTTTGTCCCAGGGTCAGGTAACAATTTAAGGTAGTATTTTACTATTATTTCATTAGTTAACAAGATTCAGAGTCTGTAGCCATGCTAGCGGCTCTGTAAGGCTGTGCTAAATGCTAACGTCGGCATGCTAATGTGGTCAAAATGACAATGCTAACATGCTGATGTTTAGCAGGTATAATGACAGATTTTGACCTGATGGTGGCACTAGAGGAAACATCAGAGGATCACCAGAGTTATTACAATTCATCCTTCCTGAGGGGACCATGAAGTTGTGTATCAAATTTCATGGCAATCCATCCAATCATTGTTGTGACATTTCACTCAAAACCAAAAATATCAACCTCATGGTAGTGCTGGATGAAAAGTCAGAGGATCACCAAAGTCATTAGGTTTCATCCTCTGGAGACCATGAATGTCCGTACATACTTTCATGGCTATCCATTCAACAGTTGATGAGATATTTCAGTCTGGACCAAAGTGTTGGACGAACCAACAAACAGACAGAATTCCCTTGAGCTACACTGCTAGCATGGCTAAAAATAGTTAAATATGAGTTTCATCAGCCTCAAGCAGCAATAAACCATCTCTTCTTCTGTACAGAAACAGGTATTTCATCCATGCTTCGTCAGTTCCTTCTTCAGAAGTTCACACACTATTTCACATTTGAAGCTGTGCTAAATTTAAATTCAGCTACTCAGATTACCATAATAAACACTTGGGATTAAGACATCTGAGTGCTACGAATTCACAGTGAGACAGAGTGAGTAAGAATCGCATGAGAAACTTTCAACAGTGCTGATGAATGCAGCTGGCCGGGATTCAACTCTTCAACATAACATTTACTGTAATTATGTTATCATCAGGTTTAAAAGGAGCAGTGTCAGTAGCACCACACTCATAATCTACCTGGAGCTGTGACTTAGCAATGTTTCTGTATAAGGCTTACAAAGACTTAATACTAATAATTAGATTTTTGACTATGAGGGAGGCTTGCTTTTAATACTTCCAAGGAAGTGAAGGGTGGTAACAAGAGCACAGACAAAGTGGAGTGATTCATGTATTCTGTGCAAAGTGGTGGTCAGCCTTTCTGTTTTTACTCCCACTGACCTTTTCACCCACAGTGAAAGTGCCTCTTGGCTACAGCACATTATGACATCTCAGTTGAGGGAATTCAAAGTTTTTTTTCTGCATATTCACGCACCCATCCAGCTGAGTAAATTGAGTTTCTGTCTTATGCCTATCTCAGAGAATAATGTAGTGAGGAGGGATCATTCCTCATGACCCTGCGTGCTCTACAAACTCCTCAGTCGTCCACGCCAGAGCTCAACACAGATGAACAGTCAGTAAATCTGCCTTGTGGGAACATTGGCTTTCCTGAAATGTCTGATTCATGGCCAGGCTGGCAAAGGGCATACCACTTTAACAAAGTGTGCACAAAGAGGACGGTTGTGAGGAGAAAGCTTCAAAAGTTGAAGTATAGGAGTGTGTTCTGGTCCAGGGGCAAGTTTGAGGCAAAAAAAAACTATTTGAAACTGTGTCACATATTAATTAAGAACAAAAAATGTAATTGTATATTCTTATGTTAGCTAAACGTGTAATATATTATCAGAAGCAAACTTTCTCTATTGTTCACCTGTGTAAAAGTGTTCACCTCCTGAGGGTTTGACTGACAGCTCCCTCTTGAGGCCAAGTTAGTTTCTCTTTTAAAATACTGACAAAGAAGAGCACTGCCCCCATTGACCACATAATACCCAAAACTAAGAGGGAAACTTATTTACACACACCTTTCCACGCAGGAAAGACAGATCTCGGCTTCCTATGATGTGCAGCTCCTCTGTTGATTGGTCATTCTGGGGAGGAGAAAATGGAAAGATGATTCATATATATGATGCAATTATTCTAAATAAAGTATGTAGTCATTGTCAATTTTTTTTTTTTTTACCACATAATTGATGATTTCTTGCACTTTTGCTCCGTCCCCAAGAGGGGTTGTTTTTATGAAATCAAGATTTATTCTTTTCAGCCCCAAGATATGACAATAAATGGTCTGTCAGATTGTGAAATATAGACGCCTATGTTTTCTCATGGACATATACTGTAACTCTAGTGTTTCTCAATAATTTGGCTTTACTGTACAGTCTGCAGCATTAATGCAAGACAAATGTACAAAGGGAGAGTTATTTCACAAGGACTATGAATGTAAAATATTATCCTTAACATAAACAGAGACAGGCTCACTCTGTCCCTGCAGGAAGCACAGCGCAAAGCTTTGAAGGACGACGGCTTTGAGGTTAGATTCGGTCAGCTACAGATGCATCACTCGGATAAGAGGAGCAGTGACATGGACCAAATCCCGACCCTGGGGGCAGGTCACGTGACTCCATCATGACCTGTGAGATTGACTTACAGCATCATCGCTCACACACTGTCCTCCAGTGTAGTAAGAGCAACTGCCGCTTGCCACCATGTTGTTTGCTGACATCAAAATTGTAATTATGATGTTTTTATGCTTTCGTACAGCCTCATTACTTTTTCCATCTTTTCAAATTGTTCTTTTTGTTTTTTACATTTTCATCTATTTATTAATGTATGTATTACCAATTCCACATTTAGTTTTTAGGTTTACAGCCTTTGATGTTTTTAGTTTTGTGATTTTTTTCTTTTTCTATCTTTTTTCTTCACCTAAGTATCTGTTGATCTGAGTGGCAAGCTGCTGGCCTTCCTTACAGAGACAAATACATTTGTATTTAAATGAATTGAAATCATTATTTGAAAAACTTAGCCCTGTCAACTCCCTGCAGGTATATTTTGTTCATTTTTGTCCTATTGTGTAGTAAAAATCTTGTTTATTGCTTTAAAAAAAAAAAACTGACGTTAAAAGTGAAGTTACAATATGACCTCAGTGTGGTTTAACTGATCCAGCAAGGCAAAATCTATCTATAATTCAATTTAGGCTGTCTTTATAGCTACTTAAACCTCTGTAAAAGCCAATTCTTAAAGTAGAAATAGTGAATCCTCCCCTGTGCTGTAAAGGGATGTGACCACATGCAGAGAAATGTAAATCATAACACTTTGGATGTGCCAAAAGACACTAAAGAATAATAAGTGACTGTGGTGATAATTGCAAAGTGATATCATTGTAAACATTACTATCATTCCCAAAGTTAATTCCTCGGTTTATACATTCCAGGTGTTAGACAGCGTCATAAGCTGTTTCTCTTGGCAGCAGCACAGCCACCAATTAGCGCTTTGGTATTTTCATGACCTGAGATCTGCAGTTGCTCCACAATCAATCGTCCTTGAGGTGTCCTGCCTGAACGTGCTCTCTCCTCACTAAAGATGAGCAACAGCGACATCTGGTGGCTGAGCCAAAAGTCAGATGTAACCCTTAGCTACATATGGGATGTTAAAAATGGGAATGTGTCTTTGGTGCATGAAAGCAGGGCTGTAACTAAGGATCATTTCGATTATCAATTAATCTGTCATTTGTCTTGTCAATAAAATGTCAAAAGATAATGAGAAATGCTCATCACAAATCCCCAGAATCCAATTTGACCTCCTAAAATTGGTGGTTTTGCCCATCCAACAGTCCAAAACCAAAATATATTTAATTCACCATGAGATAAAACTAAGAAAAGCAGGAAATCCTGACTCTTGATAAACTGGAACTAGTGAATATTTAGCATTTTTACTCAATATATGACTTAGACAATTAATCATTTCTCAAAATTACTGATTTTGTCAATTAATTTTCTATCGATTGACTAATCAAATAATCAAGTAATCATTTCAGCATTACATAATTGTGTCATAGAAAGAAAACAGCTAAATAAATGTTTTTTTAAAGTATTTTTGAGGGCATTCTTTGCCTTTATTAGAGAATCGAAATGAGGGAAACGAGGGGAGAAAAAAACTTACTGGGAAGTAACTTGCAACAAAGGTTCCTGGCTGGACCTGAACAGGGGACGTTGTAGGTCATGATTAGCATGGGACACCAGAGTGCCACTCCAATAATGTTAACGTGATCAGTCACATGTCATTGCAGGTTTCATTGCAGAATAAAGAATACACTCACTCAAAAAAAAAAAAAAGAGTATGTAGTATTTTTTAGTACACTACGCAGTTCACCTACTAGGTAGCTCTTCAGACGGATGAACTCCACCCGGGTCTCCAGGTACTTGTTGGAGTTGCGGCCGAGAACCTTGATGAACTCCACCAGGTCTGCGCAGAACTTGTAGCCTCCCTTCAAGACGCACAGCACCATTATGTTGTTGTCCCCGAAGTCTTCCATGATGTAGTGGGCCAGACGCTCTATCCTGCAGGAGAAATCCCATCAAGACGAATACGAAGGAGCAGGAAATGATTCACAAATCACTTTGCAGGTGTGTTTATGTGCATTTTTACCTGTTCATGATTACCCCATGTGGGATGTAAACGCTCTCTATGTCGTCATGGTAGTGTTCAGGGTACGTGAACAGGTCCAGACTGTATCCTGGCCAGTCATCTTTTATCTAGAACCAACAGCTTACTGTTAGGCACGGAAGTACAGCACTGTGTTCAAACTACTCAGTTGTGCAATATTTGAGAGGGAACAGCCAAATGTGAACAAGTCCACTGGTTTTTCAAGGTCTAAGAGAAATATAACCATGACTGCTACTGGTATTTCTTTGCATCATTTTTGAAATTTCACTGTGGGGAGTCAAGTAGAGGCATTTTAAAACCTGGAAATCTTAAAAATTAAAATTCAAAGCGGCTGACAACAGAATTTAGCAGCTTGGTATTCTATTAAAAAAAGGGAAATTACTGCAAGGAAAATATGAAAACAGTAATATTGATTTTGGAGGTAGCTAATAAAACGTCAAACGCCAAAGAAATGCTACAAATTAGGATTTGTTTTTAGTTAAATTGTCAGGGAAATGAAGATTGAATATGATGTATTTGGGATATACACAAGGATTGTTAGCCCTTAGCATCTGTAACCTTTAAGCTCAAACAGCAAACTATTATTACTACCATTATTGACTTTAGCGTAATTATATATCTTCTGGGTTTAGAATAAATAAAAACCTTGAAGGGTTCTTTTAAAGCTGCTTACTGTTCAAATTAATCAAATAAAGACTTGAGGAAAAGCCGAGCAAATAATTACAAAAAAAAAAAGCACTAGATATTTTGCCTGAATGATCTTTGTGTTGAACATACCACAATTCCTCTTTTCATCCCTGCGTTGTCCATTTGTAGAAAAGATTCAGGATAGGATACAGGTAGCAGTGACCTTCAGTGGAAATACACAGAAATAAGTTATTGTACATACACTGGATCAAATACTGACAGGCTTTCCATCTTCCTCTGAAAAGTTATAGCACAGGAAAAAGGCAGGACAAGAAGAAAAAGAGAAACTACATTGGGTTACGGTTGGATATTCATCCAGGAGGAGCATTTCCTGTAACTCAGAATCACAATTTATCCATTTAAACCTTAACACTACATTCTGCCTTGTGCACGTGAGCTACAGAAAACAGCTGAGCAACATTTCTAATCCAGTTATTGCCAAAGCATTACTTACCGTTTTGTTGCCTTCTTTTCAGCGACCATTCACAAAACAAAGAGGGACAAAAGAAAGTCAAAAGATATCCAGAGAAGTCCTGGTCAGCCGCATGGGCTGCGGGATCACGCCTGAGTCATTTGCGTAAAAAGGACGGCATTGTGTTAGTCGTGGAGAATTAACGGGATAATCGGCTTCATGTGACGCTATGCTGGCTTGTGGCCGCATCACAAGCCACTGCAGGAGAATGACAAGAAATGAACAACAAATACTTGGTTCAGTTTCTACGCAGTAAATTTTATTCAGCCAGAATGAAATTGATTTTAAAGGATACTCTTAGAGCCTACACACAGCCAACTATTTGCAAAGGACTTCTCTAAGAAATCCCATTTGTAAGGCAGAAAGGTGAAAAGAAAGAAAGGAAGGATCATTATCTGGAGGTCTAAATATCTTAATATCTCTAAAATATAGAGGCTCCACTCAGAAAACTACTAGTCTACTAGTGGTGGAAATGTGACAATAGTCCACAGTTAAGTATCTCGACTACTGGCAAGACTGCCATTAAATTTGGTACGATTTTACATGGTTCCCAGAAGGTCATTCTGAACGATTCTGGTAACCCTGTGATCTTTCATTTATTCCCAGAGTCTCGTCAGTGCTTCTAATTTGAAACTTTTCATTGACTTGCAGTTAGCCAGGCTTTAGAGTTTTAGTTTTGTTTCATTGCTCATATGACAGATCATGAGAATATATATAAATAAAGAATTGTATTTTACTCAAGCCCATATGATATTCGAAGGGTGGGGATCTCAAGACATATGCAGTACATCTGATTAAGTAAAAGTTTTTTATGTCCTAGTTATTGGGTATGTAGATGGTCTTGAACCTCTCAAAGAGGTTGATGTCGCTCTCCAGCTTCTTCATCGCCACTTCGAGACGCTCCTTGTGGGACTTCTTCGACATGGTGTCTGTGACGAGTGAGAGGCCCTGGTACTCATGGTGCAGCTGATCCCAATTCTTCTTCAGGCCCTGGATAGAGGACCCACACAGGGAAACCCATCACTGTCACAATAAAGTCAGCTTGATAATGTAACTGTCAGGATTCAAGGCTTTTATATAGCAAAAAGCCATCAAATCAGAGGTATTGTCTATGTTACAGGGACAGCTGTGGAAAAAAATCTTTTTTACACTCTCAGAGGTAATTTACCACCTCTGATTTTGCTGTGCAAACTCTTCGAGCCTCTTTTTAACTATGTACAAATAATGATCATCCATGACGGACATACTACGGCCGTTTTATCCTGACTTATTAGGACTGAATTAAAGTATTTTCCTAAAAACTTCAAAGACAAATCATCAAATTAATTTTCTGTACTCCTCCTTTAGTCGTTCCAGATGTCTGTATGATCCCCTGCTGTTTTAGGGAAAAGAATTGCCATTGTGCAGCCATGTGTTCGAGTACCTCCAGGACGGCTTGTCTCTCCTCGTCAGACATGTGTTTCATGGCTCCCTGCTCCCTCTGTTCTTTCACAAAGTTGTCATACGCCTCCTGAGCTCTCCGCTCTTCTTCGTTGCGCTGCTGCAGGTACTCAGGTACTTCTCCATAATGCTGAAAATAGGAACTGGAAACTTAGGCAATAAAAAAATGGATGACTTCATCAATAAAGAGGGTAATTTATTCTAGGTTTTTGTATGTGCGACTTGCCATCTCTCCCTGGCATTCAAGGCTGTGTTATAGTAATATTAAGCAAGCAATGTCTCAGATTTTTCTTGTGTGTAGTATTGTAGAAAAAGACCTTTTTCTTGATGTACTTGGGGACAAGTCCTGACTTCTCAAGGAGCTGCTTGTGTCCCTTGCTGGTGTCCACACAGGCAGGCTGGGGCTTCATTGGCACTGCTGTAGTTGTCTTTATAAAATCTCTCTTAGTGTGAATGCCCATAGGTGGGTTGTCTGTCCTCGCAGGAACAGCTGGTTTCTTCACAGTGCAGGTGTTACGAACTTCTTTCGAACACTGTGTCTCTGACAGAACATATAAATACAAAGGTAAATAACACATTCACTGCTCAAATACATTGGTCAAATAGTCCATAGGTGAACTCACTTTCAGGTAATTTGGGCTCTTTTGAATGCTTCTTGAGATACTTGTCTGGAGATGGCACCTCTACTTTTGCTGGTCCCATCGTCCTCATTGCATCCTTGGTTGACTTCTTCTCAAGAACAACCGTTGGCCTATACTTGGACATATACCTTCAGATGCAGCACATTGGAGAAAACGATCAGTTCATTTCAAAGTCATTCATTATGAATAAAATAAAACACACGGAAGGTAAAATTCTTTCTTTCTACTTTCCTTTATTTACATGCCAAAATAAAGTACAATTTAGAGGAAGTTTTAAGCAGGCAAACACAATCAAAATGCTTTATATTACATAATAATTTCTATTTATTTCTGAAATAAGACCAAATGTTAGACTATAAGCTATATAACACTAACTTTCTTCGCTAATTCCTACCTGGTTTGTTTGATACTGTCAAATGTACGGCTAAATTTCAAAGCCAAACCAAACTAGATAGAGGTCGTTCTTTGTTTTCTATGTCTATTGTTTTAGCAACTTTAACAACACCTTGCTCTCTATTTAGTCTCTGCTTACCAAGCTAACTAACTTAGCTAGATAAAGCTAGGTTAATTTGACCTATGATATGTAAACGCATTTTTTTTAATCTAACGTTATAGCTAATGCTCTTAAAGTACCTTGGTGGTTTTTGAGTATGAACCTCTTCCTTTGGTATAAGATTGTAGACGCTTTCAGGTGGATGCACAACTTCAGACATTTTGAAAGACTTTAAACAGAAGAAGGATTAAAAGACGCGGTAATTAAGTTCACCTGACAAGCTAGCTAGTTAACGTGAGCGAGCTAACATTAGCTAGAAATTTCTTTGGTCAGTGTGATTTGTTTGACAACACATCGCCCGGCTAGTTGCTGGGCAACTGCGGGAGCAAATGTTGCATTTCCGGACAGTTGTAAAACGATAGATTTGAGGTATCTGAGCTGTCCATATGTAAAGTTCACGGGCTGTGTCTTGGTTTAGAGCACCCAGTCTTCATATACAACTCGTTTTATTTATCCAACTAAAAACATTTTCTTCTTTTCATTCTGCTACGGCACACAATAGCTCTGTGCCAATTGATTTCTACAAATTATCAGCTGTCACCAAATACAAATGTGTCAGGATATATTTAGTTACTGATTCCGACTCCGTTTCCATGTCTTGGGTGGTGAGCATTTGCATAAAATTGCTGTTTTCATATGAATGTGAGTCGGGCTTTAGAATTCGGATCACTGATGTACAACGTTCCGAGGAGCATGTGAATGCACCACAAAGGTCACTCGTACTAGCAGGTTCCGCGATGCAAAAAGTTAGGAGAGTTGTGAAGTGAAGTCGCTCTTATATATATCGTTAACTTTGTATGCCCAGGGTTAGATTGCATAGAGAATAACGAATGGAAAAAATGTATATTGTTTTTGCAACGGAAAATCGGTGAGCCTTCGACTTCTCATGGAAGATTCCTCAATTTTGTCCCTCCAGGCTGACCGTAGTTGTTTTTGAAGACTGCAGAGTGATCTTCCGTCCAGTATGTGGTACAGAATTGTACATTGCCCGTTAAAACAAACTACAGACTCTACTAAAAATATAATTGGTTTTGAAGTACTGGAAGACACCATTTCACGTGTGTGAGTGTCTTGCTCATTAAACTATTATGATGACAGGTCATTTGAACGACTGTCCTGGCTGCAAAGCACGTGCAAAGTTGTAGCAGCCACTTGCAGCACTGTATCAAAACACGAGGTGCTAGTCTAAATAATACTGTTTTGTTAATTGTGTAACTGCATTTTAAATGTCCTCTTTAACATTAGTTTCTTTTTCACAGGAGAACAGGCTGCTGTCATTTAACTCCTCAATGGGTTTACTGAATGCAAGTCAGCTTGCACTAAGAGCTGTCAGGTGCTACCTGCGTCCCTTTTCAACACCAAAATCATGGCTTTCCACCAAAGCCTCCCTGCTGGGGAACAGGAACATCCTGCTCATGGGTCCTCCTGGAGCAGGGAAGACCACAGTGGGGAGGATAGTGGCCCACAGACTGGGACTGCCTGTCATTGACGTTGATGACGATGTCTTGGAGGCGACATGGAAGATGCCTGTGGCTGCCAAGCTGGCAGCAGTCGGCGGAGAGCGTTTCCTGGAGGAAGAAGGCCAGGCTTTGTGTAACTTCTCTGCCTGTGGGTGTGTCGTGTCCCTGACAGGCTCTAACCCTCTTTACGCTGCAGCGATGCAGCACGTCAAAGAGTCCGGACTGGTCATCTACCTGGACGTGGACAGTGAGGACATCATACAGAGACTCGCCCGGATGAAGGTGAACAGGATAGTGGGCCAGGAGGCAGGGGTGTCCATGAGGGACATTCTGCGTTACAGGAAACAGTTTTATGAGAAATGGCTTGATGTGCGGGTGCTGTGTGGAAGAGGGGACACGGTGGAGGAGGTAGCGGAGAAGGTGCTGAACGCTGTGGAGAGACATCAGAACCACGCTGCAGAAACTTACGTGTCAACCAGGAGTGACAGCGTGGAATCGTCCAATCAGAAAACATACTTTAGTGATGTGGTGGTTGAGGGTCTGGCCACAGATGGAGGCCTCTATGTTCCCCAAAATGGCTTCCCAAACATTGGCGCTCGTGAATGGCTGAGACTAGCTGACATGTCGTACCCAGAACGAGCGTTGGTTTTACTTGAAAAGTGCATACACCCATTGGAAGTCTCTGCTTTGGACCTCAGAACAATGATATTCAAGGCATATGGGTCAAACTTCTCTAGTGAGGCAGTAGCACCTGTAAAACATCTCACCCACAATCAGTATGTTCAGGAGCTTTTTCACGGCCCCACCGCCTCATTCAAAGACCTCGCCTTGCAGCTGATGCCCCAGCTTTTCTCCTACTGCCTCCCACCGATGTGCAACTACCTCATTCTGGTAGCCACCTCTGGAGACACTGGAAGCGCAGTGCTCAGCGGCTTCAGCAGGCTCAGTGGCACTGACAGACACAGGACTGGGGTGCTGGTGTTTTTCCCAGAGGAAGGCGTGAGCGAGATTCAGAAGCTTCAGATGATGAGCTACAGGGAGGGCAACGCCAGGGCCGCCAGTGTCCTGTCAGACTTCGACTTCTGTCAGAGAACCATAAAGAGGATGTTTGGAGAGTCTGGGCTGACCGGGCACCTGGCTGTAGAGTACGGCACAGTCCTCAGCACCGCCAACTCCATCAACTGGGCACGGCTGTTGCCACAGGTGGGTTGATCACTATGTAGGGCTCCACGAAAAGGTCACTTTCTGTAATGGGGCTTTTCACAGCAGACATTTTGACTTAATAGCAGGGAAAGCTCAGGTGTTACTATTAACATTAACGATGGCTGCATTCCATCCAAGTGTCCCAGCAAGCCATGACAATGAGCCTTCATGCACAATATCAGGACCCTGAAACTGAAGCAGCTAAATGGAATTCAGCCATCATTTTGTTTTATTATTTACACCTGTACTTTTCATGCTGTTGCATGTAAAAAAAAAAAAAAAGCTTGTGGGAAAAAGGCCTATTGATTAATTAAAATTATAAATTTAAAAGCCCCATATTGCCAGAAACTACAGAGGCATGACCCGTTCTGTGGCAGATGGTTTAATTTGTTTTACGAAACTTAAGATCGATTAAATGACTACTAGTGAAAACTGGACATGGTGATTTTTATGTCTCATTCTAGGCTTCCATAAGGCTGTTAACTTGCATGTTGAGTTAGACAGGATCTCTGTAAAATGTCAGTTAGAACTTTATTAGACATTTGTTTGCATCTGTTATGTGTAGGAACTGCTTATTTTAACACTGACAGATAAAAAAAAATGCCCTAAACACTTCTTTCTGGTGTTTTCATGTGATTTTTCATCTGTTGTGTATTTTTCCAGATTTATCCTTTCAGTTGATTTTCTCCTATTTGTATAGATTAAACACAGTTTGCACAATTACACTCTAAAATGTATGTCTTAAAGTAAAGTTTTTATTTTGCAACATACAGTATGACACAGTTTTGTTAACTTTTGTTCCTCTTGTAGGTGGTGTACCATTCCTCAGCCTATCTGGATCTATGCAGAGACGGTGTTATCAAGTTCGGGGAGCCCATTGATGTTTGCGTCCCTGCTGGTAACTTTGGCAATGCCATGGCAGCGGTGTACGCCAAGCAAATGGGCATCCCGATAAGAAAAGTCATCTGCGCGTCCAACCACAACCGCATCATCACAGACTTTATCACCACAGGCGAGTACGATCTCCGGGGACGGCCTCTGATGCTCTCCCACTCCCCGGCTATAGATATCCTGAAATCCTCCAACCTTGAGAGGTTTATCTACCACGTCTCAGGCGGAGACAGCCGTCTTGTCGAGGAACTGTTCAGACGCTTAGACAGACAGCAGCACTTTCAGGTTCCCGAGCCTCTTCTTGGCAGGATACAGCAGGAAGTACTGGCTGGCTGGTGCTCTGAAGACGACTGCTTGGCCGCCATCCAGAGCGTTCACACACAGACGGGCTACGTCATGGACACACACACCGCCGTGGCTAAAGTCGTGGCTGATAGGCTGCAGGACGGTTCGTGCCCCGTGGTGCTTTGTTCCACTGCTCACTACGGGAAATTTGCTCCCGCTGTGTTCAAAGCCTTACAAATCCAAAATATTCCAGAGGATCCTGTTAAGCAGCTGAAGAAGCTCGGATCGACTGCATGCAGACCAGAAATACACAGAGACATGATGAAATGCCTGGAGGAGAGTGGCAGGAGGGGACACGCTGTTTGTCAGGCAGATTACGGTGTGTTGGTAGAAGAGGTGGAGAGCATGATACAGGACTCCTTCTTGAAAGTTAGGTAGGATTATTTTAGCTGTCGTTGATGTTAACGTTAATTTAAATCAGAATTTACAAAAAGTATATTCTTCGTGTCCTGTTTGCATCATGTACTCTTCATTCTTCCAATGTATTTGTAATTTTTTTTTTAAGCAAATTTAACAAACAGCAGGACAAAAAGGTAAAATCTTGCTAAGAACAATCTTAAAAGTACTTCTTATAAACAGGTGTGGTCATGAAATTGATTTTAAAGACATAATTTAAAAGGCCAAATCCTGCCTGAGAACACATTCACTCTGATTACTGTAATAGAGCTCTAAACTGTTTTCTAACTCGATTTAAAGCCTATTGATTATGCAACATTTCTTTACATCATTATCTAGAGCGCTGGCCCACTAGATGGGGGTATCTATCTCTTGGCCACTGTTGTGTGGAAACACTGGTGCCAGCATTACAGTAACAGTATATCGCTGAACGGGGAATTAATTACTGGCTAAGTGAGAAGGTCAAATAAACTAGTGTGTGTAAAATCAATATCAGTTTATTAATTAAAGTTAATTGTATGCTTATGAGTTGTACTGTGACAATACATTGTCTATTTGGAATATATTTCCTTTGGCTTTTTATTTATATAACAATGTTTTATTTACCTCATCCTTTTTCTTATTACTTCAGCTCTTCTCTGCTGATGTGAAGCTAGCTGAAGGGCTATCAAAGCCACATGGTAGATCTCACAGCGTGGCACTAAAATACAGCTAATGAATTGATCTCCCTGAGTCACACAGTCCACTAATTGCCAGGTGAAGCTCAAGTAGCTGGTACACTCCTATCACTGACTCATTAACTACCTTACTGAAGGTAGAAAGGGTTTTTTTTGTTTTTTTTATTGAACCACACCTTTCCTGTCCTTTTCTGTTCCACAGGCGTGCTAGCTGCTAACATTCAGGACCATAAAGTCTTTAAAAAAACTGTTTTGTTCTCTCGAGAATGCCAGTATTATTACAGGAAGAGTTTGACATTTTGGGAAATAACAAGAAAGTGCCCTGCAATCAGGGCATTTCAGATAGTGTTTATCTAACACAGTGAACTCTGTTCTGCTATAATGTCTCCAAGGCAGAAACAAGGACATGGCCTTTCTGGAACTTTGTGTTACACTATAGATGTTATATTTTGACTGACTGATTAAAAGATGTCTTATTTTATATGCAAAGTGTTATTTTTCGATGATGTGCTTTTCTGTACAGTTATTTTCCTGTTGTTTGCTTAGATACAACGGTGCTCTTTTCCAGTGTATCTTCCATAAAGAAAATTTGTTTCAGAAAGGAGTGAATGGGAAATATATTTACAAATGTAAGTCTAAGTCGCCCAAACAAAAGCCAACAAAATCACATTGCTGTTCTTTGCCAGACATCTGTCAGAAGAAGCATCATGTAATACAGAGCAGGGATCGGAGTGGCCCAGAGGGTGATTTTCCACCCTCCGACGTCACACCATCCATAACAGGAGCGTCCAGAAATGAATCCTGTCTCTGTGGCTATCACTCGAGTCATTTAAATCCAGGTGCTGCCTCAGCAGCCGCGGGGAGAGGAGGGAGGAAGATAAGTTTCATAGATCTCCAGGATTGCTTATGACTGCAGTTGTTAAAATAGATGGAAAGTCAGGCCAGATTTGACAAAGCACTTTGCCAGCATGCCCTCTGATCTGGATCACTGTCTCTCTCTGTCTTTGCCAGAACTCGGGGGGGGGGGGGGGGAAGTATTCTCTTCACTTCTTGACTTAATTTTTTATACTTTTTTTAAATTATTAATTCATCCATTATACATACACTACATTGCCAAAAGTATGTGGACACCTGAACATGTAATGTCATTGTAAGCATGACGACGAAGGCCCCCTAACATTAACCATTAGTACCAGTCAAGTTCTCCCACAACAAACTGGGGAAACCATTTCCTTACGGACCTGTCTTTGTGCACAGTGACATTTTTATGTTGGAACACGAAAGGGCCTTCCCCGAACTGTTGGAGAAGGGTCCAACTGCGGACCTCACGTCTGGTGCCCCCTGGTCTCTGAGCCAATGGGAAGACAGTAGGGTCCCCATATGTGAGATGCCACTTCGGTTAGTGGTCTTTTTAAACATTTTTTTATTTGACGGTCACGTTTCTCTGCTGAAGTAGTGTCAGTGTAATGTTTTTTGTCAGGTAAAAAACTAGCTAAATATTCTATCTTGTGCGTTAGGTGTGAAAGAAATACTAAATTACCTAAAAAATGCAACCTGGTTGACGTTACATAAAGTGCAGGCGAGAGTTAGCCTGTTGAAGAAGCTAACATTTGTGTTAGCCATATAAAACCATGTGAAACAGATTCTTATATAAGATATCCTCTGGAATAAAGCTGAAAAACTGTCTTGTAAAAAGCCAAAAAAGGGTTGGGAAGCACTGGTCTAAAATATCCTCGTATGCTGCAGAATTAAGATTTCCCTTAATTGGGACTAAATCCAAATCCCAGACCAAAAGCACACACAAGTATGCAAACAGCGTTGTCTACAAACTTCTGGTTACATAGTGTATATACCCCTCCCCCATTTCTTAAATGTCCCCCCTTACTTTTATTTCTTGTTACCTACAGAAAAGAAATTCAAAAGAAAAGAAAGAAAGTCAACAATTTCTGGATTAACGTCTGTAGATAACAAACACAACAGGAGTATGCAGCCTGTTATAGTCTCTGCTTTCTTTCCAAGGCCTCATATTGGAGTAGCAAAAGAAGGAAAACTACAGAAGTGTGTGTGAGAAGTGAGAGCACCATATACTGGAGCCCGTCGGCTTACTTGTCAGTGTTTGTGTGAGCAACAGGGAGATTGCAGTCTCCATTCCTCTTGACAGAATCAGAGACCTGTGCTCTGGTGTTGTTGGTCTTGTGGCAAACAGACAGAGAGAAAGAGACGTGCTGAGGGGCATCGAGATAAATTACGACATGGGCTGGGTTTTTTATTTATTTTTTAATCAGTGCAATATTTTACAATCACCCCCCTGACTATACTTGAGTGTGTTTGCATGCTTACAGGATGACAGATCACTTTTTGCTATGCATGAATATACTGCATAGTACATGTTCTTCCTCCCTTCCTCCCCTCTGTGTCTGTGGTTTGCTTCTCTGTGAGCATTGGCCTTATTAATCAAGACGCTTGGCAGGTGAATGTGAGGAATGGGTGGGTAAGTGTCTGAAGGGGGAGGAGGGATAGTGTGCAGGTGCGTGTGTGTGTGTGTGTGTGTGTGTGTGTGAGTGGTGAAGGGAAAGAGAGAGCCAGCTGTTGCTCAGCACCATAGTGGCCCACGGCTGGGTGAGCAAGGATAATTGCAGGTACCAGCCTGTTCCCATCTCCTTAATGTGAACCTGTGGCATAATGGAAACTGCTCTTTCACAGTGGAGGGAAATAGAAAGGAGAGAGGAGGAAATTAATGCATCGGAGGAGTTAGGGAAGAAGATCCGGTGAACCGGGTCGATTTGAGGCTCTGCTACCAAGATCCCTGACTCTATGGTCTCTTTTCTTTCTGCTGAAATCCACAATGAAGTCATGAGATTTTGATAAACAGTATTTGGCACAGGCATCACTTTGATTTGGTCTTTTCAGTTTTATTGTGCACTGTAAAAAGAAAAGCTTGAAATCGTTTGCCTTAATATCAGTTCTTGCCAGTTATTTGCTCCAACTACCTTCATTTATTTTCTTGTTAAAATATACTAATTGACAAAATGCAGGTACATCAGCTTCGCCAACAACTTTTGTCTTTGTCGTCTTGGTTACACAACGGGGTCTCCCACAACATTTTGAAGGGGTTTGGGTCCCACCATGTTTTCTTCTCCTTGCACTGGCTGACAGAAACACATTTCAGTCTAATGAAATTCATGACAGCATCAACACACAGGCAAGTAAACAAGTCCTCAACACGAAAAAAGTGAATATCTAAAGATCTGCATTTCATTTCATTGTACATGGGTCCAGAGGTGAAGCCAGGGTTTTAGAAAGACTGAGGTCCCCAAATGCAGCACCCTTGCCACTTAGAAAGATCAACAAAAAGAAGTGTTTGGTTGTTTCTAAACCTTTTCTACACTGCCAGGACTAAATTATGGTGGGGGTATTGTGAATCCTTAAAAACAAGTCAAATTTAAATATACTGAATCTAAGAAAATTGGAATCCCACAATTCAGTAATCATGACCTGATTGAAGTCATGACCTCAGTGCCCTTAAAGGTAGCTATGGCCTTGCATGCGTCTCTACTATTCTGTTCGCAGATTGCATAACTTTACCACAGTTTAGTGATATATTGGGTTGATGTCATGGTTTAATTGGCACGCTTGACGTCCCTGCCTTGTTATAGTTGTGTAAAATAGTGTGTAAAACTTGCCATTGAAGTTTTATTGCATTTGTATAGCTTTTTTTTTTTTAAATTGCGCAATAATTTGTTTTGTAAGTGACTTTTCAAACTTGTGAAACTAAATTGGATCAAAGCATCCTTAAAGTGAGTCATCAGCATTGGTTTTAGTGGAGCTGTACTGTGCCATGATGGATTAAATAAATGTAATTTTAGAGGCTTTTCCCCCCTCTGCCAAGAATAAAACCCACAGGGGAAACACAGAGAATCCTTGTCCATCTTGGCACAAAAAATAGACACATTTAAAAATGTTGCCATGAAATTCTGGCACTAAAGATTGGTTCTGAAGTGGAGGTAAAACACTCGCCCAACACTGCAAAGACCTGAGTTCAATTCTTGGCAGCGGCGCCTCTGCCTTGGCCGGTGTGCTTTGACAAACACAATTATGAGTATTCAAGTGGGAAGCCAGTGAGTGTTGGTCTGCACCCTTGTACAACTAAAAAGAAAAATACATTATTTGTCACTGTATTATTACAATAATGGTAAATAGTAGTTACTAGGTCTCTTTGTCATCATGATCACTGGGGAAATTTGGACACTAGGTACTACTTATACGAGACGAGCTCAGTTAGTCTAAAATGGATTAACTACAGTTGTACTTAATGTGTATTAATGTTTATTACAATAACTAATGAATAGACCTTCACAAATGGTGCAACATTTGTAACTGATGGTATAAAATATAATAAACGTCTTATTACACCTATATGACATTTATCTTTATTCATTTATCTTTATGATTTTATTATGTGCTACTAAAGCTCTGCATGCTCTATCCACACTTGTCTCTCTGTCTCATTTCCACCCAGTGTCATTTGTGTTTCAGGTAAATATGACCTCATGTGTTGGTAAAAAAATATATTTAATCATGGTTGACTGTAAAACTGTAGAACATCCTGTACACGTGACCTTATTATGACCTTTCATTATGAAATAAGCTTGGCTGGAGGATGCTTGTTCTTTTATTCCCCTTTTACAAGTCATCTGTGAAAACAGTGTGTGCGTGTCTGTATGGGTGTGTTTGCGTGTAGTTGCTGTTGTTAGACTCATGTCTTATCAACAGTATTATTGCATACTGAAGTGTTTTTCTTCATGATCAATGGTTTCCTTCTGGAAGCAAGAGCCAAACAATCAGCTAACACATCTCAACATCGTGTTCACCCGAGGCTTCCCTGCTAATTACCTAAGACATTGATTCGCACCATAACATACCTCTGCGAAGCGTGAGGAAGAGGAGCTGAGAAAAGAGAGCTAATGAAGGTGTCAACGGGAGCTCGCCACCAGAAGATGATTGTTGTTGGATTGAACTCATTTGCATTTTGATGCAAACTCACGGCTGAACAATACGCATCGGTACCTATCTGCTGTTAACTGTCTTTGATAAGCACGCAGACAAAAGGCAGTGATTCAGTTCAAGGTGAACAAAATAACTGTAGGGTCCTGAAACAGATTACATTTAACTGATGCCTCCATCAGGCTTCTGGCGACCATCTGCCATGATCTTCTCCTCAGTGTGATGAAGGAAAGAGAATCCTTTTCTCACTCGGAGAACGAGAAATCAATGACCCCGAGATGGATCTGTGTGAAATGAGATATGAGCCTCGTCTCGGAGGACTCGGCAGGGCCTCAGATTGACAGCTGACTGACAGGGGTTAACTGCCAGGGAGGGCCGGCAGGCTTGGAGGTATAAAACTGACCCTCTCGGACTATCACTCCAAATATACCGTGGAACATAATGCTAAAATGCTACATGTTGAGGGCAGGGTTGATACACGGCTGTTGCTGAATTCCCAAGATATCCCTGTAATTGACCATTCGCTAAGCCCCAGACCCCTTACTTACTGTTGCTACGCCTGTCAAGCTTTCCATTCTTGTACGGCACATATGCAGTGTACAATGGTAACGGTGGCTGATTTACCACTCAGAACTGGTAGTATTTGTTGAAACACTAGATCCCTTATTTCAGTCAGAGGCAGACAAAAGCAGCTGCTCATTTCTAGCTGCTAACCGCTGATTTTCCCAGCTTAAATGACAACTGGTGGATTTTATCAGCTGTAGCTAGCTAGCTATAAGCTAACGTTAGCTCCATGAGTCGGCTGAAAACAACATCTCCTGCTGACTTTTTAATGTTTCCGGCTGACTCGTTTTAAAACTGGAATCTTGTGAAAGAGGTCTTAAATGTGCACTTGATGGCTACATACTTGTTAACATGCTCATGATAGCGACTGAGGCTAAAGCTACATGCCCCAGGCAAAAACATCAACATCCTTACCAGGTCGTGATCCAGGAAGAAGACATGGAAATAAAGAAACAGCATTGTTCTTGTATTGCAGTGTAGAGCTATTAGCCCTAAAGATGTAAGATCAGACTGTTATTTCTTTTTAACATAACAGTTAGGCTACTTAGCTCACTTGTTCGTATTCTCAAACAGTACATTTTCACTGTTAATGTTACAACAGAACAGGCTTTTAGGATGAAGACTAACTGTGTTTGGCAAACTCATTTCATGTAACACTGGGTAGGGTTGCTGAAGTGTAAATATCCTCAAATCCAATAAAAAGCAGTACTTTTACTCTTGTGTTTTTGGTTTTGGAAAGGCTAGACAAAATGCATCTCGCCCCCAACTCTTTATCCAAAGCTTAACAGACCTGCCATGCCTAGTTATGGTTGCTAAGCTACTATTTGGTTAGCAGTAAGGTTTAGTGAGTGGTCAATTTCCAAGGTATTCCTAGAGTTCCTAATTCCAGGAATCTCCAGCTTTTATTGTGGAGGACCTGAATAAACATAATTACGTAACTGTCTAGCTTCACATTTACTGCCATTTACAATTCACAGTAGTTGATCTTTAATCCCCAACATAGGAAACACATATGTTAAGCAAAAAGATTCTCAATATTTTTATTACGTTGTTTTCATATAAGCACCAATCAAATGACAAAATACACACTGATTTAGTTACTTAGTTATGACACACCTGTGAATACTTGTATTGTAAAGAAATCGTCTTTGTCAGTGATTATCTGTAAATTGCGTCAAAGTCTAACTTTCTTTACTTGGAACTCATATAATTTCTCTCTTTTAGGGTTGAACTGTTTCTTTTATCATTTTGAGGGCCATATATTTCCTCTCTTATCATTTTACAGCCTCTAAGAACACCAGACTTCCTTCTATTGTGTTTTTCTTTCCTGGAATAAGGGTAATAATGAAGCCTTTATTGGCCGAAGAGACTTTCAAGAAGAAAATTGGAAATATTTCTTCCGACCAAAAACTAGGTGTGTAAGGAGTGCTGTAATCTGCACAGCCTTTAAAAGGATGCACTTCCTCCACATCTGTGTGCTGACTGTCTGCATGTCTAAAGATGGGCTGGAGACGCACAGACTGCCTCGCAAAGCCTCTATCAGGCCTTTTTGGAAAACTTGGATCCTGTGTAGGATCCTCTCCATTTTATTTTTTTGTAATTCCTCTTATACTCTCAGCAGCACTCGGCGGAGGCTTCACTTTTCTCAAAGACAGGGAGGACAACGACTTTGAGCGGCAGTTCACACCCAGGAAAGGACCATCGAAGGCAACGAGATCTTTTGTCAGGGAAAACTTCCCCTACAATGACTCGATGTTTTCAGAAGACAGGTTGTACGACAAGGGCAACTTTGCATCCCTCATTGTTGTATCAACTAACAACCTAAATATACTAGCAAATCCTGCCTTTGAGGACATCATCAGACTCAACAATAAGATCCTTAATATCACTGTGTACAATGGGACACTAGGATTCAATGAGCTGTGCGCAAAAGCCGACGGAGAATGTGTCTCAAACATCATCCTGGAAATCGTTAGCGCTAATGAAACTGATCAAACCAGCATCATCTTCCCTGTATATACACACAGATCCAGCTCAGTGTTTCTGGGCTCTGTGCTAGGCGGGGTTATCACGGATGACAACAGCTCAGTCATAAGTGCTCAGGCTGTGAAACTCTTCTACTACTTAGATAGTAAGGAAAGCACAGCAGCAGCCTCACAATTATGGCTGAAAGGATTTAAAGAAGTCTTATCAGATGGGATGGACAGCCAACACATTGACGTACGTCACACTGCTACTGTTGCTATATTGTATTTTCAGTTTCTTTCATTGGTCTCTCTGAAAAGCTGGAAAATGTTCCTAGGGTCCATATTGTTGAGCATTTGCTGCTGTGTTGTGTGGTAAATGTGTACCTGTCTTTGTTTTAACTAAGATATAACAATGATTATTTAATTAGCATTCAACAGCTCCAGCTCCCACGAGGCTTTGACAGTGCACCAGCGGATCAGACTCAATGGAACATGTTTCAGCTTTTCAGAGAGAAGAAGACCATCTATGAGGAAGCCCATTTAGATACAGAAGCTGGTGGAAAAGCTAGCTAGAACAAGGGGCTCTCTGTTGTCCCTGCATGCTTTGTGGCAAAATCCACCTTGACACAAATCCAATGCTTTAAAGTTGCTTGCAGTGACCGTTGCAATTCTGGCACAAATTTGTTGTCTAATGGGAACAGAAAAGAAAAAGAGGCTTGCCTGGACTGCAGTGCTGTACATGCAGGCGTAACTCTTTGGCAGCTTGAGAGATGCTGGCCTTGAGAGGAAAAATCCACCTTGAAACAGTTCATTGCGTCAAAATGATTTGCAAAATGCATTGCCTTTGTGGAGCAATTGTGCTGTAAAGTGGTGTATTTTTCTTATTTTTGAAAATATCTGACTATTGATAATTATGTGAAGATTTTTTTTGGTCCAAAAGTCATTGGAGGTGAAGGTCAGGTGTTCTGCTATGACAGTGATGTACAAGGACGAATTTCATAGTGGAAAAATACCAGTTTCTCCATCTGCATTAGCCTCACTAGACCACAATGCAATGCAGCAACACAATTTTTTAAATTTTGAAGTCACAAGTCCAAATCCCCCCAACAAAGTTTGTGTAAAATGTTCTAATTATTCTAGTTTTTTCACATTCTTTATTCATCTAACTGTCCACTTATATTTTCAGCAAATTTCATCTCCTGAAGTGATTATCTAAAGGCTGTTTTAAGGCCCTCTTGCACCACCATGAATGTTATTCTGGTGGAGAAATACTAATTAAATTTTATTTTATGTAGATTTAAAGATATTAAGTCTAAGAAAATATAAGAATCAGCCTTAAAAAACCCACCATGGTTAATTTGTATTAGCAGAATGCTCAGGTGATTAAACCCCCACATTACCAGAAACAATAAAGAAGACATGACCACTGATGATTGGTGTCATTACAGTCAAATACAGTAAATGTAGGTGTTTGAAAGGCATTCTGGGAATTGCAGTATGCCACTAACAGAAGTAGATGAGGCCTTGAATACATTTAACACCACAAAATGGACAATATCCATCACTGTAAAAGTAGATAAAGGTGGATTTTGTCTCATGCTGTTGCACTGAGATGATGAGAGAAGCATCAGCTTAGCATCTAAAATAAGTACTGTTAATGTGCAGTAAAATAAAGCATATAGATGCATTTTCTAAGCATATTAGTTACAGCGTGTCTGCTCCCACCGTATCTTTACACTTCTTTTTGAGATAATGCGGTTGGCAAGGTTACAGACACACTGCTTTGTCCTGAAATCCAAGCTGTGCTGTCACACAGCTTCGGTTTTCTTGCTGTCGTGACATCCATTTGTAAACACTGTTTTTCTGACTTAAGTGCTCACGTTGGCTTCTTTCTGCTGTACTCTGTCATAGGTGTCTTACCACACCTCCAGGTCCAAGCAGGAGGAGATTGACAGTCACACCACAGATGGCTTCCCTTTATTCCTCATCACTTATGCCTGTGCTATCACCTTCTCGGTGGTATCCTGCCTGAGGTAAGAAGTGATCAGTGACTGTCACACAGTGAGCGATTTCCTGACTGCAGGCCAAGTCCGGGACACAGAGAGCTGTTGTTTATCAAAGTGACTGATACAGGAAAACCACAGACAGGTTACATGTAGTGATCATAACAATGTCAGCAATCCTGTGTCCAAAGCAGGGATATTGCAATTTAAAAATGTTTCATTTTTACTTAAAATTCAGTTTACATTTTTGTTTTTAGTTATTTCCAATGTAGATTTAGAGGTTTTAGTTTATATTTAGTTTATGTAAGGTGTCGTTTAGAGCAGGGAGTGGACAAAATAATAGAAACACCTGATTAAAAAAAACATCATAAACTAAGGAATAAAAAAATTATATAGAGTTAAGCAATAACTGAACATGAAGCTTGGCGTACTGTCTGTAGTTTTTATTACACTATTAAACTTGATTACAGGCCTTTCTATTATCTTATTGGATACAACTTTGTTTATTTTTTTGCACAGAAGCTTTTATTGGTGTAAATAGTGAGACTACGTAACCTTTGAAAGAAGAAACAGCCCATTCGTCCTCTTACAAATGAAAAGTTTAATTTAATAAGCAAACAGATGCACCCTTTCTCAATTCAACACACTCAGAAGTTTTGCTGCTACAGCTTTACTTGGTCTGGCACGACCAGTAGCTTATGTTAGGCCAATGTTAGCTAACGTTAGCAAACTTTAGATAGTTATTGCTTTGTATTTGACATTGCTGATTCAGTCTGTGCCACTGTAGATTTTAGCACTTACCATTATCTTCATTACTATCATTACTTTTGTCCACAGTGGCCGCTATTTATCAAAAGTTGCATAGTCCTGCTTTAAAGAGGAACTTAAAGGTGCTTGTGGAGTCTTCTTGTAAACAAACAAAGTTTCTGTTTACATTCAACGTTAATTTTTGAGGTCTAATAAATGTGTATAATTTATTTACTTCCTCAAAAAACATTTGCAAAGCTGATTTATCTTAAAAGTTTGAAACCTGCATTGTTTACATCCACGTTTGCTAGCTAGCAGTCTTAGTGTGAAACCACTGGCAGGACTGTGCAGCTATTGTGTGCGTGCATGAAAACAAACACATAAAACATTATTCCATAGCACTATTAGTGGTCAGAAACTCCACAGAGTACCTTTAACAGCAGCTGAAAATCTAGTTTTTTTTTGCTGTCCTCCACGAGTTTCACTGCTCACCTTGCTGCAGTAGAAGTGTACCTCAGGGTGTGGCAGTACATAGTGACATCACAGTTGGGTGTGGTTAAAGGTGCAACATACTCATAAGTAACATCTGCAGTTCACCCTGGTGTTAAGTTTCTCGTCAAAACCAGTCTTTTTAGTTTGACTGTTCACAAACTTTTTTCGCTAAATGTACATAATGTTAGTCCTTGTTGCTAAAAATGCATGTGTGATGCTTTTGTTACAAATATCCAACGATAAGCAAGAGTATTCTGCAGCTTTTCAGGCTAAGGTTGCCAAGATAAAGTTTGTAAAAATGAACCTTGCTTATAGTATCTTGTTACCTTAATTAGTTGCATGAATCCTCTACAGATTGGACAATGTGAGGAACAAGGTGTGGGTGGCTATCTTTGGTGTCTTCTCCTGTGGCCTGGCTGTTATCTCCTCTTTTGGCTTGCTGCTTTACATCGGAGTGCCATTTGTCATTACAGTCGCAAACTCTCCTTTCCTGCTACTCGGTGAGGAAAAGCACCCTTGTCCTTTTTTGTTGCATACTGTAGTTTTAGGTTGTAGTTTGGAGTATCCATCAAGTACATAAAAGCGACCACAATGTAAAAAAAATACTCCTCTGGTCTTCTGCAGAGCATTCAATTGTTAATCACTGAGCAGTATTTTAACCGCTTCATATATTTTAAGGCAGATTAGACTGTAGCAGTTCATCGTGTTTTATGAGCATTTTATGTTTTACATTAAAAATCTTGTAAAATGTTCGTGTTGTACCTGTTGTTAATTTTACATCACTAACATAATTCTTTCCAGGAATCGGTCTCAACAACATGTTCATAATGGTGTCCGACTGGCAGCACACCAACGTGAAAGACCCAGTGCCGAAGCGCATGGCTCATTCTTACAAAGAAGCTATCATGTCCATCACCATCACCGCCGTGACCGACGTCCTCAAGTTCTTCTTAGGCGTCTTGTCCGACTTCCCATCCGTGCAGTCGTTCTGCCTGTACACCAGCACCTCCATCATATTTTGTTACATCTACACAATCACCTTCTTCGGAGCCTTCCTGGCTCTGAATGGGAGGCGAGAAGCCAGCAACAGGCACTGGCTGACCTGCATGAAAATACCATCAGACAATCCTGATAATCTTTCTGAGCTATATAACATCTGCTGTGTGGGAGGCGACTATGATAAGAACACCGGAGTAGAGAAAAAACAACCACCGAGTCAGTTCTTTAAGGATTACTACGGCCCGTTTTTGATCAAACGCTGGGTCAAGGGAGCTGTAATCTTCCTTTATGTGGTATATTTAGCTGCAAGTATTTATGGATGTTTCCATGTACAACAGGGGATTGAGCTTTATGATCTGGCAGCTGATAACTCCCACGTCACGAAATACAACAAGAAGGAGAGGCAGTATTTTTCTGCTTACGGCCCAACTTTGATGGTCATTGTAAGTAAGGAATTCCCATATTGGGATAAGACCAAGAGGCACCAACTTCAGGGATGCATAGAGGACTTTAAAACGCTCCACTTTGTAGATGAGGATGTCTATACATCCTGGCTGGACTCTTATTTGTCATATGGACAAGAAACACATTTAAACCTTGATGATAAAGATGTTTTTCTCAAAAATCTATCAAATTTTTTTGATTTATTTCCTTTTTTCAAGCAAGATGTGAACCTCACCGGAGAGGCCGTCTATGCATCCCGGTTCTTCATTCAGACGGTTGATATTGCCAACGCCAGCATGGAAATTCACATGCTCAATGATCTTAAAACCACCGCAGGCAGATGCAGAGCAGCATCTTTATTAGTCTATAACCAGAAATTCATCTTCTACGACCAGTACGGTGTAGTAGTCAGTAGCACGATTAAAAACGTTGGTGTGATCACAGCTGTGATGTTGGTTGTCTCGCTCCTGCTGATCCCAAACCCCCTCTGCTCATTATGGGTGACTTGTTCGATTGGTTCAGTGACTGTGGGGGTAACTGGTTTCATGGCGCTATGGGACGTCAGTCTCGACTCCATATCCATGATAGTTTTTACCGTCTGCATCGGCTTCACTGTCGATTTCTCCGCTCACGTGTCATACGCCTTCGTCTCCAGCAAGAAAACGAATCCCGATGACAAGGCTGTGGACGCTCTCTCCAATTTAGGCTATCCCATACTTCAGGGGGCCTTGTCCACCATTTTAGGGGTGTCAGTGTTGTCCACGTCTGAATTTCACACATTCAGAACCTTTTTTAAGATCTTCTTTCTTATCATGTTTATTGGGATGCTTCACGGCCTCATTTTCATTCCAGTAATTCTGACATTATGTACAGGCCGCTCAGAAAAGGAGGAAAGTAAAGACAAGAGTTTGAAAATCAGCAGACTATGACCACTGTTACAATGCTGATCATGTGTAGGTAGTTAGGCATATTAGGTAAAGTTTATTATCCCATAATAAAAATCATATTCCAAAACAACATTTGCTTTGAAAGTGATTTAAAAGTGAGTATGAATACTTTTTTGAAGCAAAAACTTAAAAAATTCCAACCCTATAAATAACAAAGAACCACTCAAACTCAATGAAGCCTTTTGCCAGAATATTTATGGAAGAACATGTATAAGTTAAGGTGTACTGTATTTTGTAAGTTATTCATTTTTATATTCATTTTGTTGACGATTTTCAGTGATTTTGTAAATTGCTATTTTTGTATTTTGCTGTGTATTTTAATCACAGTTAATTGAAGTTTAGGTTTCAATGAACATAAATTCCATTGGAGGTGTTCCCTGTTTTACACGACAATAAAGTCTTCTGTTTCATATTTAATTGTTTTGCGTACTTTGTGTGCTGTCGCTGTGCAGAAACTGACATTCTACCAATGAATGAATACATGATCCAGTAACATCTTATTATCAGTACAATGCCTCTTATTAGGCAACATATATAAAAATGTACAATTAGTGGAGCACATTAACTAGTCTCTTAGAGCGCAAAATACCACCTGCAATGACAATATAATAAAAAAGTAGAAATTCATTTCTGACAGTTTTATAGTGGCATTTCTTTCATTGGCAACAGCATGAGCCATTGATCATTTGCTATATTGTCCAGTCATTTGTGTTTTCACACTCTTCACATGGTGGAATGAAACACTTCAATGTTACAATGATGACTGACTTGGGTATTATAAATAAAAGTTAGGTTACAACCGAGAGGTCCTTCTGATCATCTTCATGTCATTGAATTAAATTAAATCTCTAAGCAATGTGATGGCTCCGGGTTGCCTCTAAGGCTGCATAAGCAAAGGTCATTTGAACATATTTCAACATATAACAGTGATGCAACTCAGTAATGTGTGGCTGCAATCGGTGCCCTGAAATTCCCAGATCTTCCACAATAACCTTATCAAACCATATGGGGCAGAAAAAAATCATACTTATCAAATGTCACATTATTCCAAATTGTACGTAATTAAGCAATTTCTCAATTCTAGGAATTGGTGTTGATGACATATCATGGTCTCCAGCTGGCAGCACATTAACATTAAGAAGCCACTGCCCATGCAGATGGTTCACACCTACAAAGAAGGTGCTATGTCCACCTTCGTCACCATCATCATCACCATGTCTGATTTTTCTGCAGCATTTTGGTAGCACCGACATCAACATCAGAATGGAAAGAGAAAGAAAATAAATCTTTCTGTTCTGTCAGTGAGAAAATACTGGTCACACAGTTGTACAGGATCAAGTCTTCCCACTTATTTTCTGTACACTTGCGCAGTGATGGCAGCTTGTGCATTTCCTGTCTCAGGCCGTTTGCTTGCAGATATGAAGATTTCAAGATAGGACAAGCAAGCAGCCTGGGATGCAGCTGTATGAAGGCTGGTCAAGAAACCCAGGAGGTCTTCAGGTTCCAACTTCCAGCATCCCCAGTGGCCCGTGCAGCGCGCAGGCCGACTCCCGGCTCTGTCACCCTCCGTCACGCCTGTCTTCCTCACCCTCCTTCCAGGATGAGATGCCTCTAGCCCACACAGTGTGACGTGACATGCCCCTACACCCAGGAGAGAGAGAGAGCAACCTTAGAGCTCGAACTAATAAGAAAGAGAGAGAGTGATAGATTGGTGACAAAGTGAAGAAATAGATCAGATCCCCCTTTTGCTGCTTAATAAAACCCAGATCCTTCAGTGTAGTTTGCAACAGCGCGCCTCAACTATAAATGAGTTTATTGATTTCAAACATGTCAAGGTCGAAGGGAAGGCATGACTGAATTTCCACATCACAAATACGCCCTGTAGGTCTGGAGGAATGGTTGCCCAGTTTTATCTCAGGCTTCTGCTTGGTGTGTTATAGTCTGCCTGGTGCAGCGTAGGTGGAGAAACCCAAAGGACATCTACGAAGTTAACTGTTTTTGTTGACGAAACAGAAACACAACTTTAAAACTTGATTATGCATGTACACTATGTGGCCAAAAGTATGTGGACACACAGACATTAAATCCACTTGTGATTCTTGGGCATCTCTTCTCAAACCCATGGGCAGTAACATGTTGCTTTGACAGGCTCCACTCTTTCTGGTTTTTGTTATTTCACATAAGATATTTCTCTATTTACCTCATTGGCTTGAAGTGGGCGGGGCTCAGTGGGGAGAAAGGTGATGTCACGTTCTTCCATGCACCAATCAGGACAGTTGGTGGGTTGCTTGGTCACTGTCGATCACATGTGATCAAACCACACCCAAATAGGCCGGATAAAGCACATTTACTTAGTTTTTTAGATTGTTAAACACTTAACAGACGCATTTTTTCATTGCTGCTTATTATCATTAATATTTAATGTTACAGAGGAATACTTAAGATTTGAAGCCAAGTTTTCAGGGGACTTTAAGGGGCCTGAAAGTCTGTGAACAGGGGTGTCCCCAGATCTTTGGCCATACAGCGTATATACCGTCTTTCATGGCATATCTTGTTGACATATAAGCAGCCAAATGAAGCAAACGCCTCCCATTTCCTTAATCATCGCCCTCCTTTTATTTCGTGTTTTGTATTTCTAGTGTAGTCCAAATAGAAAAATGTATTTTTTAAATAACATATAATATATATTTTATAATATGTATTTTAAAAAAGGGAAAAAATCATGCTGAATCCCATTGGTACTGTTGGCTCCCAAGAACATTAAGAGAAAATAAGATAAAATAAAATAAAACTTCATGCACAAATAGACATGGATATTTTCCCCCTGCTCTCTTTAATTTGGTTTTTCAATATTTTTAAAATGTGTTTTACAACTGTGAATTAAAGCGGATGTAAATAAGCTGTTTTACATTGATCAACAGTAAAATAAACGACTCTTGGATGCCAAAGAACAAAACAAGGGAACAGATCTCTATCAATTGATCTAAATTAACTGCTTAATTCTGATAAATCAGCCGGCGCTGACTTGATCTGTTTCAGCACTGGACAGCTCCTTAACCGCTTCATGGGTTTCAGCACCGGACAGCTCCCTCGCCGCTCCACCAAATGCTGCGCCGTGATTGACAGAAGAAGCGGCCATACGCGGATCAATGGCGCTTCTGGAGCCCTATGAGATGATGAAGAAGACGGGCTTTAAGGGCGCACAGCTCCTGATGTGTCTCTCCGTGGCTTTCGTAGGCCTACTTAATGCTTGCTGTGGTCGGAAGAGGGCGGAGTGCGTCTGTCATCCAAGTGAGAAGCTCCCAAGCTCGGTGCCTCCTGAAAAATATATAAATATAATAACGACCTGCCCCCTTACCCCTCCCTTCCTCCTCGTTTTGATTCAGTCTGTGTAGCCTACACGCAGAGGGAGAACGTCCGCCGCACAGCAAAGCCAAGACAGTCTGGTCTACAGTGAGAGAGAGAGAGAGAGAGAGGTGGGGGGAAACAGCTGCAAGCGGATCCTCAACATCAACAAGCTGTATGAGGCATCTGTAAAGAAGGAGAAGGGATTTGGCAAGGACAGCGAGGGGGTTCCTTACGGTTTCCCCCTCCTCTGCTTTCTGATTTCAAGAACAGAGGCGTGGAGCTTGCAAGAATATCCTACAAGTGGTGAAGCGATGGTTTAGCGGAGCAATTTGGTAGATTTTCTACAGCACGCCCGCCCAACGACACTGTAATTCCGAGCAGCAATCCCCCCCAAACATCTGTGGACGCTTTGAGGAGGGAGATGGCTGTTTTCCGGCTGTCGTTGCTGCTGCAAGTGGGATTTGTGATCGGATCAAACCATAAGTACGCGGAATGGTCAGCGCATGGGGAAGATATCAGAGCACAGGAGGCGATTTACGGCGCTCAGACGCACCGTCGGCAGCTGGCGCATCTCCGCGCGCCCCATCATCCTCCCGGGGAGACGGCGGAGCTGCAGCAGAAAATAGGGGAGCATCTCCCCAGGGTGGTCACGGCTTTTCTTCACACGGGGGACTCGACCACCTTAAAGCACGCCAACTGCTCGCGGAGGTACGAGCTCACCTCTCTGCGGGGAAGGTCACAAGCCACCCCGCATTACTCCATGAGCAGCGTGCTGGATACGGTGGTGCACGCAACAAACTTCCTCAACATGATCTTGCAAGCCAACAGGTCCAGGGAGCAGAGTCTCCGGCGAGACATTGAGTGGTACCATGCCTTAGTCAGGAGTATACTGGAGGGAGACGCCAAGATTCACCGGGCGGTTGTGACTTTTAGCGCGGATTCGTCCGTGGCGGGGCCCTCGGTGCTTCTCCAAGCCACCAGGGCCGGTGGAGAGATAGTCCTCCAAGACCTCTCCATGGCCCACCACCATCTGCACAACCGCACAGCAGACACAGAGTGGTACCACGATGTCAAAGACAGGAAGAAGCCCAGTTTCCATAAGAGGGTGCTGAGCCAAGATTTTAGATCAGTTGACAATTCTTTAAAAAGAGGAGAGAGTTTTATCCCAGACAAGACACATGTCAAATGGTCTGCACCCTACCTGGAGTGTGAAAATGGCAATTTTGTTCCCCGTTGGCTTTTGACCTTATCAGCTGCTTTCTATGGCCTGAAGCCCAACCTGGCTCCTGAATTCAGGTATGCACACAGATGGTTGAAAACTGAGCAGTGATGTTTGTTGCTTGGCATTACAACTGTTGTACAAGCTGTTCACACACCTGTGATGCCTTTACTTGTGTTATAAAATTACAGATTTATGTGAGGAAGATGCATGTCGAACTAAAGGTGAGTTCAGGTGGGTTTAACCACCACTACATCTCCAGTCCCCACACATGAACCTAAATAAGGTGCTCATACCTGCCTCTCTTTCCTCACCTAACATACCGCAGCTTCCCACTGGCCTCCCCCGTTGTTATACGAGGGGGGTTTTCTTCTCTCCTCCAGTCTGACAAGGCGGCGGGATGCTAAAAATAACCCTGGATGTTAGTGGATGTAGCAGTGGTGGAAACCTCTGGCTACAGGCCCTAATTCATTTTTCAAACTCACTCTGCTGCATGCTTTACTACTCAGGAAATGTTGTGTGCCCTTTCTTTTCCCTTCTTCAAGGAGGGAGGCTGCTAAATCTGCGACGAGTCAGAACCTTCCTGAGATGAGAGACAGCCAATTTATTTTTAAATTTTTTTTAAAAGCAACAGCAGCCAGCATCAGCAGATGAAGAAATACTGAAATATGTCTGATGTTTGGGTGCTTTGTACAATCCATGTCCTAAAGCCACCCCTGCTGCAGCATGCCTGTGTAATGTGCCATGTTTACGCCACCGGTCCTGATATGCACTGGAATAGTCAAGTGTTAAGGCTCCATAGGATCCTGACCAACATCTTCCCAATAAATATTTAATCCAGATCACTAGTTGTGTGTATACTGCCTTCGATGAATCTTTAATTGATACACCCGAGTCGCTCACAGGCAGGCACGGATTGCAAATTAGTCAAAACCTGCAGTGATTATACTGTAATAGGCTATCAGCTACCTGGTGTTATCCCAGACTAAAGCCTCTCAGAGCAGCTTCACTTAGTCTCAGTCTCCTGCTGAAGCAATCTGACAGAAAATTAGCCTGTACAATCAACTGATGAACAGTCAAACCTGTTTTACACCAGAACTCCAGCTTACAAGTTATTTGTGAAGCCACATTTATGATTTCCATGGCCAAAGGAGCCGCTTTGTCGTCCATTTTTGCCCCTTTTGAGGCCACCTCCATAAGATCGAAGGTCTGACGTGCGTGGGCGTTTGGTATTGTTTAATGTCCCTGGAGAGTGGCCTGTTCAGCTGCACTAAAACACACTTTTCGCTGTGCTTGATGAAGCAGGATACAACATCCACTCATGAATTTGTCTCTCATGGATTGCTTGTAGAACTATTACTGATATAATTTGGAAGAAAGAAGGCTCTGCGTACCTAAGACCAATGCAAGTACTTAACGGTTCAACATTTGGGAAAATACGCTTATTCACTTTCTTTCCAAGAGTTAGATGAGAATTGATACCACTCTCGTGTGTGTGCACTAAATATGAAGCTACTGGCTGGTTAGCATAAAGCCTGGAAAAGCCTGGTTTGCTTGTTCAACAAACAGCATACAACATGTAGTGAGCTTTAGGGGTGCTGGTAGATGGATTTTATTACCTTTGGACAGAGCCAGGCTAGCTGTTTCCAGTCTTTATGCTAAACTAAGCTAACTAAGTTGGTAGCTCTAGCTTTCTATTTAGCGCACAGATGTTTGTATGGTAAATATGGAGCTACCACTAGCAGCCAGTTAGCTTAGCATAAAGACTGGAAGCAGGGGGAAACAGCTAGCTTGGTTCTAGCGTAAAGCAGGACTCCAGAAAGTCACTGCTCCAAGAAATATGTGTCACATAACCTCCCGTAAAACCACAACTTGTCGTTATTGTACTTTGATTTTTGTATGGATCAAAACTTAGCCGGGCTAGCTGTTTCCAGTCTTTATGCTAAGCTAAGCTAACTGTCTGATGGCTGTAGCATCATACTTAGAGACTTACAGACACTGGAGTGGTATAGATTTCTTAGCTAATTCTCGGCATGAGCCGATTTCCCAAAATGTTGAACTATTCCTTAAATGATGAAATGCTGCCTTCACATCTGTCTTATTGATCCTCTGTGCAAATTTTACACATTTTCACAAAGTTCAACAAAGAACACTCATCAGAGTATCACTGAAACCTTCCTCAGTTATGCTCAGCCAGTCTTCTTCATAATATTGTCTTAAGGAGATAATACTGGAATATTTCAGGCCACAAAAAACATCTGCTGCACCTTGTCGGTTGTCCTTTTTGCCGTCCCTGTCTTAGTTTGTTTCTTAACAGCCATCTTTCAGAGGATCATATCAAAGTAGCAGGCGGCTCATCCTGCATCCTCCCTGTGCCTCAGCACCCTGCCAGATAAGAAACAGGAGAGGAGGGGATAATATAGCTCCCTCAGACATCAGCTCTCCTCCGTTTCCCCTCTAGATGAATACACAATCAATACAACAATGAATTAATAATGAAAGATGTAGAACAACAACCCTGCACGGGCCATCTTGATTCCAGCCTTTTAGTGCTTCAGTCACTTCCTGTTTTGGTGTGATGATGTCGCAAGGTGACTTGTTTTGAGTTTCTATGCATCTGGCATATGGAAATAAATAGAGATTTGAGGCTGCGTTTTTCCTGTTTGTTGAACACGCAGGTGCTAAACAACTAATGTGACTTGTTACAGAACGGGAGTGCATGGACATGTGTTTGTGATAGATCGACCTGTTGTTTCTGTGAAGGTGTAAGAAATCGCACCTCTCACACTTCATCTCTTCTCTTCCCGTCTGTCTCTTCAGCTGCACTCAAGTCACAGGGGAGGCAGCTTAGACCACACAGAGAGGGCTGGCTGTTTGTGTCAAGCATGCAGTGTGTATCTCTCTTTCTCTCTGTGTGTGTGTGTGTGTGTGTGTGTGTGTGCCATTGTTGGAGGCTGAGACATTCTTCAGGATGATACGTACCGTCCTAATTGGCAGATCACTCTGAGTTCAGACACAAACTCATTCCTACACAGCCGCACAAATGCAAAAACCACATTGAGCAAACACACAAAGTGGGAATACGCAGAAGAGGAAGAAAGGGAAGGGGAGGCAGGAGGTGGTGTATGTGTTAAGTGAACACACACTGTACTTCAAACTCACCTTTCACAACACAGACCTTAATTGCTTTGAGGCTGAAGCTCAGACAGCAGCAGCACTATGATAAGGCAAACTAATTGAAACTATCTAAAAAGTTCAACCAAATGGTAAAGAAATATATATTTTTTTTCACCATATTTCTCCAAAGGCCAAACAGGTTCTAATTAGATGGCAGAGTCGTCTTCATTTACGCTTGGCTTAGCGCCCCATTTTGCTGTACAAGCAGCTACAGTCTGAACAGCCTGACTGCTGAGGGACGCCCAGCCGTCTAAGAGTGGGAGGCCTCAAGCTCTAGGAGGAGCCAGCAGCATCTGCTTGGATGGACACCGTCCAGAAACAAATAGGAAAGAAACCACGCTATTCCCGCGGCTGAGCACGATAATATATGACGGTAAACTGAGATGAAAGAAAAATTGCATCCAAGAGGAAAATTAGTGGAGCTGAGCAGGAAGCTTTCATACCTGATAAAGCTGTAAGAGCTGTAAATTATAAGTGCATGTGGAATGAGTCTAACCTTGTAGATTTTCCACTGAGTGCAACCTGAAGCAAGCGGGGGTTAAAGATCCCTAAGGTGCTCCTTCTCCCACTGCTCAGTAAGGTGGCCTGTCAATATGATGCCTTCAGCCAGTAAATGTCACCGTTACAAAAAAACAGGCTACCAGCCTTTCTGGCTTGCTGTAAAGAGATATTATATTCCTAATAATACTGCTAATGATGGGAATAATCTCAGTTATTTTGATACTATTACGGTGATGTAATTCAGCTGCCTCTCAAAGGATTATAAATCTGTAATATCGTTACTGTAGGTTTATCCTTTAGTAATCTGGTGTGAGAGAAATAGCGCTGCGGTATTATAGAGGAGGCCTCAGAGTGATTTGTTGGGTCTGAAAGTTTGCAAAAATTTGGTAAAGGAATTCAGCGGTTTTCAGGTTTTGAAAGTTTGTTTGTTTTGTGTGGACAAAAGGTGTCAGCCAAATACAGGGACATTTGTGTTTAAACCTCTGTATATTACATACTCCTTTCATGATGAGTAGATGTCTCATAATAAATAGATGACAGTTATAAAGGAGGACAAACACATGAGAAAAAGAAAAAGTTAAACACCGTTTTGCAGCTTTAAGACATTTGATATTGAATATACAAAAAGTGCTATAACCTAATATCATGCAGATCTCCCTTTGTCCTTTTGCTCATTTAGTGTATCTCGCTATAATATTTCCACAGAGGGATCTTAACAGTTTCATCTTATCCTGCAGCTGTCAGCAATATTGTATGATTTTTAATTTAAGGGCAAAATATAGAAGAGGAAAGATTTGAATGCAATTTTAATATGCAAAGTGGATGCAAACCCTGTTTCAGAACAAAGGAATGGTTGAATATTGCTTGTTCCATGACTTGTAAGATGGAGCTGCCAATTTTATGGACATTATAGGATGAGAAGGGTGGAAATACCAAGGACCAAGTGCTGTTTATTAAAAGCCATGCGTTAGGTTTCGTTCAGAATTAGACAATAATTGTGATGTAGCTTGTCACCAACTACAGTCAGACTATCAATCAGCTAATGCTCTCCTCGAAACTGTCAGGTTTCCTTTGTCAGCAGCTCAAATTATTGAATGATCTTCTGACTTGGTGTTTGGTCTTCAGAGGAGTGCTTTTAATGACAAGAGTGTCAAGAGTCCAGAAGTGCCAGCTCTCATAAAAAAAAAAAGAAGCCTTTATTTGCTTTCTGTGACAGCCGCTTTGCCATGGGCGCCGTGTCTTTTTTGATGACCAGCGACAGAACTCAATAAAATGACCCAGGTCGCACTGAAACGCTGGTAGACAAGCAGCATCCTGCCCAGCGGCTATACTCACATTAGCGTCTACTCGTCCTGTCAGCTTAATGCATTTCCATCACATAAGAGACGTTTTCCTTGGGAGGGCTGCACGGTTCTTGCATTGTGATTGTTCCATGACATAATGCACAAACTGTGCCCTTCTAAAAGGACGGCAATGTGTTCTTGTCAAGACACTGAGGCAGGAGGAATGTGCATGCACGTTCATCTGGGCGTGCAAGTCTTCTGGCTACATGGATAAGCTAAAGGATAATGTTTAAGCTTGTGCCCGGCTTCCACGCTCACCTCTCCTTTATATTATTCTTGGTTTATCTGCACACAGTCAGTGTAACTGGAGACGTCAGGACTTATTCCTCTTGCTTCAGAAGAAACCACCAGATTCATTCTTGTGCATATATCCAGTATATGAAAAACCCCACTCCAACAATATACACATTACAAATTAAAAAGTCTTAACTTAGCTTTGCAGACGATTCTGTATTATTATTTATGTGCCTGCGTTGTCATTAATTCACAGTATCATTAATTTATATTATATATTTATATTCTACTGTAGTTATGGTCAATTACATGACACCCACAGAAAGAAATTGAAAATATCCACCAAAAACAATAATTTAAAAGATGTAACGTCACAAATGGGACGTTCAATTCCATAATATACACTATTTTTAAGCAGGATTTGAATATGTAGTGTGTTTACACTGGAAAAGGGACATAAAACAGTTAGAGCTCTGTCACGAACTTGGACACAAGAATGCGGACTCAAAAGCACGACTCTTCGAACAGAACGTTTAGAACACAAAAAAACTTTACTGAAGCAAAAGTACAAACGAAAGCGCTCTCAAGGAGGGTGACCAAAAAACAGTACAACACAAAACGCTCATACAGAGGATTATCAAAAAATACAAAAGAAACGCAAAGTACCAAAACATGAGAATAACCTGAAGCAAGGGAAACGCTAGATCGCTTGAGGGTCATGCAGACAGGACAAGACGAACTGGCACAGGACAAAGTGAAACAAGGACTATATATACAAGAGGGAAGGGAGCACAGGTGAATCCAATCAGGGGCGGGGTAGACAATCACAACGGTTCTGAAACGAAAGGAAAGGTTAATACACAATAAAACAGGAAGTGCAAGACGAGATTAGACGTGAGTGAATCTAACTTGACATGAAACTAACATGAAAACACTTAACATGACATATTAACAGATTTGCCGAGACACCACAAGCACATACTTAATCCAGTTATTTCGGAGTGTGATGTTGATTGACAAAAAATAAATAGAGGGACGACTCACAGCTACAATAAAAATGTAGACGTTGGTGAGAAAGCTCCAGGAAAGAAATAAAATAAAGTATTAAATCTCATTTGGTTTTTGTTTGTGAAGTTTAATTGGCAGTTGCGCGCAATGATCGATAAATGATGACTGTCAAAACCAAATGTCAGTCCAGTTTATGTCAATTAAGTTCTTCTTTCCAATATTATTCTGTTACAGCTCTGGGATAAAAGACTTGTAAAAGCTTACATCTGTTCATATGAGTGAAAACTTTTAATGTTTAATTTAACATTATCTAAAAGACTTATTTTATTTTATGACTGGATGGGTTCTAGGCTCTGATTGGCTACTTTTTGTCAGTCCAATCTGGCAACACTGCCCACGGTTTGGAGAAATTTACCAAACATCAACAGCTAGCTTAGCTTAGCTTAGCCCTACTGACTACACCAATAAGTCCTGTCCTCACAGTGAAGTGATAGGGTTCACACACCTGAACAAACCCAGGTGATCCCTAAAATGTAATCTTACCAGTGGCTAACTAGCAGCTAAGAAGATTAAAACAATTTTGCAGTTACTTGAACGTGTATTCCTTCTCTTTTGGCGGCGGCTAGCTGCCTCAGCTCACCGTTAGCCTCTACGCTAAGCTAACGCGTACTGGACCAGCCTCTCCACTGAACTCACAGAAATGCACACAGAAATGTTAACAACTAACCCTTCAAAATGCTGAAGTAACAGAGAGTTACACAGATTAGTAACTGTAATGTAAGTACTGAATTTTAAATTGTAATCCCGAACAATCGTCGATACTTTAAAAAGTAATTACAACGTGTATCTTTTAATACATTACTGTACTTAGTACAAAATGTTAATGTATGTTGACTCAGTAACAGCAAAACCAGTGTACTATAGTATGTACTGTGTACTAGAATGAAATTAGGACACAGCTATTGTTCGCTAGTAAGTTGCAGCAGTTAGCAATGCTAAAGTTTGCATTTTAAAACCTGTTAATGTAAAGATACGTTGCTCTATCTATCAGCCTCTTGTTATCACACTGCTGTGTCCACTTAGCCTCATGAGAGATAGCTTATAAAAGCTAATAGAATAAATTATTATGCAGCGCTTCATCTGGTATTAGTCTTAATCCATTCACTGCACTTCATTGTTTTACCACATCTCCATGCCAGAACAATGGATTCACTATGAAATTAACAATGACAAACATTATATGAATCTCTCCATACATAATTTTTAGGTGCCTCTTCTGTGCTACGATTACTTGAAATTCAGCCTCCTGTTCTCTACAGAGCGACTAAATGGGCAAATCCGAGAGACCATTGTCTGGGCCTGAATAGGGACATACAGCTCAAAGCGTATAGGCCTGACATTCAGTATTCATTCATGAATACATCAAAGACTGACTTGTAACAAAGAGGGCACACGGAGGCACTCATTGCGAGAATGTTTTGGTGAATATCCTTTTGTAGCTTATAAGCAATTACCCAGATATATCTACAGTCAACTTCATAATGCTGGAGCTAACATTAGCACAGTCTGACTGGTGTGTCAGAAAGACCAGAGCCCCTGCTGGTGGGATGCTCCTCTCTTTGCTGGCCTGGCCTTTAGACCCACAAAGAATGGAGGATGAAAGGGGAGAGCACTCTGTTTCCTGGGGCACCACTATCTCCTGCTCTCTGTGATAATCCTGTCTTTATGTCCCAAGGGCCTTGATGGCCACCATGATGCTTCTTGCCCATGTTCCTCGTTGCCTCACTCTCAAATTACGACCGTCTTTGTGCTGCACGCATTTTCAGTTGCCGTCTCCGTTTCAGATTCTTTCTTTTTTTGTTTTTTTTTCTCAAGCTATTTTATACGCCATATGTCCACTTTGGCTGGAAAGCTAAGGATTGCGTGGAGAGTTGGACGAAGAACAAAAAGAGGAGGCGATTGTGGGGGGAAAAAAAAGTAGAAAACAGGCTATTTATTTCTTTGTATAGACTCTCAATTTCACAAGCAAAACCCAAGCAAATGTTCATGCTTGAGCTGCCAGTGAAACAGACATTTTGATGAATCCTACACCCTAAACAAATGGTTTCCTGTTCTTGTGCTGCGTGTGTTTCCGTGGACTGTTTTTCTACCCTTATTACATAACAGAGAATTCAAACGGAGGTAATTTCTCAGCAAAACAACCAGCAGTGCAGTGGAAAACAGCGAGGTCAGTTTGCCCCAAGGCAGGACCGGAGCAGCAGTTATTAATAACAGAAGTACAGGCACAGAGAGCGCTGCACTCGACCGGAGTCCACGGGGAGCTGGGTATAGTAAAGCTCCTATACACCTGGAGAACATGCCCCACCAGCACTATTCGTGTGTGTGTGTGTGTGTGTGTGTGTGTGTGTGTGTCCATATGGCCAAGGAAGTGAAAGCTAGATGGACAGAGAGAATATTGGTCCCTCAGTCAAGTCATGTTCTAAATATTAATAGGTACTGAAATGTCCTTATCGCTACGATGTCAATATTTAAAAGAACTGAAGATATAGTAAGTCTGTAGTGGGTGCATTTGCTGTACATAATAAATCTGCTATGAGCATTAGAACTTACAATAAATAACCCATTTATACATATACAGGTTCACATTTGTGATCCACATTATTGAATATAACTTTTAAGAGCTTGTTTTCCACATGGAGCTTTGATTTATCCTGCTAAATAAGCGATAATACTCAAGCCTTCATTAGGCTACCAATGGGACAAAGAGGGCAAAGCGGGAAACTTTCCCAGACCTTCAAGGGCCCCTAAATGTCCCAGATTGTGTGTCAGTTGGTTTGTGATAATTTTAATTCATTGCAAATTTGTTTGGGAATATGCATCACTAAAGCACCATATGAAATGAACTGATCAAGGGTGTAATCTCAGTTGCTGCCTTGTCTACGTGTGTCAACATTTACATTTTGCTAATGAATTTGTGTTATTACCAAATTACCAATACAGGGGGTCAACAGGGGCCTACAGCTCATTTTTGCCCATGATAATACACTCGGAGGTGTTCTGATATATGAAAATAACAGAGATTGAGATTTGAAGAATGCTGCAAAATTCTGAAAAACTGCATTTTTGCACACCTGAGTGTGTGACAGGTGGTGTTGGAGGGCAGCAGCACCTAACTGGTTTATTTCATATTAATTAAAGTTGAGGTCTTAAGAAGAGTTATTGTTTGTTATTGTTGTATGTTGTTGTATTGCATTATTGTGCTATACCACGATCCATTTACTGCAGTAAAAGAAAAGTTTGTTTGTTGCTGGTAATGTGGCAGTAAGCCATAGTACTGTTGCTATGGTGATTTTAACGTAACTTTCCCATTAATTAAGGAGCTGGTTAAACTCTTGATTGGAACAATATTTGCGGTGTCTTGTAATACAGTTTTGACAGACACCTGGCAGCCAATCAGAAGCAAGTGTTTTCCATTTTATTAAAAAAATACAAGACTGTGAAACATCAGATTTATCGACCTTTTTCACAGCAGACATTTTGACCGTTGAACGTCATAGCTCCATTCTATTTCAGTATCCCAGTAAGCCATGTGATTAATGTTATTAATCACACCTGTGCTTCCTCTGCTATGACATGTCAAAATGTCTGCTGTTAAAAAGGCCTAATATAGATCAGCAGTGAGTTTTAACTACCCTTTGGTACCAGCTCCTCTTGCAATTTCACAGTTTGTCAATTTTCAGTGCTTTCTGCCATCGCTTCTTGTCCCAAAAGTGATAAAGCAAAACTGACAGCGTCCTCTGCCACTTTCTATTGTGTGTGTTGTTTTGTTAAGTTACCACAAGAGATGGTTTGACTAAGGCGTTACTATGGAAACCACACTTTCTGTGTCCTCAAAACTGAGTAGTAGATGGGACAAGGTGTTTACATGCCTCCCCAGATGTCTCTTTTCCAATACCTGGAATATAATCCTGGCATTTCCATGTGCCAATTCTATAGATGGAATATTCTAGATACAATTTATAAATTCATTATGTAAATTGATCCCGTGTCAGTTAGTGTGAGTGGTGTGTTGTTGCATACTTTTCCACTGATGAAGATTCAGGTTGTGCTGGTGGCGCTCTTTGTCTTTTCAGTTATGGCGGCCATCGCTGCACATATGCTGACTTTGCTTAATATGCTGCTTTGTACTGTAATTTAAATGCATCACTTACTATTTCTAACTTTAAGTCAACACATGAACGCTTTATTTTATGGGTCCATAGTTTCCTAATAATTTCCTAGGAAATTTCCAAGAAAGAACTATGTAATTTGGTGCCAATTATGGGGAAAATAGACGCGGTCCGGTCCAGCCCCCCGCGACCCTCTAAGGATAAGCAGATATAGATAATGGATGGATGTTTTCCTCATTTGCATTAATCACAAAAGACAACTAACACAATAAATAAGGTGACTAGACAGTTGTTTAACTTTATAGCTCTACGAAAACTTTTTCATTCTCATGCCTCACATTGTGGCATGTTTTTATCTTGTATTTTGAGCCCTGTTTGCTTTGATGCAGCTACAGTACATTTCATTCACACTGCACAAGTGAATGGTACGGATCTACTCAGTGATATGATAAAAAACCAAGGGGACTGTATCATTCCCATAGCAGGCCCTGAACAGCTATTACACAGTACATTTATTTTGTGTCCTCTTATTAGTTCTTTAAAACTGCAAGAACAGTAGAATGACGTGTGAGGGCTTTTCATTTAAGAACAGGAGGAACCAGGTAATAATGTTCTCCATTAATATCTTGCTGCACTGGGGGGCAAAATGCATTAATAATACAAATCATAGCATTTTAATTGAAGCCTTATTAGCCAATGATCACTGATAGAAACTTAGACAGTCTAAAGGGGAAATCAACCCTGAAACAGGAGTGACATTTATCCTTACTATAGCTCAGGCTACTTAAGTCTCTCCCAGTGCTTTTGAGACACAAATCCTGGAAACTGGAAGACCAAAGTTAGTAGTGTATGTACTCCGCTTTTCTCTTTGCTATCTGTTAATCCTGTAACAAAATAAAACCCATGTCAATGCTCAAACAAGCATCACGGCATTTAAAGGTTATTACAAAGTCAGCCAGTGATTTATTGTCAGTGAAGCCGCTCCAGGTTTTGCCCGATTAAACAGATTACAGCGGTGATTCAGTTGCTGGCTCTGGAGGAGAGTGCTGTATTTTATTCATACTGATCTTTTGTGTCAGTTGTTCCTCATGCAAATGGCGTGCATGTGTGTGCGCGCGTGCACCGTATAGAGAAATTTGTACACGCTGAAAGCTGGATCAGAGAAACGTCTCTTTTCGTTGGTGCACATTATATGGGTGTCATGACACTCACGAGCAATAACTCTCGAGCAAGTCTTCCACGAGGTTTAAAGTCAGTATGGATTTTCTAACAACACTTAGCCTCGGGCTGCGCTCCATTTTTTAAGTCTGCCAGGAGGGAAAGCCTGTACGTGGGCTGAGGTCGCCAAGAGACAGTTTAGGGGTTCTTGTTGAACTATGTCTTAAATGTATTGTCTTGCATTAAACAAACAGAATAAAACAGTAGATCTTCACTGTATGCTTGCGTGTTTTTCTTGTATACACATATATATATATATACTGTATCCGGATATTGGTTTGTCCTGTGCTGCAGCTGTCAGGTAGAAAAGACATATGCCACACCAGTGAAAAGACGGTCAGAATCAGAGAGACTGACCTTCTCTTCATAGAGCTTTAGGCAGCTAAGTAAGTGTAAATCCTCAGCAGCCCTGTTAGAAGTTCCTGCCTGGCTCAGCTGGCCGAAATGGACCAAAGACTCCAGCCTTTCCAAACCGCCATTTCTTCCTTTTTGTTTTTACAGTTACTCAGCAATTCATAGTCTTTTCTGAATGTGCATTATAGCCTGTTATGTGTGTGGTTTGGAAAAAATAAATCAATCATTTACTTTTACATTTGTGTACATGAATAGTTCAGAACAGGAGTTTCCCCAAATCTGACACTGCCCCCTAAAACTCCGTCCTCTTCTTGGGTGGATGCACAGGAAGTATAATGTTGCCATGGAGTCAGTTAGCTAGTTAGCTGTGGGCTACAACTTGAGCCCCGTTTTTTTTTGTCTATATCTTTTTACATTTTGACAAATTGGCACCATTAAAAGTATGCCGAATTAGCTATTAGCACTTCCTGATTACACTGTACCCATTAATGTGAAGACAACTGTCGCTGGATGACTTTCATACTGAAGAAAACCTAAAAACGTGATGTTCTCAGGCAAGCTCTGGAGTTATAAGGAACGTCTTTTTATTTGATTTCTTAGCCGATTTATGGACATTTATTTGCAATGGATATTCGATATAATTGTGTCATCGGGAAGCGTACGTCCCACTGAAACTATAAATATGGGTATCATGTCTATGTGTACAGATTTGACTGAGTTATGACTACGTGAATGAGGCGCAAAGGGTTTTAAAGTACCTTAATTGCCTGCATGAGCTAGCTGTGTCACAGCCACTGCTGCTGGTTAAGATAGCCTACTCTGTATACCTTATACTGTGGCATAAAGGTGGCTAAGAAAATGATATGTCATACCCTTTTTAACTATTTTTGTCTATTAGTAATTATATAATACTAGAAGTTGTTGAAGGGGGATATTATTGTTGATTTGGTGATTTTAACCATTTTTTAAAATTTACAATCCATACAATTTATATATTTTAATGTATATGTATGTAGACAACAGCAGCAAAGATGCAAATACTGCAGCACGAAGTGTTCATGTGCCCAGGATATGATCTGACGTGATAGATCCATTAAAAGAAAATTTTTTTTTTGGTATTGATCCTATTGACGCTAGTATTGATGCTGAAAGCAAGACTTTGTATGGGTAATATTGAGACTTTGGGGATCGACTTGCCCACCCCTATTTTCTACAACCATATTGACATCCAATCATGTATTTATCAATTTTCAAACAGTTCATCCCCAAAACTCTTATCTTTGAGAAAAAATACTGAAGCATTTCTAAACTTTTAGAGGATACAACCTGTAAAAATCACTCACTTTGCACTGACATTCTTAATTCTTCAACAGCCGGGTTAATGGTGTCCTCTTGTCTTGCAGGGGCGTGGTGCGCGTTGACATTAATCTACAAGATGTTGATATCGACCAGTGCTCCACTGACGGCTGGTTTGCTGGAACCCATCGATGCAACCTGACCACTATGGAGGTGAGTGTGCCGAACATGCGGATTAGACAGAAGATTGATTTGCTCCGGAACTGTAACGTACACGCATTCAGTCACATCTCCAAGAGGCACTAAATGGAAAAGCACTAAATCTGTACATCTCGTGATAAATGGATGGTCATCTGATTCTTCTTTAATGATACTGCTACAGCTTACTGCCACTTAACTAAACACTGTATGCTATCTTCGACTTTCCAAAGCAGATCAATGTTCTGCAAAAGGTGACAGTTACAGTTAGTACTTTGCTTGCTTTTTGTGTTTCCATTAAACATATATACAGTACATTATACAATAGTTACTACTGTTACTGTGCAAAGAATCACTTGATATTCATCCTTATAAATTTATCCTTCAGTGTGTCATGGTTGTGGTGAAAAAATATGTTTTTGTCACACCTGAAGCTTTGTTAAACGCACCTGCACCTTATTACCTCTATCAAGGTTATGTTGTTATGAAGTATGATGTGTCTGTCTGTTGAAACTGAATGCACAGCTTTGCGTGAAACTAGGTGGGCAGATGGGCCCAACTGGATCAAGGTTTACTTAATTTGTAGTTTTACCAGTCATCTGGACGGCTGTCATGTTTTTAGACATTAGGCAACTAACAGAGATACAGTATAAAGACTTGGTTCCAAATCTTAAGTGTCTTTTTACAGGGTCAAGAAGTATATTTAACTTAAAATTGAAGTGATGGAAAGGAGATGGAGAGTTGGAAACATGTTCAGCATTGGCAGAGGAGAAAATAGCCCTGGACATTTTTATACTGATGAAAAAAACAAGCCCGTCTCAAGGCCTTGGAACATGTGGGCAGAGCTCTTGGACAAGATGATAAAACTCTCAGCGCTCTGCTATTTTTAAGAGGATGTCAAATATCCATATCCTCCATTTTGAATTGGAGAACTGTCATTCATTTTTATTTTCAACAAAGCTCGCTAGACTAGATAGCAACTAATACAAGTCGAAATAATTGTACTTTTATATGGCTGTGTGGCCACTTGGGAGCAGCTGAAACAAGTTCTAAACACAACGCTTCCCACATTTAAAGATGATATGTTGAACTTCTTAGCAACAGTTGCTTATTTACACAGTTACGGAGCAACATTGTCATTCATTTGGAGTCATGTTTGTGGTCACCTGGTGAATTAAGTCCAACATTCACTGTCTTTTAGCTCTGTTTTTTGGTCTCTACCAACGCCTGAGAGAAACATCTGGCTCCTTAGCTGCTAAATGCTCCACTATGTTCATCAGCTAGTCAGCTGCCTGCTGCTGGAAACGACGCCGTGAGAGTGAATGTAAACCACACAATTAGCTAACAGATGCTAAAACGCTTCTGGAGAGTTGGTTGATAATTGTCTGTCACTACGGGTGACCCCTTTCATATACAAGTAGTCATGTGTTCCTTTGTTAATATAAAAATATTGATTATAGCTGCCTTTACAGATGTGTATTCCCTGAAAATATGTTTCTCAAACCAAGCTTTGCAACTCACGCCAACAGTTAGCCTAGCAACCAATAATGCCTAGTTATATGCCGACTGACAGCATGCTTGGCTAAAGCTGTTCTTTCATCACAAGTCATTTATACTTTCAGCCTGCTTTCATAGTAACCTTTCATTTCATCACCGAGTGCTGCTGTCTGGCTAGCAGCTAGCCTTGTGGTCGATGCGCCCCGATGCTTCTTACCTGCCGGTTCAGTCTCATCGTTAAGAGTGATAGATTTTGAAGAGGTGCTGTAGATCAGACTGCTTCATAATGCATGTGATGTAATGGATTGCAGTGAGCCTCTTTGAATAATTAATCGCTCTCTTTGTCTGAGTACTTCCACCTCTCCGTGGATGGTCAATGCCAGAGACATCTGACATAGTGTGTGTGTGTGTGTGTGTGTGTGTGTGTGTAGGTTGGCTACAAGGAGAGAAATACGTTGTTGCTGGTATAGATTTTAGCCAGGTTGCAAAATATGATCTCTGTGTGCTTACAGTGCAGGAGTGTGTTAGGAGTATGCTTGCTTACAGCTGAATGATGAAAGCTGTTGTGGTCATGGCACGGATGTTTCTTGTCTTGCATGACAGCTTCATCACACAGGACTGCTCATTATCGTCATATCTGCTAGATAAACAACATAGATAGGGAGAGGTGTAGAGGTAGGATTATACGTATGGAGGCAAATTCAACAAGAGCGGCAGTGATTGTAACCACCTCGTTATCTCTTGTGAATGTGTATCGCCGAGTTTGTATCGTAATTCATAAATTACACAAGCCCTCCTCACATAATAGCAGTCTTGTGCAAATAGGAATTGCAGCAAGCCATCTTCATATCTGTTACAGCTAACAACCTACCTTCCAGGCCCTAAAGTGCACGACCAGGTAAATCAGAGGTGACGTGGGAGGCTGATGTCTCTCCAGCTATGAATAGAAAGCACGACTGCAGTGTAATCAAGTCTTGTAGGGCTGCGTGTGTGTGGTAATGTGATAAAAACGGCATTGGGAGGGATGCCCCGTATTTGCAAACAGGGATTCATTTTGTGTTATTGCTGTTTTTTTCTCATGCAGGTATTCCCTCTCTGCATGTGCAGCACTTTGTTGTTTAATGGGTTTCTTTGGGGCCATTTAAATAAAAAAGACAACAATTTCAGGCTGCTATAGATCCACGTTAGGAGTATTTTCTTTGTTTTATTGGAAACAAAGCAGTTGGTTTAGTTGGTGTTGGAGCAGTTTATTTACTTAAATGTTTCATTGATGTAGTCACATTTCAATTCCACCCTCGGATGCTCTTTATAGCAGCATTTGCGGCAACAATGAACTTCCACTTACATGTAGACTCCACATTGTTTTGCATGCACAACTCGGACAGGATTTATCCAACATCTATGAATTCCTTTCATCGCACATCCACTGTTGTTCTTCTGCTTCTTAGCAGCGTTTTTAAGTGCCACCATCCCAGCAATTGAATTTGACAAAATGCAGCCGTTCCAGCCAGCCGGCTCCCTGGCCTCCCCTCACATCCTGCCTCTCAAGCTGCTGTTTGCCCAGCCAAGCATGCAGGCAGCCCAAACTCAGATGGAGGCAGATGCTATGGATGACTGATTCACCAGGCAAGCAGAGGAAGGCAAAACAAAATGAGGCTCGGACTGTTGACAAGAAAAATACAATAACCCAACAGTGTCAGAAACCTGTGGTTATATGAAGGCAGTGCTATTTTAGAATCAACAATTGTTAACAGTTTTCCTCGATTCTTTCCTCACTGATCATTTTCACAAAACACCCACTTTTTCCCCCCCCAGTGGTGCCACAGTTGACCTTAACTATAGAAAAAATCCCATCCAAACTCATAGGATGTCAGCGTTGTAGCACAGTGTGTATGTGTTAACGCCTGCAAGCCTAAAAATGGCTTTTATTGATCCACTATTTGTGTGTTTTAGGATAATGATGGAAGAAAATGAATCTTGGGGGAGATAGATAGATAGATAAATAGAAATAGATTGTGTTTCAGTTGTTGTTTTAGAAATGTACTAAAAATTAGTGTCTCTAGCTTCACTAAAATCAAGTTGATTTATATTGAAAACAAGTTGAAATGATCTTAAATTACCTGCAGGAACTGGACTTGAACAAAATCATAGACAGAAATGAATGGATAAAATTATGCAGTGTAGATAACTAATCTTAATACTTGGAACAGAACAATATGCCATTTCCATATTGTTGTAAATCAGTTGTTTTTGCAAATAGGCACTGCATATATCACCATCAAATTACAGGAACTTGCATGCAGCGGAGAAAATCAACCAGAGTACGCCAACGCTGCTGTCAAGGACAATATATAGCAATCAATTTTATTATAAACTCTGACTGCCGATCAATCGCCGCAAGTATTAAGCCAAGAGCAAACATTGTATTTTCTTTGATTAAGTATACAGTACAGCTCTGACTTGTGCCAATCATGGTGAAACTAGATGAATCATTACATAGCCAAGAATGGAGCCCAAAGATTATCAACCACAATCTCAACTTTATTTCCTGTTGAAAAGGTGTTTACATGCTGTTCGAGGCTGACGTTTTCCTGTTTTTTTTTTCTTCTTCCTACCTCTCATCTCTCACTAATGGCACTTCCATTAGTGTGTTTCACTGTTCTTCAAAAGTCTAGGACTTTGCCGCCCTGGGGGCACCTTTCATACGAGAACGCGGCTGTGGATGATGATGAATGTTTCAATCAATTAGCTTATTGCTCAGAACAAGTGGTGGAGCCCTGGGGGACTGTAGCCTGTGAAAGGCAGTGACACATAACCTGAATGATTACTCCAGCCGGCACGACAAGGACTCCTGACTCTGTGCTGTTTCTTGTTGAGGGCTGCTGAGTGAGAAGAGTGAGGGCCGCTGGTTAGAGACGAACATATATAAACTGAGAATGATACGAAAACATCAGACTTTGGCCATCGTCAGCGTCATAATACCTGGATTTTGAGTTTTAAATCTAAGAATTCAATACAGACGTTTTGTTTAATATCAGTGACAGTAGACAGGCTTGCCAGCTGATTTATAGACTACCACTGCTGCTCTGAGGTCTGACATTACAGCTTCTGGTTTGTACCTGTTTTCAGCCATGCTAGCGGTGAAATATCTCAACAACTATTTGATGGTTTGCCATGAAATCTTGTGCAGACATTCATGGTCCCCAGGGGATGAATCCTACTGACTTTGGTGATCCCCCTGAGCACCACCATGAGGGTGACCTTTGTGGTTTTGAAAGAAATATCTATTTGATGGATTACTATGACATTACTGACATTCATGCCCCCTTCAAGAATTATAATTACTTTGGTGATAAAATTACTTTTTTTCTGGAGACATCATCAGGTCAACATTTCAGTTTGTCTTATACTTTAGTTTATGACCAAATACCTGCTAAACTAATGACATTCCCATCAGCCTCAGTTATACTTTCTGTTTAGCGCTAATTAGCAAACACACTAAACTACGATGGTGAACATGGTACACATTATACCTGCTAAGCATCAGCATGTTAACCTTGTCATTTTTAAGTATGTTAGTATGCCAACATTAGCATTTAGACTCTTAGTCTTGTTAGTTAGTTAACCATTTTTTTATGTCTTTATATCGTCTTAATTTCTTTAAGACGAGGACATCAAGTTATTGTTGTGTTTAATGTTTGTCTTTGTTTTCTGCCTTTTCCTCTTCTTTTATAAATTCTGGTCTACATATTCACACCTTTTGGAGGTGACATTGAAGTACAAATTCACTTTCCAGAATACATTTGCTAAAATATTATAAATAATATAAAATGCAATTTTGGATTCAAACTCTTGCCAGAGTTGAAGTAATATTATTGAAATTTCCGTCATTCTAGCACCAAAGCTAACAACCCATATGGCTGTAAAGGACTGACTGTCCACACCAAAATACCCACAAAATAGGTGTCAAACCAGACATTTGATGGTGTTGCTGTTTTGTACACTCAACAGCATGTGTGGTTTATTTTTTTGCCTCGCTGTGGTGCTCTATCTGTTGTTGAAAGGCTGAAGTGGATATTCCAGCTCCGTCTCTTGAATCACTGCTACATCTTGACCTTGGTTCGCAAGGTTGTCCTGGCCCAGTCGGCTATCATCTCAATCACACGCTGATTTCTCCACCGTGTACCTTGTGCTGCTGAATTAATAACGCCATCAGTGTTAAACAACTGCTGCTCCCCTCCTGCTCTCACCTTCTGTCTCTTTCTGCCTCTCTCTCTCTCTCCTATTTTTGCAAACAGAAGAGTGCACACAACACAGCCTTGTTATTACATTGACTTAACATTAATTCCCTGAAGGCTTACCCTAGCCCCAACCATGATCACTATATCCCTAAGCCCAACACTTACTCTGACCTAAGCATACTTTTAACCTTTACCAAAAGGTTTAAAGTTTAAAGTCAACCTTATAAAAATAACCTTGTGGGGAGCAGCTTTTGATTGTTTTTGTACAGATGTCAGATTCTTGTGTAAGTCTTAAAGAAATAGTTAAACAATTGTTTGGACTAGTCTATTGTTCTCAGATTGGTTTGTCCCCACAATGTCACTATGTGATCAGATTTTGTGAACAGACTTGCTTGTGCTTTCCATCCTTCAATTTGTGCACAAAAAAACCCAGAGTGGAAACAAAATATGGCAAAAAAAAGTAAGTTGGTGTATCGATAAAAATAAAATATGCAAATGAATCATTACATACATGCAGCATGTGACTTAAATGTCACTTAAGCTGGCGACAGACAACACCAGATAAGTGTGGAGCGATGAGGAGACTGGAACATCCCTCAAATTAGTACATGAAACAAACATAAATGTCGTATTTCCGTCATATTTTCCACATTGTTTTCTTCACTCTTTTAATTCCTCTGCAGTGATTTATGCCACCCGACTGGAGAAATAGCGCCACCGACTGTTTATCTCGATGCAGCCAACCCCTGATATTTGCATAACAGTAGTGGATGGAAATGCAAATTAATTATCTTTTTTTCTTTCGGGTAGATTTTCTGGAAATTTGGTTAAAATTTGCACTCGATTTGGATGGAAACTTGACTATGTGATCAGTTTTTTGTCCTCACAATGTGACTGTGTGAACAGAGTTCACAGACATAATAACATGAATCCCAAAAATCAGGCCACCGTCCATTAACAGTGATCTTTCACATTGATTGAGTTGGATTAAAAAACAAACAAAGAAAAAAAGCTGATTGGCATTAACCCCAGTGGTGACCTACAGCCCATTCATGTCATGCATTGTTTCTGTGATTTACATCTCATTGTCTCTTGTCCTGCAATCTGCACTTGCAGCTGCCTATAACTTACAAAGATTAGACAAAGGCCATGTATCGTATTGGCAGCTATGATAACAAGTCCTTTATCTGCAAAGCACGGTAACTGCTACAGAAGAACATACATTTTCCAGGATCCTGGCACAAGAGTATAATGTACACTTTTTGCTCAACCTCTAGCACTTGTTCTGAATTACTTGAGTGCACAAAAGCCAGTATATACTGTAGTTCCCTTATTTTGGCAGGTTGGATTGATGGGATTCATTTTAAAACAATTTGAAAACTGATTGCCAAACTAAAATCCATTAATCAGCGTGTCACAAAAAAAGATTGATTTGGGCATCAGAAATGTTGCTTCATTTGCATGCAAAGGTTTTAGGCCTCATTCTATCCCATAATGAGTTGTCTTTTGTGTAAGCAATCATTTTCTCCTAGAATTTGCCCATTTCTTATTTTCCAAATGGCGGATATACTGTAAATGAAACTCTGGGATTTGGCTAGTGCCACTGCTGAAATGAACTCTGAGCGCAACATAAAAAGCAATGAAATGTGCAATTAAATTGTTGTTTCATATTAACTTTTGTTAACCAGTAACTCCTTTTAAGGACCAGAACACAGTAATAAAATAAATTTTAAATGTGCTTTTTGAAGTTTTTCTTTAGTCTAAAAGGAGTTTTCTGCCATTAAAAAAAAAAGATTTCTGGCTTGAAAATGAAACTAATTGTTAAGATATCTCCTATACATTATGTTATCTTGGCTTACAAAAAGGAGAATCAACTTTTTTCCCTGATAAATAATAATGAATACCAGGATTTGTTTACTGCTCATTTGGTCGTGTTTTCTTAAAGTCATACACAAATTCATCAGAAGGCGCATACATGTCACATCCAAACACGTCATTCTTCACAGGGACTTTACTGTTCATTTGACGTGCTGTATGCTCTGTAAACTCCCCAAGTCGCGCTTTGTGAATGTGATTCACATTAGTTTAGCAACGGTGAATAACGTTTCCCCTGTCCAAGTGTTCCTTCTACACTCATGCAACAAAAAATGCTTACCCCTCCATCTGCAGGCCCAGCCGCGTATTGTAAGATAAAAATAGCTTTTTAAGCATCTCGGGGGTTCCCCTTCTGTGAGAAACGTGGCATCGTAGTGGGGCAGGGATTCCCACAAGGGACCCATGTAAAGAGTTTCACACCAGGCCACGGCCCCTCCAACCTGCTGATCTCGTTTCAGCAATATGGGTGGAGAGAAAGGCCTTGAAGCATCCTAATTAACTACACTCCTTGCTACGTTGCCTATTAGAGCATGTTCAGGAGCCTATAAATAGGGTAATTGCTAATTATCTACAGTGATTTCACCAAAGCTGTGATTATGCTTCAGAGTTGATAAGGGTGCTTGATAGGAAGGAAATAGAATACTGCTGTGCACCAGCAGATTTAAATTCACCCTTCAATTTGAGCAAATCCTTTTGTGCTGTGTGAACTGCGCAGCATTGTAGTAAAGCAGTAGAGAGACCAGGACATTAAGTCCTACTCAAGACCAGGAAATAAAAAAAAAGGCAATTATATGTGGGTTTTCTTGCTACTGTAGAAAGAAAGATTAAGGAGTTAAAGGATGATCGGAGATGTAGATCCGTCTGCAGCGCGGCAGATGGATGGAGTGTTACATCTTGGAAACAGTTTTTAAAAAGTTTTCAGGGCTGGAGAAAGAAAAACAAACCTTTTTTTAATGTTTTTATAGCAGCACAAAAATGAAATATCCAATAGCATGTCGTGCCAACACAGACTGGGCCAGAATACTTGAGTATACTTTGAATGTTTTCTGTAACATTGCCTACATTTCATCATTCAGTATCCAAAAAATATAGACCAGTCAGTTTGTAAGTGCGCCATTCTGTCATCCAAGGATAAATGTTGTTCATTATGAGGGATATTTTTGTGTTACCAATACATTAAACCACTGATATACAAAATTCGAATCCCACATTGACAGTAGTAAGATGCTCTGTGTCCCACGGTTTTGTCTATTTAGGGGTACAGATGAAAACATAATGTTGAGGGCTGTTGGCCATAACACAGTGGGACGAGAGATCACAGGACACTTCTGGTTTTAACTCTGGCCCCCCGGCCCTTGGCAGTTCAGCCCTTCCTTAACCACTGTCCCGCTAATTGGCTCTGTGGATAATGCTGGAACTCTGAATTTACATGGAAACACTTTGAAGACTTGAGTACACTCGCCCCCGGGCGCAGTCGTACATCCGCTCCGCTCTGCCCAGCCTTAGCAGCACACCGTAAACCGAGGCAGAAAGCAAACACTCAGTCCAGGGAGGATGGGAAAAAAGTGGAATGTAGAGGTAACATTTATCTAGGGACCCATGAGATTGGATGGGAAATGAGTACAGCCGTATGCTTACAAAGGATAGAAATAGACAGAGAAAGAGTGAGGGACACAGACAAAAAGATATGCCACAAGTAAACCTGCTGTCTGCCCCATCTATCCATTTGGGTCTGGGTCTATGTCATAGTGACAGCAGGCTAATCAAGAAATCCTAGATGTCCTTCTTTCTCCTCAGCCACATCCGCCACTCCTCCTGGGAGATCCTGAGGCGTTCCCAGACCAGTAGGGATATATAATCCCTCCTGCGTGTTCTGCGTTTGCCACGGGGTCTCCTCCCAGTTGGACTTAGCCTCCGCAGGGAGGCATCCAGCAGGATCAGATGCTCAAGACGTCTCAACTGGGTCCTTTCAACATAAAAGAGTGATGGGGCTCTAGTCAGAGCTTCTTGCTGATATTGAAGCTACTCACCGAACCCCTAAGGGTGATTCCAGAGATCCTGCAAATCAAACTCTTTTTGGCTGCTTGTATTCCCAATCAAATTCTTTCTATCGCAGCCCAAATCTCATGACCATAAGCCACTGACTCAATAGTAACCTGCCACAATAAGCTATATCATATAAGGACAATATGGGAACAAGCCAAGCCTCTTAAGTAAAATTAAAATCACAGTTAAATCACTTAAATCACATAGCATGCTCCTGAACTAGGCTGTAGAATTAACGTGCTTCTGTTGCCTCACTTAAGTGTGACAAGGTGACAAGCTAACGTAGCTGTAAGGCGGTTTTTCCATCTTAAGTGTTGAATCCAAAATGTTTCCCACATTACTCCACAGATGGTTCGGTGTCATGATTATCCGTTTAGCACAGCTCGCTAATCTTCTCCATTTTGCATTAACAAAGATAACATCAGTGGCCTATGATGGGTAAATGAAGTTTAGGAACGCTCGAGTGCAAGCCTATTCCCTAGTATGATTTTTAAACATTGGGAAGTTAAAACCAGACAAAATTTCAAGTCAGGAAGAACTGTTGCAGGTACTGTGTATGAGGAGAGTCGGACAACAGCGGTAGAGTTCCCTGCTCTTCATCACCCATGACACTTTTTGTGCCCGTTGTCGCTGGAGGCTGCAATGAGGGTGTCAGAAAACTTTGTGCACGCCTGATCCCTCTTTTTTTAAGTGCTCATTGTCCTTGTTTTGGCATGATTGTGCTCACGTACGCGAGTGTGTGTACTTGTGGTGCGTCTATTTGCAGGACTGCGAGGTGCAAGAGTCAACATTACTGTGCATTTTAGCGTGCGAACATGGAATAAATATGTACCCGGCCGGTTCACTTTGACACTTACATAAGCTGTGAATGTGATTATGAAAGCAATATCCCAGTGGTGTCTATTGTGTGTTTACTAGTCTCAGCCTGATGGCAATGTTAAGCTCCCTCTAGGCCAGAGTGTTTATCTCACTGGTGTTTAGGCTTTGGTCTTTGGACGGCACCCAAAGCGAGGCCCCGCTGTCCGGGCAGCTCTGCTCCGGCTAACTCCTCCTAGTTGACCTCGTTTAAAGGCCTGGCTGGCTGTCTAGCTGTCCCTCTGAGCGCAGAGCCACAGCCATCCAGCTCCCTGCAGCGCTTCTGTGACTGTGGATGCTTTGTGTGTTCGTCTGTATGTCTGAGTTAGAGTAATGCACAGGCCTGAAATTGTGGTCTGAGCCAGATCCAGCGGCAATTTATTTAGCCCAGTCCCTGCCCAACAGCTAAAAAAGCATGAACCCGGCCTGAAGCCAATATACTGATGTCAAAACTCATTCCTCTCTCTCTGTGTTTTCTGCCTCTTTTGCCTCTCTCTCCCTCTCATACACAGAGCTGCACACACACACTAGTTCACTTTTCAGTCTTGCTGCTCCAACTTATGGACCCATTCATCATGAAGCATTAAGGGCCTAGTGAGCCAAATGTATATTTTACCCTTTATATTCTCAATGACAGCCAATTAGTCAGAGGGTGGGGTTAGGGATGTAATATTAGAGTTAATCTACTTTACTTTTTATTGACTTAATATTGTAATTCTTTTTTCCATATTGTAATTTTTCTACTGCCATTACATGTTACTCTCTACACACAGCACCTATGTCAATCCAGCCTGAAAAGAGCGATCTCACCTTAGTTGCTCTTCCTGAGATTTCTCCCATTTGTTTCCTAATAAAAGATGATGTTTGGATTTTTTTTTTCTTATCTTACTGAAAGTCTAAGGATTGAAGGTGTCAGATTTCGAATGCATTGTAAAGCCCACGTGATTCAGGGCTATAGACATAAACTTCAAACATTTAAGTTAACAATAAAAGCACCAATAACATTTAATGCTTAATTGTAATATTTATATTTTCGGCTCAAGCCTGGCCTGAATCAAGCCTATTGGTTACCTTGTCATTACATTATATAACATTTATTTGGCAGAAGCTTTTGTCCAAACAGACTTCCAATAAGTGCATCCAAACAGAAACGAGCTAGATGTCCTCAAAAACTGGAAGCGCAACCCACTCAAAAAAACAGCTAAAAGTGTGTTAGAGAGCTACCTGACATCCCGTCAGGCTTTCGCCTCAAGGCTCTTACATTTAGTACAAGTTAAAGGGGCATTCCAGCAATTTAGGTAGCCCCACTTTTAGTCTAAACTCCAAAAGCCCTGGAGCCTGCACATCCCTAAATGCAACTTGATGGTGTCTCTTTATTGGACAGTGCATTCCTGGTTAATGCCAACGTCTCTCCGAGCCCAAGGCGAGATAAACCTGGTGACATCACCTCCTTTGTTTTGTGTTCTTCCTTTAAAACAAACACCGTCTTTCCCTGGTGCCTTCATGCACACACTGAGCTGAGCGGTTTACAGCACATACATGCAAACACACACACAGACACAACTGCAGCGTAAATTGCCCTCCAGCCAAGTCTTGTCCCTCTAACCTTCTTTCTGTGCATTCTTTAGTTCAATCTGTAATTACTGGACGATGAGCTTTCCTCAGGGTTTATGTTGCACTCTGTAGGATCGTTACAAATATCTACAGAGGCCTGTTGGTGGTTGATTAGGCTATGCGCTGGACTGGAAGAGTGTGGGCGTATTTCAAAGACAGGGAGAATCCTCGGCAGGCCCTAATTAGCCAGCAGAATTGATATAGTTCCTGGTTTCCTGGTCAGGTGGAAGACGCCTGGCCTTCGCATCAATTAGTGCAACTCTTGGGGTTGTTTTTTATTCCCCTGCTTCATGCCACAGAAAGGTGATGGAGGAGAACTGCTGTGTTTGATGTCGGGAGGAAGAGTATGTGCACATTTGTATGCATCGAGTGCCGCAGTCTAATGTAGATTAATGCAACGATGTACAGTAAATATACAGTTACAGTGAATTTATAGTTTGAATTTCTTTTAGAGGTTATTGAGATCCTCACTGTCTTGTTTGCACAAGTATTCACACTGTATTATGCTTAAAACAAGACATATTTTGCATGCTCTTCTCATTTCTTATTACGTATTAATATCCGATCAGGCATACAACATGATTTACATTGTATCCCTTTAATTAATTCAACAATTTATGAATCTTATTTTCTTTCAACACTAACAAAAAAAGCTTTTATTTTATTTTTTTTTACTGACACACACAGTTTTTAAATTATGAGCCTCTACCAAACGGTTCAGTTGTCTATTTACAGGAAACGCACACTTTCAATAATCTACACACATTGTTTTCTCCCATTACAATCAAATAAAATAATTTTTAATTATGAAAACCAGCTCCAGACCAAAGGTGGGGTGTCCACATACTTTTGGCAATATAGTGTTCAAGCCTACTTCGCTTTGGTGTTGGTTTCTGTTTATTGCTTCAATATGGGTTTAATTCATATTTAATAATTTCAATTGATTGATTACAATGTTACAAACAGCAGTGATGTGATGAAGAAACAGCATACAAGCTAGAGAGCAAGAGGGAGAAAGACAGAGCGAGACTGAGTGTGCGTTGTGTCTATTTTTGAGTCTTGCTGTCCTTTTTATAAGTGCTCTGTCGCAGGCAGACCACGCTGGTCTGACAGCGTGACGCACTCCGATAAAAAGGCTCTCGCTTGCGGTCACACACATGTCACCATGGCAATTAGCATGTCAGAGTGTACGTGACTGACAGCTGCCACAGCTGGGATGTAAACAACAACGAGCGGTGCTGGTGGGGAAACCTGGGGCGTTGGAGACGCACAATACAAGCTGTAGGTGTCTCTGCTAAATGTTACTGTCATAAAGAATACATGAGGCAGATCATATTTACTTATCTCTGCATCCACAGGTAGGTGACAGGAAACACACACTTTTTACTCTTCAATATTCATTTATTTTCTTATTAAATTATAACTCAGTTTTAATAGGCTAGTACATTTATTTCTTGCATCCATGTCAGATCTTATCAGAAACAGTCAAACACATTATTCTTAATCATATAGACTTAATTAATTATCAGTTAATTTGATGTGATTTCGGCTCTCTGGCAGCAGCAGTTGATGCCTTCAGCTCATTATGCAAAGAACAATATGGCCGCCTGAGTTTCTATCAACAGAACATCATCAAACATAATTCATAGCATATGTCATGCACAAAGAAGTAGGTCACTGCCTATGTGTTCTCTTTTTGAAATACTAGTATGCTGTCTTATAATTAGACAAGATTTAGCTGTATGTATTGTATATTTAACAATAATGTAATCCTGTATAGACCATGACAGTATATCATGCAAGTAATTTACGTTTAAATGTAAGTAATGACATTTTTTTAGTCTATGACATGTCAAAAACTTGTGAAAAATGTCCATCACAATTTCCCCAGAGCCATAGGTGACACCTAAAACTGTCTTATTTTATCTGACCAACTGTCCAAAACCCAAAGGTGTTTCATTTACTGTCACATGTATGAAAATCTCCACATTTAAGAAGCTGGAACCAGCAAATGTTTGGCATGTCAATTGACTAATCCACAAATTGTTTCAGCTGTAAAGTTTAGTTTATTTACTATTTAACATCTCAGACAATAATCATTTTGTCGACCAAGGATTTAAAGTTTAAAGTCTTCTTCTAAACAAAGTTCTGTTTACATTCAGTGTTTCTCACCTAAAAGCATCGTTTGTATCCTTGAAGCCTTACAAATTGTGTTGAGTGCATTTCCTTGCTCATAAAACATTTGCTTAGCCAATTTCTTACATTCATTTTGCTTGTGCATTGCCACTTTTCTGTGCATTACCACCACCTGTCCATCAGTGGAATAGTGTGACACCATTGGCTGAATGTGTACCAGCATGCCCGTGCACGTTTCTATAAACAAAATGAGGACCCACTCATCAAAACACTGAAAACAATACACATGGGTACCTTTAAGTTGCCTGCTTATTTGATAAAAAGTAGAATTTTCATTTAACCTTTTTAATTGATATTTTTGTGAGAACAGGTGTTGTGTTTTTCAAATGATCATAATTAGTCATCTTAATTTAACTCCACCCTACACCTTGACCTTCGTCCCAGGTGTCTCCTCAGCTCCTCATCGCTGGTTGGAGACCTTTACATATCAAAAGCTCCATTTTATGGCCCGTTGACATGAGTCTGGCTTCTGGCTGGACCGCTGCCGCTACAATCACATGTGACTGATGGCAGGTAGCTGGGAGGTAGGCTGCGCTGTCTGGGCTGCTTTCCCCATTCAGCATACTCCACATCCGAACCCCTGCATCAATCACCGCAGCAGGCAGGAGTGGGATGCACTGCCAGGGCTATTTCTGGCTCTCCCTGTCACACACACAGAAAAATATGCATACTCACATACGCACACACACCTGTCTCTGGCTGTTTCTTCTAGTGTCTCTGTGAGGTGGGCATGTTAACAGTGGCAGGCTGTAGCTGCCGCACGCTCCACCTGTACCGAGGAGACAACTGAAGATGAAATCAGTTACCTGACTCACGTTGGACCACAGTTCTCATTTAAAGCTGCGGCAGGCAGATTTTTATGAAGGGATACACAACACAGCAGCCTAAGTCAAAACGAGAGGCACCAATATGGGGGAACGTCTGTGCTGCAGATACTAGTTTTTGGAAACTTGGGGGCAGTGGAACAGGCTGGAACAAACACTGACATACAGTATTATCTTCAAATAAAGTGTGTGTTAGCAGACACACTTCCTATTTATTTATTTACCCATCCAGCATCCAGTCCAATATTCTTTCTTCTTTGGGCTCTGTTTTGGTCAGTAAAATATCTGCCTCTTTATCAGTTAAATGCTCCACTATGTTCACCAGGTATTCGCTAACTTTTCTCTCTGCCGTTAGGTGATGGCCAGTTAAAGGTACAGTGGGTTAATCAGAACTTGAAGGTTGACGAGAGCAGTGAGAGTGAACCAAAACGTAACATTTCGAACTGTAAAATCAAATCAATGAGCTGAAAGATGCTCAAACGCTCTGTTGAGAAGAGGGGAACTGCAGAGTTGGGTGGTAATTCTCTGTGGGATCTTCATTTTTTACATTACACATAGTTATTTGCCCCTAATCATTGAAAGGGCAGCTTTAAAATGTTGCTTCAGTTTCAAAATGATGTAGTATTTGACTGGATATACTGAATATGTTTTTTCTAGTGTGAAACACAATGAATTGAATTAAGAAAAAGACAAATGCATGGTGTCTTTTTTTCTACCATTAAAAATCACTAGTGATGGAGAGCTGCAATACATGATGGTGTCTGGGGCTAATGTTTAAACATACTGTATGTTAAATACATACAATAAAGAACAATCTGTCTTGAAATAAGCAAATATTTCAATATAAGTCACGTGGGTATAATATGCTGTTGAAGTCTAAATACGTAGTGGCAAAGTACTGTACACCCTTTTCACTCACTGTCACCACTGAAACGAGGAGCCGTCTTCAACACATTAGTGTAGTGCCACTTTAAATGCTTTGGTCTCTTCAGTGGAATTTGTTTGAGGAACTTGTTCGCTGAATAGTAACCTGGTAATTACCTTGTGCTTTTGAGCCCTGGCCGGCCTCTCCAAGGCTTTGACTGGAGGGCCTTCACTCGCAGACGGAAAAGATGCGTTCAGACCTCACCAAGGACCTTGAGAGATCGTCAGAAATAGCTGCCTCTTAAGACGTGCAGAGTCCAGTCCGCTGTGAAGAGCATCACAGAGACCGATGCTTCATTTAGACGCTGCCTCTGGCCTTGCCTCTAGATCTCACAGTCAGGTCACAAACACTTCATAGCGTGTCAAGTGTCAGCAGAAGTACCGTTGCTATTCTGGGCCCCTCGTCGTTTCTTAGGTCTCATAAGTCATTATCATCTCTGCTTAGAAAAACACGAAAATAAGACTGTTATGTAGTTTTAGGGAGAGAGCTTTATGTCAATGACCCAATTGTGTTCATACAGAAGAGAAGATGGAATCTCATTCCCACAAGAAATAGAATTAATGGTTCTCCTTTAATCATGCAAATAAGTCTGTTCTTAATTTAGATATTAATTATATCTTGTAATTTGGCAAACAGCACACAAAGTCTGCCAAGGATGCCCCCCGACGCCCCTCGTGTTTTTCTCAGCAGCCCTCAGTCTGTTTCCTATCAGACTTTCAATCAAATGGAAGAGTCTTCGCTAATTTAATATTGAGTGGCGAGAAGGCACAGTTAGACAGAGAGAGGAATCTCACAACTTAAATAATTAGACCCTCGTCCCTCCCACAAGACATTTGATCCCATGTTCTGCTCACTGATTTTCAGCTAAAGGCTTTACTTTCGGTTTAGTATTGACAGGTTTTAATTGCTTTTATATTGGTGTCTTATCAGTCTGTATTACAAGATGACGTGTTGAAAATTCTGGTCAAGGAAGTTCAAATTGCATCCACTGTCGTCTCTCTGTGTGGTTGATGTATACGTTCTTTTTCCCTTCACAGTGTTTGCCGATCCGTGGTCATGGATTTGTCTTGGACAAGTACAAGTGCCACTGCAAGAAAGGATTCTACCACCCCAGCAGAGTGGCTGTCAATGGCTTTACAAGTAAGTCATTGACAAATTAATCACCTGTCAGAATTTATTCTTTATTACTGTGTTGTAATAAGGATGATTGGTCCCTGCAAGGTGACTTCATTGGCCACTTTTAATGATAATCCATCAGAAGGATTTGTTTTGTTTTGGCAAATTACAACGTTGAACAACCTGTATGTCAGTATTTTTTAGTGAAGGTACAGGTGGTGACTTTTGATGCATATAACAACTCAAAATCTATTTCAGGTTCCCTTCATGTGCCTAAAAGCAGAATAACAAATGATGTCATACTAAATTTACCTAGTTTGTAGTTACGTTTTAGGCTGACCAATCACAACTAGATTATTTTTTGTTAGGTTAATTCTTGACCTTGGAAACAGAAGTTTCACAAAACAATTTACACTTATAGTTACAGCTGTTTTCTGGAGCTTTGCTCACTGAATAAACTTTGCTGATTAAGACCGTGAGATGTGGTTGAAAGCTCTAGAAAAAGCTAGCAAGCAGACCTTGAGTTAAGATGATTTTGTCTAACAGAAAATCCCAACAGTCTGACCTTGAACAACCTGAACAAGCCTGAGGGTTTTAATATTTAGCTCAATATTTTTTGGTGAAGGTACACTTGTCCACTTGTGACACATACAGTCTGGGGTTGGGATCCAACATTAGGTCATTTGGTATTTTTATAGGATTCAATTTGACCTCCCTGTACGCATTCAAAAATATAATACAAAACTACTGTATGTCATATTCAAAATCACCTAACAGCTTTATAATTTGGGGCCACAAGAATGTTGGACCAAAAGAAAATGGTGGCAAGAGTCAGAAAAGGTAGAGATCCTTTTTAATGTTATTTCACAGTTATGGTACAGTAAGTGTTTTCCATTTATTTTATAGGTGTTTCCACTTTTTCAAACGTACATGAGCTTAAACGTGATTTTTGGGGAGTATAAGGTTAAAAAAGTTACTCTTTGAACCTGACTGAGGCATTGTGCATCAGAAACACACTGCTGGAATAAGTGGAACTCACTCTTCCCAGTGATACCAGTTTTTACAAGGTCAATCGAGGTTAAACAAATCCATTAATCCGCTTGGAAATACCAGTTTTTACGAGATCACATTTCAAGCAATTTGCCAGCAAAGGTTGAAAAACAACAAAGCAACCAGTTTGGAAGAGACACTTTGTTGTGGCAGATGAGCTCATTTGATTAGTTTCCAGTGATACAAGGTCAATCGAGGTTAAACAAATCCATTAATCCGCTTGGAAATCATATTAACAATAGGTGCTCCTTAATATATGGCATGCCTAGCTAAGACATGCAATCAAAACCCTGGTTTTAGCCAATACAGGGAGTGAAAACTGATTAAAAAAAACAACCTAGGGTTCCAGGTTAATATCAATACAATAAGAAAGAAACAAGTAATGTTACTGTATGCTAACTTCTCATGCCCATGTTAATTACCAGCTATTGAACAGGGTTGGACACTCTGTTTTCTGTCCTTTATCCAACAACCTTCAGATGCATTTTAGACTTTGAGCTCATCACAAAAATTTTATGAGATCAAATTTCAAGCAATTTGCCAGCAAAGGTTGAAAAACAACAAAGAAGCCAGTTTGGAAGAGACACTTTGTTGTGGCAGATGAGCTCATTTGACTAGTTTCTGACTCTGCTTCAAAGTTGCACAAATGTTCATTATCATGACGATCAGCTGTTCACCCTGTGTTCACCTTATATGTTACATTATATAACATCTTCATTTTATAACTATGGTAATGAGGGAGACACGTGTTACTGCCCTGTCTGATAATTGAAGTAGCCCCTACCTGGGGAGGCTAATCAGGTTCAAGGTGGGAAATATCTTTTTAATGGTAGTTAGTTTTCCCAGTTTATTCTGTCTGCTGTGAGTTAATTAAAAAAGGCTTTTGCAGACACAGAACCCTAGTGGTTTTCACCTGCCCTCCATCACTCTCTCTGCCATACTTTCATTTCGATCCACTTTCCCTCCTGTGTCATCCCACTCAAACCTCATACAGCATGTTCCTCTGTGTCTATCTCAATTTTACTCAACCCCTTTTCTCACCCTTTTTCCCTCCCTCCTTCGCTAAATTTTTGCACCCGTCTTATTGCACCCATTTTTTACCCTAAAACATTTTCCCTTCATGCACAGAAAAGCAAAAAGGCTCCCCGATTTCTCTCTCGCAGAGCTGGATATCTGCGCTGTCTGCTCCTGCTGGTTTGCTGTGCTGCGAGTGCACACAGACTTGCGTGTTCGTGTGTGCAAGTCTGCATTAAAGCTCAGTGTGTGTGTGTGTGTGTGTGAGTGTGTGTGTGTCTTTGAGGACACAATAATAGAGAGGAGAGGCAAGCCTGTTAGCGAGGCGTAGTGCTGCAGTCTGGCCCACCATGGGGCCAATAACAAGCCTGTTAATCCACAAGGGGACATCCTTGACACTCCTTTGCAGAGAAAGCCAGTGCAACTCACTTTCCTTTGTCTCCCAGTGATCTTCCACTCTGGATCTTGCATTTAGATACGTGAGAGAAGTTACTGTAGCTAAGCTTCCTTTGACTGTCAGTCAGCCGCAGGAGCAACAAACCAATGAGAGCGAGCTAAAGGATATGACTCATTGCTACGGAGATAAGTAGTCCTTTTGAAGGGATCAATAATGTGCAGAGTCATATCTTTGAAAAATAGGCCAGTTTCTTTTTAAAGGCAAAATCCCTGCAAATCTCTGAGACAATGGCTGTTTCCAATAAAGCCTCCATAAAAGCTCTATATAAGTCCACCATTCGTTATCTATCCAACCATATGGGCATGTCTCAGGGGATTTCTATACAAACAAGTCCACTAGCTTCTTGTTGTCCCCTGGGTTTGTTTGGTTTTTACCTTAGTTTACCGCGGGAGGGATTTTACCAGGAGGTTTTTTTCATTTATCATTTACTGCTGTCCAGTGTGACCACTTTTGGCAACAGAGCAGCTCCTTTTGAAGCAGTTAGTGGTTTAGTGGCTGGTTTATACCTCAACCTCACTGGTAATTCAATAATATTGAATACATTTACTTTCCCCACCAAAATCTTTGCCCCTAGCTTAGAAAAGAACAGATTTCTATGGTTTTAGCCAATCTGCCCCGTCTTCAGACTCCACATCGTCCCTGTCCTTGTCAGGATAAAAAGACTAAATTCTGGCATGCCTCTGTGTGCTTTTTCCGCAGTTATCAGCCTTGTGTGATATGCCAGTGACTGAACAAGGTGCAGCAGTGTTGACTTTTCATGTTCACACATATAGATCCATCTCCTTTGTGTTGACACAATGTCGATGAATCCTTGTAAGGTCAGAGAGGGATAAGCACATATATACTCAGGACGATTCGGTCTGTCATAGAAGCACTTCATCTCCTTTATCTTTTAATACTGGTTTCAACAGATCCAGGGGAAAATTCAATAACAAGGAAACTTAAGAAAATTATAGTTTTTTGCTACATAACCTGCTTCTATTAGCTATAAAAATCATCAAAACAGGATGAACAAATTCTGAACTAACATTGTGTAATAACAACTGCGCATGAGAAAATGTGCTACTTCTTAAAGTTGGATTGGCAGAAGCTGGATGTTTAAACTGTTTATTCATAACTTTTTGCTAACAGTTCCAACTGTTTTAACCATAAATTTTAGCTAACATTTCAACTGTTTATCCATTACTTTTAGCTAACTTAACAATTTCAACTGTTTATCTATTAGCTACGTTTAGCTAACAATTTTAGCTGTTTATCAATTGCTTTTAGCTAACTTAACAATTCCAACTGTTTATCCATTCATTTTAGCTAATTTAACAATTTCAGCTGTTTTACCATTAACTTTAGCTAACATTTCAACTCTTTATCCATTACTTTAAGCTAACATTTCAACTGTTTATCAATTGTTTTTAGCTAACGTAACAATGTCAACTGTTTAGCCTATTTGTAACTTTTAGCTAACAATTTCAGTGTTTTAACCATTCAGTTTAGCTAACATTTCAACTCTTTATCCATTAATTTTAGCTTCTAGCTAACAATTTCAAGTGTTTATCTATTTAGCTAACAATTTCAACATTTTAACCATTAATTCTTAGCTAACTTAACAATTTCAGTTCTTTATCCATTACATTAAGCTAACAATTTCAGTGTCAATGTCAACAGCTACTTGTAGCTATCTGTTATTTATCTGTTCCTTTTAGCTAACTGCTCACTTTCTAACCAGTTTTCATGCACTTTCATTTGCAAAACATATGGTTTTCAGGTGTTACACCAATCTGTGGATACATTTTTTTTTTATAATCAAATCACAAGTTCAATTTTTTCAAATAAGCTGAGCTACTCCACAATCTGTCCGTTTGTACCCCCTGGGATACAAGTACCCCTGGTTAGGATTCACTAAAATATCTGCAGAGAGTTGATGACAGAAATATTACTGGGTCAGTTGCTGAGATTTCTTGCCTTAAATATTGTTTTTGACAGGGATGGGGAGAAAAGCTGCAGACAGCGGTCCCAATGCGGACAAGGGGTCTTCCAGCGACTGCCTGCCATGCCAGCAGGGCTGCGCCTTCTGCAAGGACGACACCCCCTGTGTGGCACGAGAGGACGGCGCTCTTCGCATGGCCGTGCTCTCCTTCCAGTGCCTCTGCTTGCTGATTGTCTTCGTTAGCATGGTACTCATCTACCACTTTCGCAGGAATAAGGTATGTATCGTTACATGCTCATAAAAAACATTCCCTTATGGAGTTTGATCCATTTATTATGATTTAACTGACGTTGTTTGTGACTGATTAATGAGCCTTTAGACAGACCTTGTAATGGGGACTAAATTGAGCTTGCTACAGAGATGCTAAAGCTATGTTTTTCTTTTTTATTATTCCATTGTTAAAATCTTTTAGATTTAAGACAGGTCACCACACAATAGTATTCTCACAGTTGAACCATTTTCAGCTTTTAGGGAATTCATCCTGTCGCCATTAAAAGTGAAAGTATGAAAGCTCAGCATTGTATAAGAGAGAACTATACAGATTCAATTCATCACATCAGTTATGTGTTTGATGTTTTCTGGGCTGTATGGTCACCAAAGCCCTTTGGATCAATAAACCAGTGAAACTGTATGTGGGTGGTCACAGTAAGGCTTTGAAATAATTTCAAACAGCTCAGACACTACAGATCAACTCAACATCAGCAACTTGGACATCGACCAGTTGTGCAAATGAGAGCACTGAAGCGATTTTTCATCTTTCACAGTCTGAGTGATAATATGTAGGCATGCAACTTTCTAAAGATGAAATTTGTGTTGGTATTTAATTCATATCATATATTTTTATCAAATCTGTCTCTATTTCTCGGCAGTGAGAAATGTTGATTTGGTCGCACCTGGCTGACAATGTCATCTTCATCTAATTTATTCTCTAGTGAATAATCTACATTACCTTGAAAGGTGATGACTTTTTCACTGCATCATTAAAAGGTGAAACTACTTCACAGACACAAAACTTGATCCTCTGTTCAGATTTAGCTCATGCACTGGAGATTCATAGCACTTCTAGTCTCTCTAGATTGAGTGGTGTTGTATGGTGCTAACAATGTACTTTTTTTTTATCCAGATCACCAGAAAATTGTCAGATTATTGGAATATTATTGAGCAAAGTGATAATTGATGGAGATTCTTGCTTTTTTATTTGGCCAAAGCTGTGTTCTTGCACATGCACTTGCCAGAAAACAGTCAAAGAGAGTGGACACTGTGGTGTTAAATGTTCAGTGGATAAACTTTTTGAGAGTAGTTTTTTGTCTACTCAGCCATGCCGTGTGTTTCTACTTCTATCTATCTGCTCAAGTCTTATTCTCAACAAACTGCTGCATTTTCTACCGAAAATGCCAGATTTTACCCTGCAAATACAAAAAGTTTCATGATTTGGCTTTTAGTTGAATCATTAATACATCGCATGCGCATATAGCAGTAAAACAGAATTAATTCTGTATGTAAGTGTACAAGAACTACTTTGAATGTGACTGGAGACACTGTATTATCATTATCATTATCATGGTCAAAAGCCTTGTGTTGTGTTACAGAACTGCTGAGCTCAATTTAAATGAAAGTTGGTGATAGTAGTAATTTATTTACTGAGTTCACTTTCCACTCAAGTAAACTTCTGACCGAACTGATAAAATCCTCTGAGCCACTAATTGCTACTGTCAATTAATTGGCTTAATTAAAGGCTTTGTCTTGAGCATTAGACATGTGGGGATTAGCCTGAAGATTCACCACATTCATGACAGGGGAGCATCTAGCTGCTCCATCTCCCACACACCTGAAGACTCTGCCATTATATTAGTCAAAGGTGAACAAAGGATCGCTCCCATTAATAAAGCAGATGAAAGTTTTAGATACTCCAGGGCTTTGTCATAATTATGCAATCCCCATTAATCTTATCAAACTAAGTTTAGGAGTTAAGTTTCAAAGCTCTTCACAGACTTAAATTAAAAAACGGTTCATTTTCATAAACAAATGAGTTCATTTGGGTTGCAGATTTATCTTTTCTTTTTAAATATTTTAAACAAGATAAACATCACTCATCTGGTCTACATAGCTGTGGCTAGTGTTCTGTGTTGTCTTTTGTATGTATTTTTAAAACGGGTGGCACAGTTGTCTTCTGCTCTTTGAAAGCCCCCTCAAGCATCTTGTCAATTAGAGGACGATATGTTGTTAAATAAGGGCCTGAAATGGTGAAGCCCTCTATAAAAAGTCCTTGAGGCAGGAGCTTTCACTCTACTTTGTTCTCTTTCAACCAACAAAGAAGAAAAAAGCTCCATTCCCCTGAAATATTATGATACCCTGCTGTTTTAAACTTGTTTAGACCTTCTGCACTTTGAGGGGAATTTTAAGAGTTATATTCCAAACTGATGTATATCCATTTTGTAGAAAGGAATAAATATTATTCTAATTCTTTAAACCAAAAACATAAATTACCTTCTGTGTTTTAAAAAATGACTATAATTTCTTGAAATGTTCCTTTCAGATGATGTTGATGCTGTATGTTATTTCAAATTGGACTTTCTGCATAGCCTCTTGTACATAAGTGAAAATGAAAATTAAAGCTGCTGTTATCAATATTTTTACATCAACAGTGGATCAAATGACTCTGTGTAATGGAAAAACAGTTTGTAGTGACAAACCTACAGAGAATTATCACCCGACTCTGCAGTTCTCCTCAGCTTTACGTAGCATTTTAGCTTCTTTCAGCTCGTTGTTTTGGTTTTGCTGCAGGGCACGCAACTTTAATGTTTTGATTCACTCTCACAGCTGTCATCAGCGTTGTTTCCATCAGCAGTCAGCTGTTTTCAGTGAAAAAGCTTTGATAAATGGCTATATGCAAACTTCCCACCACCAAATGGCAGACAGCAAAGTTAGCAACTAGCTACACTAGTACTTTAGCATTTAGCTGCTGAAGAGCCAGATATTTTCCTCAGGAGTTGGTGGAGACCAAAGCTAAAAGGAAAGTAATGCTAACTCTTTGCTAAGACGTTACCTGTAACAACTTTATAAGCAAATAGTGTTTCAGTGTATGTTTACAGCTTGTTGAGCTAGCCTTAAGTGGCCAACAAATCATTTAATGCAGGTTTAAGTATATGATGCATGAATGAGAAGTTTAATAATTGGTGTATCTTTCTTTTTTGGCAGAGTATCAGAGCATCAGGTCTAGTCCTACTGGAGGCCATCCTGTGTGGGGCTTTGCTTCTCTACTTTCCGGTAAGCCTGAGACACTTGCCAGTTTGTGTGTGTGTGTGTGTGTGCGCACATGCAGACTCGCATCCTTTCATGTGCTCATTTCTTGATGAGTTTGCTGATAATCCTCGTGCCATGCTCCTTTGAGCTGAAAGCAAAAATCTTCTCCTTGACTGCAGGTTGGCATTCAGTTTGACCTTCGCTCACTCATCTAAAACAAAAATCAGAGCTCAGAACAAAGTTTCATATCTGCAGAGCAGCGGTACAGAGCGGGATCATTTGCCTTGTCAGATAGTCCAAACCTCAGTCCATAAATCATATTCTGGTGTTTTTTTGACAGCTGCATGGAGCTGTGATAAGCAGGGTTTTCACAGGCAAGGTGTGCGTGTGATAAAACGGGACCGGCAGAGACAAACATCCCAGGGCTTGTTGGTGACCCCCTGCTAACTGTACACAGAGCCGGCCAATGAACCCAGCAGCCTGTCAACACTACCATCTGTTGACCAGCCACTCACGCTGCTTCAGACAGACTGCGCTCCTTCAGACCTTCACACAGAATAAACTCCATTACATTTTATTTGACCTCAACCTTTTAGGACTTTTTAATTCTTAAGTCATATTCTCGCCCATTTTTGATCTGGGACTTATTTTCCCAGTTTTTCCATGATCTTAGAATTGTAGCTATTTTAGTCATTACCTGTTTAACAACCCTCCTCCTTATAGGGGTGGTCAACCTAAATTAAACAAACTAATTTTCTAATACTAATTTTTAGAGCTAAAACAATTACTCGATTCATCATGTATGTAATTTTTCAAGCAGAAATGTCAAACATCTGCTGGTTCCAGCTTGTTAAATGTGAGTATTTAATGCTGTTTTGTGGTATATATGATAGTAAACTAAATATCTTTGGATAAAACAAGCAATTTGAATACGTCACCTTTGGCTTTGAAAAATTAAAATTACTGTTTTCTGACATTTTATTGACAAAGCGATCGATTAATCGAGGAAATAAATGTCAAATTAGCCGATAATGGAAATAATTGTTTGTTGCAGCCCTGCTATTTTTGAAAATTAGACCCGTACGATAAATTAGAACATAAAGTTTTAGAGGATTTACTACACTGTTGCACTGCCAGGCCGCTTTAAAGGTAGGGAGACGTGATATTTTGAAGGTTTCAGCTGTATACTCTACCGTGCATTGTACCTGGATTATCTTTACAACATGGCGTTCTTTTTGAAAATGACCACAATGAGCGAAAAGAAAATAATCTAAATACATATATTACATGTTTATACTCAGTCTTTCAAAGTTTTACATAATGATAGTGTCCTGCAGGCAGAACTGTGGGCGGCAAAAGGTTAAAGTGTAAGCAAAAGAAGTATCAAAGTATTGTCCAAAGCTAGTGGATGTCTTATTATAGAGCAAACAATCAATGAAAACTGCTTATATTTTTACTTTTGGCATTGGTTTTTGAGGTTTCCTTTGGCCCCATATGACTTTTGGTACAGCTAGTAAGGAATAAATAGCTCTTAAGTCCAGCAACTGAAAATGGCTACTGGTTACTGTAAGCTTTATGTGAGACTGAGACTCTTTCTTCATTTGATGTACGAACATTGGATGAATATAAACATGTGGAGACAATAACATAGTCCAGTTATTATAATATAAGATAATCTACATCAGCAAATATCAATCAATCACTGTAATTTTGTATCAATTAAAAAAGTGTTTTCCAACTTCTGAAGCACCTCATTATTCTTGCAGATGACCACACTCTGTCTAACACCCACATACCATTGATTTACATTAATCTACCATTATGTCTTCCTCTTGGGTGCTTGGGGCATTGGCTAATTGCAATTTAGTTGCAATCATGTGGAGCTATATGCTTAGTGAAGCAATGCAGGGTAAATGTAATTAAAGCCAACTGATTTAGAGCCGGCTAATCAATGCAATTTGCTGCGACAAGGTCCTGGAAAGTAATAATGTTTGAAATTTGCAGAGTGAAAGCAAGCTGGGAGTCAGGTTATTGGTTAGTGAATGAATGAATAGTAGACGATAATCCTGTATCCAGCTGGTGTAGCGATGGCACCGAACGCTAAAAATAGATTTCTTGTAAAAAGGGAACATAACTTTGTAGCTTTCTCTATAAACCTCGTTTCAATGCTTTAAATGTAGTGAAGTTCAGTTAGATTATTCTGTGCTCTTATGCTGAACATGACTTTGATAAAACATCTCGGCCCGATCATGTGAAAACAGCATCTTTCTGCACAGCTCTGTGCAGCACGCTAGATTGATCTCCACCCTGATGCATTTCCATGTCTCCCCTCCGAATCCCACATGAGCCGCGGCTGTGAGGGTGAGACGCATCACTCCCAATCTAAATATAGATTCAGAAATATTCCGCCGCTGCTGCTGCTTCTATTTTAAATAATTCCACTGTTATTAAGCAGCAGGAGATACATCTCATCCTGCTCCCATGGCATTCGGCTTTGTGGAGTAATGCCACCCCCCACCCCCCCTTTCTCTCCCGAGTGTGTCACATGCAATAACTTCAGCCCCCCTGCTTTGAAATGAAAGGGGAGGAACAGGGAGTGCAGAAGGAGAGAGAATTATGGCAGTGCCAAAGCCGGCTATTTCCGTCTGGCTGTAGAGATGAGAGAGGGGGAGAGCGGACACACATTTGTGATTCACAATTTGATCCCTGGATTAGCTTGCCAGCCCTGCGTTTGTCTCTTTGCAGCTTCTTATTGACACTGCTGGGGGAGGCTTAGATTGGAGTAAAGTAACAGAGTTTGGATTGCTATTACTGCTGCTTGTGTTTTGTTTTTTGTTTTTTTTCCGATGCCACCATCTCCTCCTACAGTCAAGGCAGCAATACATTCAGACAACAGTAATGAATCAGAGGCGTTGCATTGTGGTGCCACCTGGCCTCAACTTGTCAAAAGACACTCTGATCACGATGATGGTGGAAAATGCAAAAAGCCGTTTAATTAAACGTGATTTTACTTGTCATAACAATAGTTTTAGAGTCTTATTGTCCAAACTGCAGCTCGTGTGTCGCACAATAGCTTGCAGAAAAGACAAAACTTGAAACAATTAAATCATCAGCTCATCCTCTCTTTCCTTTTCTCTCTTTTCCCGGTCGGTTACTCTGGTTTATCTTTTGTCACTTGGTTTCCTGGTGATTCTTCACTTCTTCTCACTTCTCCTTCCTCTCAGAAAGTTACTTAACTAACATGCAAACACGCCATACGAGACTTATCTTCCCTTTCCTACTTCCTATCCATCTGTGTGTGCACCAGTGCAGGCTGCCCCAGAGACAGCACTAGCTCTCTCCCTGCATGTTCTCCCCTGTGAGACATGTCACGCCTCCTGCTCTGCTGCTTATGAATTCATAAATGTTAACTCATATGTAAAAGTGGTAATCTGCAAGTTTCTATTTTTAATTTTGGTGGCACCTTTTGTGTTTTTGCAGTGCACTTGTTAATCAGACTTTCATTTAGATTCACCTTTGATAAAGATAGTTGATGAGTTCCTGTGGCTGTCTGTTCTATGTCTTCTTAGCTGTGTGTACTTTTACTGCTCATGGTAACTAAGATCTTCTGTTTATTCCATACAAACTTTCTTGTTATATTAACTGATGATTGTTTCAAGAGCAATAATAACAATTATAGGTAGTTGGAAAAAAGCATACATCATATACTACTGAAAATGCAGCATGTCGTCTATCGAGGCCACTGTCAGTGCAAAAAAGAAGGTAGAACAAACTTCAATATAAAAAATACTTTTTCATGTGTAATTTGGGATGAATATTAAGGATGTTAAATGAAACTGAACTACAATAACCTAGGGGTGTTTGGCAACAAGTCTTCCATCAAATACATAGTTTGTTAGCGCCTTTCTAAACAACCCATATCAGCATTTTCTTCCTTCCAAAACCATTACAAATAACATTACAAAAACAGATTTATTTGACTGTTTTTTGACCTTGCACCTGCTATAGTTAAGGTTTTAGTTTTGTTCACATGCAAAACTGCTTGGTTAAGGTTAGGAAAGTTGTGGTTATTGTTTAAAGAACGTCAACTGGATGTAAACCGCAGTGTCAACGTGTCAAGGTCTGAGGCTTTGCACAACCCAATCACCCACCCTGACCTCCACGCTGAGAGGTTTCGCAGTTCTATACCTGTAACAGCGTCATGCTACTTCTGCCTTATTTATTCCACACAAGATGTCCCTTGTACCTCAATGTTTAGAGAGCGTCATGGGTGTCCTGCTCAAGAAAAACTTTCCTCTGGGTATTATTCCCCCCATCCCTCGTTCTTTGTCTTGTCCAATCTCAGCATTGTCTTGGTGCCAAGCTGGGCCAAGGTGCCACCTCAGCCCAACTCGGGGCTTTGCCGTGCATGGCAGGCAGGCAGGCAGGGCTTCACAGCACATCAGGGGGCTAATGAGAAACAGTATGGCCAGGGGATAATGTATCCTGACCTGACAGGCCATGAAACACAGTCTGCCAGCCATTTCTCTCCCTTGCTCTGCTCTGCCTTCCATCCAAGCTGTTCTGACACTTTCAATCTGATTTAAGTGAATCTGGAGGGTTGCTGTTAGCATTTCCAGCCCTCCCTTCATACCCTGCTTCCCTTCTCCCTGCTGCAAAGTCTCCCCAAACATACGTGCGAGGATGCACTGCTGCACCTGGAGTCTTCTATCTACAAGAAAGTATGAGAGACTGGAAAAAGAAAGATAGCGTCACCACATATAGGCAGGCTATTCCCTCTCTGATACATCCCTTTGTGCCCAAGCAAGATGGGAATATGTCTCTGGATCTAACTGGTGATGAGAAGGGAAGGGAACTGTGGGAAGCGAGCGCCAGCCAGCCCTGGTCTTGACTGTGCAGAGGCCGAGCTGGATGTAATTTACACTCGGCCCACCTCAGGGAGTAGCGGGAGGAGAAGAAACCATTACCTCCCTCCAGAAAGCTGCCCTTCCCATGTGGCAGTGAGTGTCGGCTTTCATATAAAAATGGATCCATTGCTATTACAACATCCTCTGCTCCCACCTCCCACCGGTGCCTCCTCCTCCCACTCCCTCATACTGAAGGTGTTTTGTAGATTAGAAAAAAAAAAGAAGAGGCGGAGAATGAGCAAGGAGATGATGACCAGAAAAAGCGGGGCATGGGCGGAGCGGATGGCTGTCACGATTTCATGTCAAAACATTAAAAGTAGCATGAGAGCTTTGTTGTGACAGAATGATTCCCGAGGCTGCACCATCCCATTCTCTTCTCAGATGGAGGCAGACACACTAAATGGCTGAAAGTCATTTTTCTCCCCCTTTTAGCTGGTAGCAGATTCCAAAGAAACTGTGATAACAAAAGGCTGAAATTCAGCACCGTCTGTTCTTTTGACTGGAACTGGCCAACGTTTTGAGTTTTAGTCATTTAAAAAAAAATCTAAAATCTAAAAATCTAAAAAACTGATGTGTTTGTACTGCATCATTGACAGATGACTAATTTATGATATTTTATTTTGGCATTTTCATTTCAGTAAGTGCTCCATAAGTACCAGGTTGCTCTTCTAGCCGTCATAGCTGCCAACCCTAATAATAATTCAGCATTCAAACCATAATTTTAAATTTTCTACTTAGTCTGAGGCACAATTTAAAGGCATTTAAACCATTTGGGTCACACTATCAGCATCTTAACTTTATTAAGATCTGACCAGCTCCAAATTGATTGAAGATGGTTTTTGTGTGTAGAAAGTATGTAAACCTTGGATTTCCACCATTTCTTTGGTCTATAGAGGACAGAATAACTTTACGTTACTCATTAGGTATAATCTCCCTATTAAAAAGCACTTATTGAGTGTGAGGATCATCTGTAGATTGTCTGCAGAACATCTACAGACAAAACTTAAGCAGGTCGACAGCCAACTGTTTGGGAAGTAAGAGAATGAGAGTATATAGGAAAACAGACCGCAGTTTGGTATTTTTACTCTCTACTGAGTGTGGTAAACTCATTTCACGGCATTGAGGGAGAGGTCTGACATCCTATGTGATCGATACCCTGTGGGACCCTGACCTTCACGGGAAAAGGGGATCAATCCCTGAAGCTTTCACCCTCTGCATCGACCCCCCCGTGCAATCACACATTTGCATTTTTATAGTCTGCACATTACAAGTTAATTACCCACTGCTGCTTTTTGGTGCACTTTTGCTAACTGCATTGGTCTAATAAAAGAATCCACCCACTTTCTTTTTGTAAGTGTTATTTGTTGAATATCTCCTGTTTGCCCCACAGCGAGAGCTAATTATCTAAAGCGGTCTAGCACAAAATTATTTGTGTGTGCTCTGTGGTGCATCCAGTCGGGCGTCATATTTTGGTTGTGGGTGTGCTACCATTCTCACATGGAGCCTTTTGGGACTGCAGAGTGCCAGAGTTTGTGTTTTCATGATATTAAAGTTAGGCGCTAACACTAGCTGTGTTTTTATATATGTCCCTATGTGATTACTGTACAAGATGTGAGAGCTCACCAAACCAAATTACTTTATCTTTTTTTAATAAAGCAGTCTCTTTCTCAGTCGCTGCAACAATGTTTTAAGTTATGGGCGACTTAGTTAAGCTGTAGTGTAAAAAGTAACAGAAGAAAGTGTTGAGTTCAGTATGAAACTAATTAGTTCCAACATAGCAGTTGACTTCATAATCTAACGCTCAATCCTCCTTTAATCTGGTACAACAGGCTGCTGCCCTCCTCTGTCCCCTCAGTGTTTCTACAGTATAAAAGGTAAAAAAATAAGGAGAGGAGACTGTCCACACTCCTTTCAAAATGGACAGAATAAACAGATAACTCAAAACAAAAGTAGAAAATCCGCTTCAGGAGAGTTGAACACGGAGGTAGCCAACATCACAACAGCTCCCTGGGAAGCCGCTGCTCGCACCACAGCTGGCTGGCTTGCGTCACCATTGCATCAACAGGGACACTCTCTAGCGCGTAACCAACCCACTGAATCTCTGTGTGGAGCCAGCTGGTGGGTGCTGAAATGAGAGATGATTAGGAATGAAAGATAACTGCAAATTAAGAGACTGAGTGTTGATTGAATGAGTAAGTGGGTGAGCGTGTGAATCTTGCTCTTGTTATGTTTGTCTGTGCTTTTAGACTCCTCATTTTACCAGTGATCATTGTCAAATATCCTAATAGAATCGATGAATAGTGCATGTTAGCAATGTAAATCTACTGGGATGTCTCTGCTATACATATATGGTATGTGTCTGTGTTTTAGTCTGAGAGTCTTGATTTGTCTTAAATATTTGAGCAAGAGAGCAAAGAAACAACATCTCAGTAGAAAATATAGTTTATAGCAGGACCGTCTTCTCTTTCTGTCGTGCGTATAATATGTTTAATTGGTGGCACGTTCATGTGGTGGTCAGAGAGGCTGCCCTTTATCCACACTGTCACAGGTTCAAACCCCCAACAGCAGCTGGTGTCCCCATCAACATCCATCATGTCCTGCCATTGTCCAAAAACAAAACACAGATCACCCACCTGCTTAGTCACTGTCCTACCAGTCACTGTTGATAAGAGCATTAGCGAAGCCCCTAATATGTGTTCTAACATCTGCTGTCAGGTTAATATCTCTCTCACAACAGACCATGTGCATCTTCAATAAAAGAAAACATCAACTGAGCTAACCACCTACTAACTAATCAAGTTCTGCAAACATCTGGTCTACATTTCCTCTCCTTAATGAATAATAAGGGAAAGGTTTGTTGGGAAAAAAGTCCTGGGCAGAAGGTTGGTTATGAATAATTTCATATCATTAAAAAAACTGAAGCCTTGAAGGAAAGATAAGCCATGGAGGAGTGCTTCCGTCAGCCAGTTAGCCATCGTGCACTCCTCCAAATGTGCCATTGTGCACTTCCACAACTTTACAAAGTTTAATCTGCCTATGGAAGCTAAATGTTACTCTTCTCAGGTGTGCGTCTGTAGAACACACTGTTCTGTTTTGTAGTTTCCACGTGACGAGACTTTGTTTTGGAGGGCAGATGCAGAACCAGGTTGTGTTAAGTCAGGTGTCTGAGGAGCCTGGAGACCAGGCCGGCAGACGAACATCATGATCAGGGCAGACATCCAGCTGGGACGTGTTCACCCGCCCGCCTGAAACCAAAATATAACCCTAGATATTTCCTAAAAATGTCCTCAGTACCAGTTATAAATCCCTGCCATCTGAGAAGACACTTTAAAGACTGAAATAAAAAAGAAATACACATCTGTAACATTGATCTGATATTGTTGAAACGTAGAATAATCAGCTTGGTGCTATGAGGGCTGCTAGATGTTGGCAACGCTCACTCAGCATTTCCAGAAGCATTTACTCATGCTGTAACTGAGACGAGACAAACGGGGGGGGGGGGAGGCAGGCTGAAGAGTAGTAAGTGTGTTGATAATTGTCTCCTTGATATTGATGTGCATTAGATAGGTATACAGCACCCTGATCCTCTCAATCCCTTCACGCGCACGCTTGCACGCACGTACACTCACACGTCCGCGAATAACACCCGATCCCCTATCCTTTCCCACAGCGCTGAATCTAAGATTCCCAGCACTTAGCATTGATTATTAATGGCAGGTTTCAAAAGAAAAGGGGGGCAGAATCTGATCTTACTCTTTATGCACACTGGCGTTAAGAGAAACCTGTCGGAGGTTCGCGGCCAGTCTCTTCCCAGAAACCCCGCTGATGGAAAGTGCATGGCTTGTGTAATGAATTTCTGCTCAGCGTCGTGTGTTATAGGATCATGGCAGTGTTTGAGGACAATGACTGCGCTTACTTTTGCCCTAAAATGAGTACTGACGTTGGTCTGAGCATCAATGAGGATGCTGGGGGATGGGGATATACCTTATTGTATCAGATGAGCTGGGGAGAGCTGAGAGTCTGGGGGGAATGGATTGTTGATTTTGTGTTGCAGTGAGTCCTGGAACTAGAATTTGATCCTCATCATATTCTGTAATATTTTCAGAATATCCTCTTCGTGGACAAACAGAAACTTCAGTGGTTGGTTCAAGCTGCATGGAAAGCAAGCATATTTCACGTTTTTGTCACCTGTCCCAAAAGGTATACACTCCAGAGTGAGCTGCTGTGAGTCAGAAGTGACATTGTGTCATTGTTATGGGTGTAATAGGGTTTCTCAACAATTTCTGGTCCCATAATTAAATACACTACCATTCAATAGTTTGGAATCACCTGCCACAAAAGCTTGATTCCGTACAGTCAGATGGCTAAGTGACTACTCTATGTTTTGAATGTAAATAATACATTTTGTGTCTAAATTATACTGTTTTTATCTATGTTAAAATAGTCATTATTGAAGGAAAAAAGGTCAACATTACAGCTGATTCCAAACTTTTGAAATCAACATAGAAATCCCCCATGACCCCATGAGTTGAAATTTAACTTTACGTGAGATTACGACACAGATGTTGGCATGTGATTGCTAGCAGTAACTCATGCTTGGAAAGCTTAAAGCTTAGTATAAAAGCTTATTATTATTATTACTGTACAGCAAATTAAAATGTTGACCTGATGATGGCGCTAGAGGAAAAGTCAGGGGATCACCAAAGTCATTAGGATTCATCCTCGGTGGATCATGAATGTCTGAACCAAATTTCATAGATATCCATCCAATATTTGTCGGTGCTGCTAAAAATCAGCATACATCAGTATATTCAAACAGTATACATGGAAATCTCCCATGACCCGATATGCTTTTCAAGCGACCCCATGTGGACACACATTTTCAACCTTCTGTGGTATAAAGACACAGATCTAATTGCTAGCAGTTACTCATGCTTAGAGGGCTTAGCATGACATAATTCATATTATAAAGTAAGGTCTACTCACAATATATATGGGTCAAAAAGTACATCCTACAAATGTTCAAAAGACTTGTAAGGAAAAGGGATTTCAAGAGACAGAAGCGATGCTGCAGTCTGGCATATTGTTGGCAAATGTGAACCTTAAACAACTACATCTAAAACGTTTCCATTGTGGTTTTTACCAGTGAAAAGGAACAGTAGGGGAGATCGCACCATTAAAAAAGAAGCTTAAACTGCTAATCGTGTTAAAAAGATTTCATGACGACTCGTTCGGATCAGTTGGAGTCGGCCCTCGAGGGAGCAATGCTGCTGATAACACTTCCCCGTCTCTATCTCATCACAAACAACACCAGCCTGAAACTGGCACGTGATAGAGATCCAGCTCCTATTTTGTAGTTTATCTAAAAAGGAGTCATGAGCTGTGTTCTCCCCTGGTGCATTTATACTCATCTTCCTGTGCCCTCTTCGGTCCCTCTGGACCTAGATGTGCGTCAGCAAGTTGCTCAGCGCCTGCCTGGCCTGCTATCTCTTTATCGGCTCCTGTGCCTCTCCTCTCTATTAAAAAAAAAAAAGAATGCACTAAGGAGCAGTTACACATTGTTATTTAGATATTTCCTTTAACCTCACTGGTTAAGGTGAGTTTTGGTGTCTATCGATAGCCTAAAATGTAGTTTCAGAGGCTTTTCCATTCAGCCTAGAGTAAAATTCAGCATGAAACACCCTGTATGCATTTAAGATTAACAACTGAGTGAGCACTCATCTATTCATTATTTGCTCTGTGCCACATTCCCTTTGCAAAGCTAAGTCAACTGGAGCAAGCTTTGTTTGAGTCAGAAGTTTCTGTGTTTGGTCGGCCAGCGTCTGTGAGCAGATGAGGATGTGGGCCACCCTTTCTCCCGTGGGGTCCTCCGTGTCCCTTGACTGACTCAAACCTAGCGAGCAAAAATATCCACATGCCTGCGTCTTTTCCGCAGCCTGAGGGAACGCAATAATGCCTCGGCTAATCCGATTAACATTAACAATCCCACAGGGGAAATCACTGCACATCTGCAACGGACAGATAATTATGTTGCCTCAGATGTTTGTTTCTTCCCTTTTTGTGTGTGTTTGTTTTGGCGCTTTTTATGTCTTTGGAAGACCATCAGTGTGTTTTTTTTTTCTTTCTGTCGGCTTGGATGGGCACCCTTTCAGTGTGTTTCTAGGTCTTTGTAGCAAACATGGGTGGACGCCCTCCTCCTTGTCTCAAGGGCAAGCTTTGCATGATGTTAGCAGGCTCAGATGGATTCGTTTTTTTGAGTAATGCCAAGAATGGTTATAAAGTGACACCACACTTCACTGTTTTATCTTGGTTTAACTAATATGGCAAAAGCAGTTCATGAACCTTCTCTTTGATGTATCAGGTGTGAACTTCTTGAGAAAATGGCTCTACAAATAGGGTTTTACCACCATTAATATTAGTAATAGCAGTAGTATCAGTAGTACTAGTCATAGTAATTTCACTAAATATTGTAAAATGTGTCTTTCTTAGCCTTTCGTCCATTAAATGTTATATCTGAGACATCATACATTGAGTACATGCCAAAATGCTTAATTGCTGTATATGCAAAGTTAATGTAAGGTTATAGCTCACCATGTGCATTTTAAGAGTGGGTTTCTTTAACAGACTCTCTGAACTCAGACCCTGGCAGTTGGGTTCAGATGATTTACGACTCCACTACATGTTTATACTTGACATACTGCCCCATTTTCGACCATAACATCCTGCCCTATGGGATGATGAGTACTTCAGTTAGGTGCAGGTCTCCTTCGTCAGCATTTCACCCTTGTTATTAGAAGTTGTAACAGGAAACCATATTGTGCCTCTGACTCTTTTAGCATAGTTGGCTAAACTGTGAGTCAAACTCCAGCCAGAAACCAGCAGCGTTATCACTCTGCCTCCTTCAATAAGACAAGATTGGTGTCATATTTGAATATAATGTACTTGGACTGGAAACTTAACTTACTGTAAGGTTTATCCCAAAGTTAATATTTCAAACCAGCTTGAAGTGTAGCCAACATTAACTGGTACTGAAGAGCAATAATAACTTAAAAATGCTTATTTATAACTTCCCAACTCAGGGTCCATTCACTAGGTTTTCCTGGAGCTTTCTAACATATCACCCAGTCTTCATCAGCAGATGAGTTGTCATGGAGAGGAACGGTTGTCATACAAACTCAGTAGCTTAAAATATCTCTTAGGACTGCTCCGCAGTTAATTCCCTACCCTGGAAACAGCAGCTTGACAAAACAATCCCAACTCAAGGACCACTCACCAGCCCTGTCCGGAGCTTTCAAGCACTGATGAAGACCATGTGACAGAGAGTCCTGGAAAAAACACTAATAAGTGAACCTCGTGTTGGGATTGTTTTGTCGAAATCCTATTTCCAAGGTTAAGAATGGACTTTTGTGCTTGATCTTACAACATTTAAAATTCCCTTTGATAGTTTGACAGAGGCACAGTAAGTGGAAAAAGTTGGGGGTTTGAGGAGGGGAGCAAAAAAGACGAGTAAGGGAGCAGGTGACTGATGACAGTGAGTTAATGAGCGATACAGAAAACTAAACTATATGAGCCCACTTAAAGAGGACAGCTGGAACAAACCAGTGTTTAAATAAGATTCCTCCGCTGTTCAGAGAGCCGTCCACTGAGAGCACAATCAGGCAACTACTTCCCACGACTTTTGTTTCATTTTTACAGAGATAGAGGGCCCATTATCATCTAGATGGAAAACACTCACAGTTGGATGGCTCTCTTACTTTGTTTGTTTACACAACCTATGTTATTTAAGGCCCCTTCTGTCCTCTTGCAGGTTGGGATTCTCTATTTCCAGCCGAGTGTTTTCCGCTGCATCCTGCTGCGATGGGTTCGACTGCTGGGTTTCGCTACCGTCTACGGGACACTGACTCTTAAGCTGTACAGGTAATACACACACATAACACACACGTCTACACATGTCCAACATTGTTATCCATCCCAGGTAATGGGATTGGATTACGTTGACCTCTTTAAGTGCAATTTCACTGTGTCTAACATCTTAATTCCTTGTAAAAGTAAGAGCCTTATGAAGTGTCGAGGCAGTGTTTCTCTGCTAATTCATCACCAGACTACACTGCTGAACATGTTTACGGGTGGATTCACTGCCTCATTAAATGGAAGAGGGAAAAGCCAAGTAAAAGTAATTAAGAGAACAAAACAAGGAACATTTTGGCCCTAAATGATCTCCATATATAACGTAGTGTTGAATGATGGTTGGCAAGAGACGAACCGAGAGACAAATGTGTGTGAGATCAGAGGAAGGGAAAGGACTGCTGGAGGATACAGGGAGGGAGAGACGAGAGGGGGGTGATCCAGCACTGAATAGCTGATAATGAGACAGGGGGTCTGCTGTATTTAAAGTAATGCACTTGAAAATTGTTCATCTGTGGGGCTTTTTGTCAGGTGAATCTGTCAAAAAGGCCTAATGAAAATGCTGATTAGGAGGATGTGGCTAATGCGAGCGGGAACCAGGTAAACCCTTAGAGGAGCAAGTTAACATATTGCACAGATCAATTTTTGATGGGGGGCTCATTACTGGGGAGCGCAGTGGACACTTCATCAATGTGCGTGAAGGGCAGAGCCTAAGAATAGCGATGGCTGGTCATGTGTTTGAGCACAGTTTAATTCCAGTTACACAGTCTTTGTGTTTGTCTGTGAATTTAAAGCTACATACCGTCATGTGGAAATGCACAGAATAACTCAAAGAATTCATCCGTTGATACTGCAGTTCTTTTGAAAAACAGCTATAGGACATGTATCGTGTACTTCTGGGCTTATGTTTCTGTTGTAAATCACTGGTTAAAAGTAGACAATCTGACACTAAGATATTTGCATTTTTAGCTTTTTAAAATATGCAAATGAAAGTATCAAACTTTTTTAGTTCTTCCAAACTAAACAACAAAGTGGATCATTTGTCATTGCCTTGTAAAAATAGGTGCTTTGTCTGATCTGGTAGCCCCATTGGCCCATTTTCTGATGTGCCACTTCTATATTTAAGCTATATATTTTTTGAGGGCAAAGAAAACTACGTGGTTAAGGTTAGAGAAAGATTGCAGTCGTGGCTAAAAAAGAACCGCTTGGTTAAGGCTAGGGATAGGGGTGTACCGATCCAATACGCCTGATTGGTGTCGGCACCATTTCAGATCAGGTTTTGGCCATACCCTCGCGTTACTTTACATAGAAATGATTCTATGTAAGTACCTTCACACAGTGAGGTTAACAGATTTTGAGAAAAAGCACTGGTATGGGATTGGTACTTGGTTGAGGTACTGGAAAAAAGAAACCAACGTAGACTGTTGGTAGGAAACGGGATACAAACAGTAGTTTCTGGTGTTTCCTCCTCCTTGAGAAGTTTTGCAGCACCAATAAAAACATCACACTACCTTCTCCTTTACTTCTTAGACACAAGTCATTATTTGCACAGCCAGAAGAGGTCCTAGTCAGAAAAACTGTTATAGAAAAGAGGGGTAATTTTAAGGGTTTGGACAAACGACTAATGCTGTTGTTCTTCTTGGTAAGAATAGTCTCAAACTCTCACAATCAAAGAAGGTTACTTCCTGCTGTAGCTAGAGCATTTCACGTTACATTACATTACATATTCAACAATTGTATGGTGAGCAAAGTATCATAAACAAAGCCAGAGGTACAGTAACCTCAATAGACCAGAATGCATTGCAACCACAAGAAAAGCTGTGTTTTGAGTAAGAGCGCTTTTACTTCCCTTTCCCTCTAGCGCTTTTTGTTTGCTGTCATCTCGAAGAAAGGATGAACATTTTCCCTAATTGATGTTCTCTTTACTGCTCGAAATTATTCTGCCATAATCCACAATAATGACAGTTTATTTTTTGTGATGTTCTTAAAGTGCGCTTCTCAATTTCACAGGGTGCTGAAGGTGTTCCTGTCCCGTACAGCCCAGAGGATCCCCTATATGACCAGCTGGCGAGTGTTGCGACTGCTGGGCATCATCCTGCTCATCGTCTGCTGGTTCCTGGTGGCTTGGACATCTGCCGTCTGTCAGAACCCGGACAGGAAGTTGGCTCTCATCGATGTGGGCTACACGCCCGACGGGCTGCAGTTCAGCATGTGCCTGCTGGATCGCTGGGACTACATGATGGCTGTCGGTAAGCCCTGCTACTGCCCTCTGCCTCCGTAGGGTGTTGTGAATAGATTTATGTACACTGAATTCTGTGTGTGTGCGTACCACGGTGAGAAAACATGGGTTATTTGAGGTATTCATGGCATAAAATCAAGAAGTAATTTGTTAGGCGTGATAGCATTTGGAGTTCAAAGAGAGCGAGAGAGACAAGAAAAGAGTGAGTGATGAGGTGAAGGAGAAGTTGGATGAGTAACAGTTTGCCTCCATCTACATTTGGCAATGCTCTTACGTTTCCCAAAAGTAGACATTAATCCTCTCCACCGGTGCTACACTTGGATGTTTTCCTGTGTTGTGCGTGGAGGAGAGGGCAACCAGCAGCAGATAAAGACAGATGAGAAATCGAAGATGCTCGGAGGGGGAGCAGCATCTTGCGTTGAGGAAATCTGCATGCTGTTTTACGCCTGCTGACTCAGGCTTCATGAGAGAGAACCGAGGTCCTTTTTGACTTCTGGGAAAACAGATGGACCCCCCGGCGAGGGCCTACATGCTGTGATACTGTATACTGAAAGCACATTTTCATTCTGTTTATTAGGAGGTAAAAATAGGCTGCTAATAGGGAGGTGCAAGTCAGCTCTGACGTCACCTACATACAGGTCATAAATTACACACACAAACACCCAGACGCAATAAATCTTTACGATTGAGAAATCCGCACCTGCATACACTCGCAGTCACTAGTCTAATTGTAATACATTTTACATGCAAAAATCTAGTTTCAAACCAGTAAAGATGTATTCTTTAGCCAAATTATGCACAACAAAACTGCAGTTTCAGCATTGCAACGGTGTGATCATTTAATCTAAAATATTATATTCCATTTAATTACATTTCTCGCATATTCTTGCTGAACCACCAGCATTTTTTATGCCATGAAACTTTGGTTTATGCACTGTTAAAACTTACTTTTGGTTAAGTCGTTTTTGTCTGTAATTGAGTCCTTTATGTCTTATTTTCTCAAAACAAGTGAAAGATTCTTTGTACAATTTTTCCATAAGGTACCAGTTATAAAGAGCTCATTAATGGTAACTTATGACTTGTTTTACTGGTTAATACTTTGTTTAGAAATGCTTTATAGATTAGTAATAAGCCATTATTAAGAACTGTTGGGTTGCCATGTTGTGAAAAATTGTTTTGGCTGGTTGTCATCTTCCTCAAGTGTCTTTCATTCTAATTAATAAAGGTTCGAAGGTTTCACACTTTCTAATAAGCACTCAGCAAACCTTAGTAAGTCAACTACAATAATAAATGTTAATATATTCTTAATAAAAGGTCCAGATGTCATGCTGGAGGAGGAAATATATCAACCAGAGGTTTTTCACAACCTGGCAAACCAAAAGCTGTTCTTATTAATGGCATAAAACTGAAATATTAAGCTTCAGTAAATGATTTATTAGCTATTAATGAAGCCATTAGTTACAACTTATAAACCATTTATAAAGGCTGAAAGTATAACCCAATGTTTTTCCTATAAAAAACAACTTTTCATGCAGTGATCTGCCTTATTCGTTCTTGTTTAAAATACAAAGTATTTCTTTTTTGAGCATTTTGCCTTTGTTGGAAAGCTGATAGTATAGAGGCAGACAGGAAACAGAAGACCACCTGTTTCTAGAAAATACTTGAAAAAAGTTCAATTGGAAACTTGTTGAAATATTCTTACTACGCTGTCAGATTGTTATGCTTTTTAGAAAGAATACAAGGTTTTAGTAGCTTTTGGTAGCTCCTTGGGTTGACTGGGGACCACCTTGAAGCATTTAGGTGAAATCACTTTAAAAAATCGGATGTCCTTTCATTCATTTTGAATATTTTGACCAAGCCTAACAAATAACACTTCTATGAGGGGCCAATTGCACCTAATGCTCACTGCTGTTCCTGCTGTGAGGAACACATGTGATCCACTTGGACCTGAGAGGCCTGCAGTTCAAGCAGACAACACAATAAATGTCAAAATAATGGCAACAGGTTTTCGTGGAAAAAAGCGGCCTGTTTGTTGCTGTGGAGTTTGCTACCTAGGAGACATTACTTGGGCGTTGCCATGGAGGTGCACGGGGATTCATTAATTGTCCAGAGAATACAACCACAGCTGTTACAACTGAGTTTGATAGCTTCTGTTGAAGAGGGCATTTTCCTGTATACCTGTGTTGTATAACAGCGCCATGAAAGCATTGAACTGTGAAGTGGCTGGTTTGTGGGTGCACGTCCCTTTTTTTCTTTTTGGCCTGTAAACAGCATAGAAATTATTACTTGGCCTGTGTGTTCATTGTGTTCACCACTTCTTTCTCATTCTTGCTTCGCAGCTGAGTTCCTCTTCCTGCTGTGGGCAGTGTACCTGTGTTACGCCGTGAGGACGGTGCCGTCGGCGTTCCACGAGCCTCGCTACATGGCCATCGCTGTTCACAACGAACTTGTCCTGACGGCAATTTTCTATGTCATCAGGTAACAACTCCTCCCCCAAGTCATCTGGATTCCTTAGTGGGTATATGTGAATTATATATATGTTCACCTACTCACATACCTTTAGTGGTATCTATCTATGCAGATGGTTTTGGTTTTATTTGCGAGGGTTTTGAGATATCCTTTCTGAGATTTCTGCTGCTTCCCAAATACAGTGGAGGTCAATGGAATTTTATTTGTGACTCTTACTCTCTAATCATGGGAAAGTTTGCAAATGTAACTTGTTTATCCAAACTGCACAGACTTTTATTTGTCTGGTGTATGTTTTTTGTCTGATTTGTTTCGTTCATTTCATTTTTTCTTTAAAATAATTTTGTATAAATTATAAGAAAAAGTGAACAGCAATGTCTTTACTAAATTTTCAATGATGTGAAAATGACAAAATGTTTACCACAAAGTAAATTCCATTCACCGCCACTGTATTGATGTGGAGGCATAACTATCAGAGATAGATATCTCAAAACCTCAGCAGAGAAAAATTAAATTATCTGCATCCCCAATTACCACAAGGTATATGGATATATTTTTATGAACCGACCCTTTAAATCAGGAAAATCTTTAATAAATATCAATTCCTGGCACTATCTTAATAGTCCTGGTGCAGTAACCTCCACCCATCTAGGGCTCCAAGGAGGATAAAACAAACACAATTACTGACAAAAACATCCTCTTTAACATACAGATGCTGTCACTTACATTCCCAACATGTTCCACATTTACTAGCTCCATATTTAATAACATATTCTTAGATTGCCCTCCGCTGTTGTCATTTTGACGTTTATGTCCTCCAGTAGATTGTCTCATTTCCATCACATATAGGCTATCGCATGAGGCTCAACTCCTCTGTTCATCTGGGAGTTGTTTTTTATTGTAGTGAAATCTGCCCTCTCCCTCCAGTGTACATGTCAAATAGCTGCACCATGCAGTTTATAAATGAGACGTTTCAGCTGACACCGCCACTGCTATTCCTAGCTGGAGTCCCCCTAATTGAGAGCTCAGCTCCATCACATTATTTACTAATGAACCATGTCAGAATGATTTATGTTTTTTTCAAGACAGCAAAAATAGCTTGAATTATTGGCAGCCATATTCCAGTTATAAATTAACATCCATTACCAATAAATGTTGTATCATCGACTTATAGCCTGATAGTTTCTTGGAAGAAATCAAACAGTTTTGATTGTATTTGAACATCTGGCTCTTTGTGATTACTTTGCCAACTCCTTTAATCTGCCTCTTCAGCCTTGTTGCAAGGCTTTTTTCTGCAGAAAATGGCCAGACGAGACCCTTAATAAATTGGAAAGTTGCCTGGTGTGGCTAGTTATTCTGATCGGTTGCCACCAGAGACCACCGTGTCATTTGGGGCTTGTTAGAGGCATCCGGCAACCATTTGTGTTACTCACAGAACATGCTATTTGATCCCACAGTGACCAGTTAAAGCTCAGGCTTCCTTGTCCGCTGTGATAGTCATCAGGTTTTAGCCAGGTCCAGGTGTGAACAGGAAGCTGAGAGAAAATGAAGGTAATGTAAAAGCTGGAGGTCGAAGTGTGAGTGATGGGGAGTGTTTCAGAGAGATGCTGCAGGCTGAGAGGAGACAGCATGCCAAGGTTATTAAATCCTCATCTGCCCAGAAACTCCTCACACAACATGAATGAGAGAAAACTTCAAAGCTTTGGGACATTTCATATGCTGGACCTTTGCCTTCATTCATGCCTTTAAGCTATTACCACAGTAACTGTTCGTTAATTAGCCATTTGCCAACTTCAACAACGTAATGAGCCTGCTAGATGACATTTGCTTGGATAGAGGCTCTCTAGTGGTTGAATTAGCATCTGACATACCTTCATATCCTTAGTGTGCATGAGGTCTCACTGTGCTGAAAGCCTGTTAGTTCTTTAAATAAAATGCTGGAGCTACTCCTCGCACTACTATTGTTTCTGCCAGCAATTATCTCATTTTCCACCAACTGCTGCGGCACAGTCAGTCCAGTGTATTACTGTCTGATGTATAAATAGGCCGAATCTTGTGACCAGATCAAGGTCACTCCCCTTTATTGTGAATCCAATTGAAAAAGAATGAGGAAAATATTGTGTCCTTGCTGGCAGAAGGATCACCCAAGTGGAACATTATATGAGGCAGTGGAATTGACGCCTGGACAGACAGTGTATAAATCTACTTTGGCTGAAAACACATTAAGTCTGCTGGTCTGTGTCTCTCTCCGGGCTCCGTCTGTATCTAAGAGGTTTACTGCAGACAGAGCATAATTTAGTCATACTTCAATGCATTTACGGTATGCACACTTGGTATTTGACAAGCAGCAATCAAAGATGTTTACGATGTGTTTATTAACAAAATCCTTGTACTGGAAAAAAATGTGAGCACAGATACTAAAATATACTGTCAGTGAACATGGTGAGGTTGAGCAGCATGATTAATGACTGCATTATTATTATCATTATACATAGTGTAGTATAATGCTATCTGCAGCCAGTGTATTCTAGGATTAAACTAGATTCAACACTTTCCTGGTTCTCACGTTTGGTATATCTTTCCTCTTTTTTTCTCTTTACATCCTGACAGGTTCACTCTTGCTCCGGAGCTCCATCCAGACTGGATGCTGTTACTGTTCTTCACCCACACCCACTTAACTGTAACAGTAACACTGGGTCTACTACTCATCCCTAAGGTAAACTTCACAAGTCATGTTTCATACATTAATGTACTTTCCTAAATGAAAAGTAAAAGAAATGTCAAAATGTTTGTGCCATAGAGTTCAATTGTTGTCCAAAAACTATTAAAAACACATCAATGAGCCACACTGTTGCACTGGTTCCTTCATTACATTAAACATGGGAAGTGTAGTTTATTTTGAGTCAGTCCTGCTGCTGTGAATACTCCCTGGAGCACCAAATGTGTATTAATGCGCAGCTGAAAATAGTCCCGAACAAATGGACTATTTACTCCTGTTTGAGTAACATTTGTTAAGAACTACAGTGCCCAGCTGTTTTAAGAAATAACTTAATATAATTAAGCTATATATTTGTGACGTGTTTTTAAACATTTACATCTTCAGTATGAACCAATGGGCTTGGTTGTGAGAGCCACAGACAGATTGGGGAAGTCAGAAATTATTGATAGATGGACTGGCACACTGATAGCTCTGATCTTTTCATGAGATTTGTTGACAGATTTGCGACAACATTGGGAGATATAGTCATTGACAGCAGTACTACAGTGTATAGTCAGATTTCAATAGCTTCACCATTGTTGCTCAAGAAATTTGATTTTTTGTTCTTTTTTATGTCACTCCACCAGTTCCTGTTTGCTGGCACCCACATGAGAGATGATATAGCCTCTGAGGCCTATGAGGACGAGCTGGACATGGGTCGTTCTGGGTCGTATCTCAATAGCAGCATCACATCAGCGTGGAGTGAGCACAGTCTGGATCCCGAGGACATTCGTGTAAGCAGTGTTTCCTTTAACCTTTCATTTTCCATTGTATAACCTGGTGAAATCTTTTGAATCCCCCAAAAATACTGAGCCATGGCAGTTTTTTATTGCAGACACCAGACGAAATGGGCCATCTCAGTTCTATTAATGGCTGTGGCGTAAGATCTTGCGAAAGTCTTTGGGAAAAACGTACCAACGTGAGCAGAGATTTCTGTTTGTCTGTTAGAGCTGAAGAAGTCTCTCTACCAAAAGATTTGGGCAAGCCTATTTACCAGAGGGAGTGATCTTATGATGACATCCTGCTACTTGAGAGCATTCATTGTATCGGATGGGCATAGAGACAGAAATACTATAAATTCAAGACCTGAGCTTAGAGGCTGTTTCAGACCTAACATTAAAACACACTCCGTTTCCTTATTTGATGCTGTCCAAGACTGTCCTGTCTTTGCTTTTTTTCAGCACGCATGTGATATTCCGTAGTGCATCATTTAACAACCGTTTGTAGTCACATGTCATGAATTTGTACTGCATGTTCTCTGTGCAGTAGAATGTCTGCTTTTTTGTAACAGTGTTTTGATTAGAAATCCATTGTTTAGTCTGTGTAAATGCAATTATTTGCTCTAAACAAGCAATTGATCACTTGGCGTCTGTCCTTCCCTTGATTCTTTCATGAACATGTAGGAGGAGCTGAAGAAACTCTACTCCCAGTTGGAGATTTACAAGAGGAAGAAGATGCTGGCAAACAACCCTCATCTCCAGAAGAAGCGGAGCTCCAAGAAAGGGTTGGGTCGCTCACTTATGAGGCGCATCACTGAGATACCAGAATCGGTGCACCGGCAATGCAGCCGTGAAGACAAGGAGGCTGGAGAACACGGGAGCAACCGTAACAGCATCTGCATGTTGAAGAAGAACCCCTTCGATCCGACTCACCCAGGAAAGCCAGCAAAGGAGGAGACGCTAAAGAACAAGGTTTTCTCCCTCAAGAAGTCCCACAGCAGCTACGACCACGTCCGTGACCAGAGTGAAGACTCCAGCAGCTCAGCGACAGGCAAGATGGAGGTGACCACAGCTGAAGGCTCCCTTCTGGATACACTTATGGGCAAGAAGCTGGTCAAGAAGAAGTCCAGTGAGAACATGAATGTCCCCAGTGAATCTACGGAATCAGTTCCTTTGGTCTGCAAGTCAGCCAGCGCCCATAACCTCACTGCAGACAAGAAACCACTTCATCCTAGAGCCTCCATGCTGCAGAAGTCCCTCAGTGTCATTGCCAGTGCCAAAGAGAAGACTTTAGGCTTGACAGGAAAGACCCAGACCACGGAGGACAGCAATAAGAAGAGTCAGCCAAAGAGCAAAGACACAAGGGCCAATGCAGAGCCAGAAAATGAATGCCAACCCAAGATGATTATTAGCCAGTCGGTTGAGTACAAACAGAGTGCGGCAAAAGGCAGGATCATGAAACAGCCAGTGGGTGGCAGCCAGCCTACAATCTGTTCCGAACCAGTCAAGGGAAAGGACCTCTACGATCTCTCAGAAGTGTGTCCCTGGGAGGTGGAGGATCTCCCAACTCCGTCTGAAAACAAGGTTCAGAAGCATGTATCCATAGCACCAAATGAAACCACAACGGTTCACGGAGGTAGCACCAAGGGAGGCAAATCTCAGAAGCAGAAAGCTTCTGATCAATCTCCATCGAGTGGCAGGCATTCAAGGGAAATTCAAAGGACAACCGCTGTACGAGCGGAGGTATGTCCGTGGGAAGATGGAGGTGAAAGTCAAGGCAGTCAAGTGGAAGGCTCAAAGCAACCAGTATACAGTCAGGCAAGCAAACTTGCTAAGGCCCAGCAGCCTCATTCTACAACAGAGAGCTCCAAAACACATCGGGCAGAGGTTTGTCCATGGGACCTCGAAGAGGCCCAAAAGACAACAGAGTTAGATCCTTCACCAGAAATGTCAAAACAAAGAAAAGGCACATCTCCTGTGGATGGGAAAGGGAGAAGTCCCCTTTCAGATGCATCCAAAATAGGAGGCTCACTCCAGCCACCATCCTCAAAAGCTGATGTATGTCCCTGGGACTATGACAGCACTGCCGTATCTCCAAATTCTGGACAGAGGACACCTAGTCCCTCTCGAGCATCCAAAACTAAGGAATCCCCTTCAAATAAGAAGGGTACTCCTTCCACAAGAACAGTTGAGAAAGAGAAATCAAAAGACACTGATGATGAGAAAAGTAGAACAAAAGCTAAGGACAAGAGTAAATCTTCAGAGAAACACGTGAGCCAACCAAAAATGGCTGAGGTATGCCCATGGGATGTAGAGAGTCATCAGGAAGTGCCGGTGGTAGAAAAAAGGAAAAGCGCAAATGTTGGAGCAGCCAAAGCAAAGCCAGCTGAAGTCTGTCCGTGGGATTTTGAGGATACGTCAGATAAAAAAGGAACAGACTGTAGTGTTTCTGTAGTGAAACAGAGCAGTCCAAATCCTAAAGGCGGGGTTGTAAGTGCTGCTAAAAAGGCAGATGTTTGTCCCTGGGACTTTGAGGATAGCACATCGAGCAAGAAGGCATGACACTCAACCTTAATGGACCACTGAAATTATAGTTAGTGATGTATACTTTTTTTCACTTTGAAATCGTTAAATATTACCTTTTACTATTAGTACGGTGACTTGGAAGAAAAGTTGATCAAGTTCCACAAGTTGCCTTCCTTTCCGAGGTTTTGTTCCTGTTTTACCTATTTTGAAAATAAGTAAAATGTACAAAAAACAAAACAAAGTCATGATGAGCATTCCAGATTATTACAGGAAAATCCTGAAGATAAATCTTAGACTAATTATGCAACTTTTGATTCAGCCTTTTCACTTCATGAGCAATGTTGAAAATCTGAATTTGTCATGTTCTGTATTCAGTCAACGATTCTTACATGGTTGTTTTTGTGCATTATCATCACCACTGAATGGTCTAGGATATGACATGACAACAGGAGGTGTAGAGGAAAAAGAAGTATGAAATTAAGGTTGATGTACACGACAGCAAGTGAAAGCCAAAGAATAAGGGAACATTTGCAAAGAGGGATGTTGGTCTTAAAACGGTGAAGTTAATTTATTAGTTGTGTCCAACTCTTGGCACAGAGGGAAGGACTCAGGAAATCAGTCTATAGCACTTTAGCGAACTCCATAAATTAGGAACTAAGGACAGACTCTGTTCTTCTTGTACATTTTGTCTTCTTATTTTCAACCTCATGGCATGATATCACACACCGACCAAACTTAGACATGTTTTTGTTTTTTGTTTGGATCTATTTAATTGTAGTTCTCGGCAGATTAAATGCTTCCAAGTCTGCAGAGATGTACTGTATGTGCCTAACTAACTAGCATTGTCTTGTAACAGTCTGAAGTGAAGCAAGTGGCTTCTTCTTCAGCACTTTGTGACGGTGAATTATATAAACAGCATGCACAGCCAGGTATCGAGAGTAGTTGGACCCTACCGGTTTGCCAACTAAAGCAGTTAATGTGTTGACAAATATATAATGTTGTTTTTTTGAATATCACAGGCACTACTTTTCCTGCTTTCATATTTCCAAAAGCTCATTCAGGGTGGTAAAGATTATATGAGAGCAGCATTAACATGAATGTGTGTCAAAATGGCTCATATGTACACTGTAAAAAGTAGGGATAGAATAAAACCAGAGGAATACTAAGGAAGCAGTTTGCACCAGCTTTGTTTATGAATCCAGCATGGGTCTTTGTGTTGGCTTGCACCAAGTGTGTGTGTACGTGTGTCTGTGGACACAATATCAAGTAAAAATGTAACGCCGTACCTGAAGAGTTGAACCTCTGGAGTCTCATACACGATCGACTCCTGGCAGCGCTTTCTGTCCTCACATTCCCTCCGTCTCAAACACCAAAACTGAAAAGGTGAGCAGGTCGCCATTTCATTTTACAAACAGCTGATAGAGCCTGCTGCTTAAAGGACAGTATTGGTTTATTATAACTTGGGTCTAATTTTTGTAGTTTTGGCCTTTTGATAACAATAACATTGTACTTGCTGAGAACTGGAACCGAGGCAACATCACTTAAACAAAGTCCAATAGAGCAAGACCGACTTCCTGCTTCAACTTTGACCTGCCATACTTACCGTAGTTGTGTGCACACAGTTTTCCTGCACAATGAGGCGTTATTATAGCCTGATAATCACACTGAATTGTCATTTTGCTTCACTTCATGCTTTCAGCTTGACATAGTGGTCATGTTAGCCAACTTCTATTTGGGATGGGGGGGCGTTTTAGCCTAACTAATCAGTAGTGAGTGATGTATCTGTCCCGCCGATGTCAATTTCGATCGAGTCGACAGGAAAGCTGTGGTAGCGGTTGCTAGAAGCAGTTAGGTTAACGTTTTTCACGACGATGAAAGAAATATGCTAATACTGTATAACAGTTGTTCCTGTAAGTTGACTCACAACAACCCGTACAGCTGCCTTGATCTCATTCACGGTTTTGGCCATTATTCTGTTGCCATTTTTCATGGATATAGATATTTTTCTGGCTTTTGCATAGGAAGATAACGTTGCTATTCTTAATTGCACCTAAAAACCTCTAATTGGTTGATTGTTTCTCCAACTGAGGGAAACAACCGTCAGGGACACAACACCATTAACTGCTTTAATGAATTGGAGATGTACAGTAGGTGGCCATTCAGAGGCCTGGAACCAGTCTAGGACTTTCACTGACATTTTGGGTGCACTCACTTTCGATTTTAATGTGAAATAAAGTGGTTTAGATAATCCGGCTAAACCTTTAGCTTGTCTTGACTTTGTTGAAGCGATGTCGCCTTGTTTCCAGATCTTATAAACAATGGTCACAACTACAAAAATAAAACCCAAGTTTTTATAAAGCGGAACTATCCTTTAACATTTTGAAATATTATTACTATACGGCCGTTATGGTGCTTAAAGGATAAGCACTATACTGCTATCAGTTTTTACTTTGTGTTTCTGTATTGAAAGTTCACACGTAGCGTAATGCATGTTCTTCCCAATTTAAGGCAAGTAGCCCAATTGATTAATTAAGCTGATCATTTTAGAATTAGGCTTAGCAATGTGGTTATCAGTTAATAATCTGACTAAACCTTTTGAGGGGTTTGATTTGTTCAGTGTTTTGTATCAAAATGTCTAAATATTCATCATGCACTATCCATCCTGGGATTACAGTGAAAAAAAGAAATCTCCCACTCATATTTAACTGTTGAACACCTGACAATAATTGCAGTCGTGAGGAAAACTATGTATCAATATAGCATCTACAGTACTTTACGGTATCTTGTGAGAATTACATGGTATCACTGAATGTTGTCACTGATTGTAATTATCTATAATTGATGTCAAATTCCTCGAGCTCTGTAGGAGTCCTTACTAATCGTGGTTAAGAAATAAATCAGTGCTTGTCAGTGAGAATTTCACAAAGTCAAAACACAGTTTGTCAATTGCTAAATTTCTTTGGCACTGCTCAACCGAAAATACTCCAGTGACAAATATTTGTAGCCTTTCTTATCCGATTTTATTTAACGTGCCGAGGCGATTCCACAGCCAGGCTCCATAAACGTGATTTAGATGCTGCGTCTTATATCTGCCTCCACCTACTGAGAAATTACCTCTGCCGCTGACCTGTGGGGGGCTCGTCTGAAATATTTCAAATGTGGAGTGTTTCCCTTACAGCGTGAGATTTGTCATCACCTCTGCTTTATGAGCTCCTTTAGGAACGGTGTCTTAGAAGAACTGTCAACGTGCATGGATTGATTGTAATGCTTTGATGGATCTATATGATATTTATGAACCACACGTTAGGCGTCATCCATCATATGCGTTGTGGTAGCGAATGCCAGGGGACCCCTGGTATGACAACAACGACATTTCAAAACCCCTTTCTTTTTTTTTTAAGTGACTTTAGTGTTTGGGATCACTGCCACATTGGATTTTACTGCCCTGGTTGATGAATAATATGCTGTATATTTTTAAAACGAGCCTCCTTTTTTTTTGTCCTTGCAGGAAAACTATTTTAAATGAGGACATGTGTTAATTTCATGGTCATTATTTTGAAAATCTACATGTTCTACATGACCTGAGATTGAGCTCATACAGGCTCTGAAACAGCTATGATTTTGGTAAAATTCAACCCATTTGTTCAAAAAAAAAAAAAAAACCATAACAAGCAATATATTATGACATTTTCAAGCAAGGAAGGTATTTTTTTTCTGGGGTCAAAACACATTTTTATTTATTTAAGTATTTATTTATGTTGATTTTAAACTTTTACACACGTGGCCCATGTGATAGCTGGAGCACAAAGGAAAAACTACTGTCTTAGAGCAGAAAATAAAAACAATGCAATATCCCACCAATATAATATGGAATTACGTCACATTCTCAGTCAATCTGCTGTTGTTTAATTTGCATATTTTCAGATAGTATGCTTGCTGTAGCATCCCTCAGTTCAGTCAGTCCATAGCTGTCTGTGTTAACTTGTGTATACATAACCAGTGTCTTACTGTCTGTTTCTCTGGAGATTATCATTGTATTTTAGCTGTATCATCAATGAATCAGTGACAGTTTGAACCTCAGCCATTGTTCTTGTGCCATCTTGACATAGATGATACTGTGTCCTGTAGCTCTTTGTCCACCAATCGGATCTTTACCATGGTGCGTCTTGTTGACTAGCTGCTTTCATTTGAACCTGACTTCTCTTCTCTTGTGACCAAACCAAGTCACCCGATGGCAAATACAACATCTACTACTGCTACTACTACTATTCAATGCTGTAACGTCGTAAATCTTGTGGCTTCTGCATGAATTCAAGAAAAAAAAAAAACAATAGGACCGATGTTTCACTGCCCTTGATAGAACAAAAAAGAAAAAAAAATGGATCTTTTATGGACTGTTACAAGTTGTATAGTGAGTGATACTGTCCCTAACCCACTGTATTATGTGCTTGTTATAACTATTGCTCTATGACAAGCTTATAGCATCAATATATGGGAATATTTGGTAGATTTATATTGTGTTATATTGTGATAGCATGTACATAAAAGATACCTCCTCTGCAATAAATATTTATATGAAAACTAAGTGCGTGCTCATGTGTTTCTGAATATGTTTTACTGCAATTTTCAATCCCTTTTCTACTGTGCTCCTACTACAATACTTATAATCCCGCGGGAAGGTGATACAAGACACTCCCATGACGCATCTGTGCTTAGTAATCATCCCCGTCTCAGGTTTGTTTGCTTGTTCTTCATGTAGACATGTAGTTGGAGGCCTTTAAAAGCCTCACGCATCATAACCACTTCAGGATATGCGTGTCTTGGCGACTGCCCTGAAATGCTTTTATGGCTTGCCTTTTGGACAGAGATCAATGGAGTCTCTGCAGGAAGCGAGCGATACAAGATGGTATCAAATGCTGACTCCAGGCCCCTGCAGAAAAACCGAGCGCTGTTATTTTCCAATTCCAAAATAATTATTGGCCAAGGTGAAATTATTTATTCCCTGAGCCAAAGGGAAAATAATTACTTGCTCTATTAATACTTTCTTTAACCCTATAAATGCACCATAATGAGCGATACAGGAAACATGTAGCAGTACTTATGTCTCTATGAATATGGCAGTGATGCAGCCAAGTAACATTGTAAAAGGGCATTGTGTAAAGCAAACATGTTAGCATTGATTCCTGATTACAAGAGCACTTTCGGAGCCTTTCTAATAAATAGAAGATCAATAGAGTCTGCTGCAGGGAACTGAAATAGAGAAACGCCAGAGAGGAAAACAACTATTAACTATGAGAAATTACCTGTGACGAGGAGATACAGTAACTATTGATGTTCCATTTGATATTCATTACTGTGAGAGAGCAGTTTGAATAATCCATAAATAAAGAGTACATATAACATTTAAAGCAGCTATATAACATTTATATATATATAATATTTTTCCATCTGAAGATCAGTTTGTTAGAACAAAACTGTCGTAACTTTGAAAACAAGACAACAATGTGTTCGTCTTTGCTGCTTTGAAGAAGCTGATTGAGAAAAATATGTTTAATGTTCAAGAAGTGAGACTTTTAGGACCAGCACCAGACATTTTTATAATTTACACTTAAATTATGCCACAGTTATGCCACAGCAGCGTTGTTAACTGTGTTAAATTGCTGCTCTCATGCAAGAAAAAAAGTTATTAATTATTTGTAAGGTCGTCTATGAATCCTGATCTTTTGTTATCATTACCATTATTTTTTATTTTTGCTAGCATTATTATTATTATTATTATTACTGGGGTGTTTTTTTTATTTTTTTATTGAGTATTCAATGTCAAGTAACAGTCTACCCCCACAGAAGGAAAAAAAATATTTTGTGGCATGAAATCCTGCAAATCACACCTTTCTTAATTAGGCTTTTTGTGGATCAAACAGTGTTTGGGACCACTCTGCTACCTGCTAGTAAATATATTGTATTGATCCAAGCTAAAGTGCTTGGGATATAAGCATCCAGGTCTTTGAATCCCATAAAAACATCACTCACTTGGAGGAGACTCAAGTTCTCCTTAAATATCTTTTCCACCCAAACCACCAAGTCAACTTCTGCCTCGGCTCCTCTCTGAAACCAGTCCCTCCCTCGCTACTGGAGCCTGCAGATGGACTGTAACTGTAAGTATTATATAAAATGGCTCCTCCTCCTGTTTAAGTTTCATTTATACACACATTTTTAATGACAGAAAAGTTCTAAAGGCAGAAATAATCTCTTTGTTCCGGTTAAACCTGGATAAAAGAGCAGCCACCTCGTGCAGCCATGAGGCGGCTGCAAAAGGCACATCCAACATCCGCTGCAAACTGAGTCCTCTGGATCTCCCGTGGTGCATGTGAGAATCACAGCTGGATGTTGGTGTGCCTCTTTGTTGTCTTAGCGGGACAGCGGGGCACATCCTCCGGCATGGCAGGACTTATATTTAAACCTCAGACAGTGATCGGTGCATGAATCATGACGCTTTGTGACAGCGCCATGTGGGTAGAGATGGACGGCGGCGGGGAGGAGGAGGGACAGGAGATGAGAGGATGCTGATAACTTGGCACAAGCCTGCATGCGGGGGGGGGGGGGGGGAGTGGGAGGGGGCAGGATGTTGAGGACATCTCGTGTGTTGTGGTGGACTGATGACTCACAAAGAAGGGTTGTGTGCGTGGGGTGCACCTAGTGGGAGGTGTGTATGGACACACACAGGTGGAAACACACAAGCTGTACAACATAATTACAAGCTGTATTGCACCTGACAACCCCGAGGACTTCAACGCCCAGTAATCACGTAGTGGTGTCTGCCAGGTTTTGAGATATCCGTCTCTGAATGTCCTTACAAGAAAAACAACAGCATTATGTTTGTGTTTACTTGACTGGGAACTTTTGTGGCCATGTGACTCTTGTTAGTCAGGAACAAAAGCAAAAGCAGTGTGACTTTGTTGCCGCAAAACCTCTCAGGAAGGATGCTGGAAGGTGGATTGACAGGTCAACAAAGCATGTGACTTCCTGTTTCCAACCCACAGTCAACGTTGGTTTCTTTGAACCAGCGCCACGATCTTTACTCAACCGTAACCAACTAGTTTTTGTGCCTAAATCAAACTATACTGTGCATTAACCGTAGTGGCAGAGGTGTAGACTCAAGTCACAAGACTCAAGCTGGACTCCAGTTAAGAATCTGATGACTTTAGACTTGACAAAAACTGAAAAAAGACTTGCAACTTGACTGAAAAGTGTGCAGTTAATTAACTGCTCTAAAAAAAGCAGTTCACAGTATGTTCTTCAGGACACCATTTCTTGAAAGACATGTTCCTGTTGTATTTTCTAAACGTTTTTCAACACTTTCAGCACCACAAGCAAAATTGCATTCACATCCATAGTGTTGGAGCAGAGGCAGAAATTTCAGAGGCAGATATCTGAAAACCTGGAGAAATGAAACCAAAACTATCTGCATGGCTAAATACCAGAGGAAGTAAATGAGAAAATATGTGTTTTTTGACATCTTGTGTAATAGCTGTGTGCAACAACATTAGTGAAACAGCGAGGACCCTGGGCAAAAGACTGTATGAACACTGGAAGCAGGTGTCCGTGAACACCAGACCAAAACCTGTTCCCTACTTTGGTCACGTGATGACACCTGAGCCATTTGCTGAGGAAGACCTCAGCTGTGAAAACGTGTGTGGGCGAACTGGCCCTTTAAATAATCACTCTTGCACAACCAGAATTGGTTCAATTTTTTCTCCTGATTTTGAGAAAAGCGCAGCCTCCCGTGATGCTTGATGTGTTGAATCACCTCGTCTTGTAATGTTTGACATGCTGGAGACCTCAGCCAGTGGGCAGATAGCCGCCTTCCATCCACTGAGGCCACACTCTGGTCTGGACTCCTACACAGCTTTCCCAGCATCAATGGTGGCTTCATCATTAGAGGAGCCCCTGGTGATGTGAGCATCCATGACTCACAGAGCGCCTCAGATACGCTCCTCCGCCGCCACCAACACTACCACCTCCACAACTGGAGGGCTGGCAGATGATCCACAGTGCACACATTAACACATTTATATACTTGCAATTCAGCATCCAGGTACACACTCACAGTTCAATTACCTACGCACACACGAGTGCGTGTAATGAATAGATCATCCAGTGAGTAATTATTTGCCCACCGTCAAAAAGTGCCCTCGTTTGACTGCTGCAGAGACGAACAACTGGAAAGACAGCTCGTCAAAACCTTGAAACTCGCGTCGCTCTGCTGCTGTATTGTGTAGGTAGATGAGCTCTTAACACCTACCGACGCATCTCTGGAGGACTGACAAGCTAATGCCGTGTGGAAAAACTTCATCTAAAACCTGAGTAAAAGTTACTTTCAGTTTATCTTTATTCAATTTTTCGCCTGTTTTATTGATTGGTTATGAGGCTGTTGTGAACTCATGGTTCCTGTCAGTTTCACCAGAAACCTCACAGATTACACTGAGTGGTTGTGTTACTGTTCTGTAATGAGCTCTCATATTTGACACCTTCAGAATCCTAATAAAATGCATTTTGTAACATCTTTTTTAGGTGAACCTAAAGTCTACATGTATATATAATCCATTATAAATCTTGAATGCAACTCAGGGTTCGACATTAACCATGGCCCGATGGCCCGTGGCCACAAAAAGTTAGTTTGTGGCCACCAAATACTCCATGTAGGCGGCCCCCAAGTTTTATCCCTGTACTGGATATACTTTTCCTTCGCCAAAGTTACGTTACGTTACAGTTCCACAAACATCCCAAATCCGAACTATGAGACTGTGAGAGAATATATGTACCATTTGTTTACAAATAAATCATTATTCTGTTACTGTCTTTTCATGTATTGAAGTGTCACAGTTAAGTAAGACTGTTAAGTTGCGTTAAATTGGTTTTTCTGTATTGTTTTTTGACATAACTTTACATTTGGGCCACCAAAAATGTACTTTGGCCACCAAATCTAAGGTCTTGGTGGACCGTGGGACCAGTGCTTGAAAATATTAACGTCTATCCCTGCAACTATTCACCCCAAATAAATCTTCATTTTCAAATAATGCTGGTTATTATGAAAAGACAAGTGCAATGCATCCATATTTGAAGCTAATGAGGGACTTTGAGAGGCTGATAAATGGATGTAGCACAAAAATGCTGTTTTTGGCTTCGGACAATGGACAATGAAAACAATTGCAGCCCTAATAAAAACAGTACAATAATGGAATAACTCCTAACAACCCATTTCACAGAAAGAAACAAAGACTCCTCATGAATACAACCTTTTATTGTTCTAAAATAAGATGAGCCTCCACTTGGCACCTATTCTTACAGCGTGATTGATTGCACGAAATTATCATAAACTGAAAAGGCTAATAGGCGATTTATCTCCCTGGTTGACGGGATGAGGGCAGTTTTTGGCTCCTCCGTGTTATTGAATGCCTAACTTTGGGTAATGGCTTCGGCCCAGACTGACTTACAGTATTTTTGTGAGATGAACTCTTCAGATATTGGCAATCGATGTTATTAGTGTTACTGAAACCCGAGATGTCATCAGTCACTGGGCTCCTCCTCCACAAACCAAACTTCTTATCCAAGTCAAATGATAGCAGCAACAGAGACGCACACGTTTACAGTGTGGATAGTGTTTGAAGTATTTGAACTTAGCGTCAGGTACAGTCCCCGTAGATGTGACAGGAAGTTGTGAATCCCCTGTGCAAACACTCGCGTTCCCTTGTAGGAAAAAAGGAGTTGGTTCCCCCCCCACATGATGTGTCCTCCATAGCTGCGATTCTCTCCTCACGTTGTTGTGTTTAACTGCTGGGCCCCGATGACACCTCCACCAATTAGGAGAAGCCTTCTTCTTGCTCCTGTCAGACGATATACTGTGCCATTTGGAAGACGAAACACACACACACATACACGGACACACTCCAGCTGTGAACTCGCAGCACATCTTTGTTTTATATCTGTATGTTAATTGAGCTTGTGCTTAACGTGTTCAGTATTAAAGTGGCGTAGACCTATCTTACACTTAACTGGTTGCAACTTAAGGGACCGCCCCTCATTTCATGGTTCCAGCTTCTCAGATGTGAGGGTTTGCTGCTTTTGTTTATAATAATTTAAATAATTCGAATCTACTTTTAAATAAATAATTGATATAATTGTGACGGCATTTCTCACTATTTTTTAGAATGTTTATAGACCAATCAATTAATGGAGAAAATAATCAGCAGATGAAAATAATCATTAGTTGCAGTCTGATGCAAAGTAGTTAAAAATGAGCTCCACCTCAACCAGCTACAACAGTAAAATCCTGCTTTTACATTAATAATTAATAATCTAATGATATAATATATAACAGTTTAACAGTCACAGGGGACATTTTTCTACATTGAGTACTTTTACTTTTAATACATTTTCCTGATTATACTTACATACTTTAACTTATTTTCAATGCAGGGCTTTTACTTGTAACAGAGTATTTTTTTACAGTGTAGTATTAGTACTAAGTATCTGAATACTTCCTCCAGCACTGGTGTCTTGTTTCTCACAGCTCGTCTTGGGACTTGAACGAAGCAGCGCCGTTATGAAACCTCCTCACTGTTACCTGACCGGAGAGGTGACGCTCGGCTGTGCACCGCCCCCTCGTGACGGGAGAACTCTGCGTCGTGACGTTCATTTCGTCATCAGCTCCGTTCTGCTGATTTCAAATGTTTACAAACTCACCGCCTGCTCCCCTCCACCTCACCGTGTTTCCTGTCCAGGCTCCTTTACTTTCCGTCTCCGTCACGCCGAGGTAAATAATAATACAACATGTTGCCAGAAACCTACAGGCTTATTGGATCTATCTGTATTTAAATGTAATGTTTATCAGCCACACGCTGTAAGAAAATAACCCCTCCATGCACAAAGATCCACTCAAAATGCAAACGTTAGTAAAAGTGGCATTAATTAACCAGTTAGATTTACTGTTTAAGTCTGTAACTGACACTGTTGCCACCAGTGTTGGAGGAAGTATTCAGATCCTTAGTACTAATACCACACTGTAAAAATACTCTGCTACAAGTAAATGTCCTGCATTGAAAATGTGTAGTAAAAGTATGTGAGTATAAAGAGGAAAATGTATTTAAAGTATTAAAAGTAAAAGTACTCAATGCAGAAAAATGTCCCCTGTGACTGTTATAATATTCTATATCATTAGATTATTATTCCTCATGCATTCATGTAAAAGCAGGGTTTTACTGTTGTTGGTTCAAATTGAGCTAATTTCTAACTATTTTGTACAGGACTGCATCTAATGATCATTTTCATTATGGATTAATCTGCTGATTATCTTCTCTGTTAATAAATTGATTGTTTGGTTTGTAAAAATCGGAGAAATGCCGTCACAATTACCCAGAGCCTTCACAATGCTTGTTTTGTCTAACCAATAGTAGGCCTACAAAACTCAAAATTATTAAAAATGAATTTAAAAAAAAATAATTAAAAGGAAAAGCAGCAAAACTTCACATTTGTGAAGCTGGAACCATGAAATGTTTTTGCATGAAAAACGACTTAAACAATTATCAAAATAGTTGCCAGTTAATTTTCTGACAATCGACTAATCGCTTCAGCTATACTTGTATAAACTGTTGAGTAGTTTAATTTATCACAAAGCATCATATTTTAGAAGCTCTTTGTATGTTTTGTGCAACAATCTTAATTTGTAAAGTAACTAGTAACTAAATCTATCTATCTATCTATATATCTATCTAAGGAAGACCATGGAATGTGATAAAGGGTCACCTTCACATTATCCTCAGTGCCCAGCTGGATCAGCTATGGTTTGTACAGTGGCCCTTTGGCTACTTTTCTTTAACCTGACTCACCTCACCTCAGTTTATGTTTTCATGCACCTGTTCCACGTCTATCCCCTTAAAGATGTTTGTGTTTGTATTCTTGCTTTTTTACAAGTTCAACTTGTAAAGTTGCACAGAAAACGTGAATCTGTTTGGCGGCCGACCTTGAAGAGTCAACAGGCTTTTACTGTCATCACATTGTTGCCTGACTTTGATTCCAGCTTAAAGTGCGTGTTGTTATGAGACACCATCTGACTCCCACAGGGCAGGAGACATGTGGAGCTGAAGAGTGAGGAGTCCAGCAGTGAGAGGGTTGAGCTGACGGTGGGCGTGAAAACATCCAAACCCAAAATGTCAATCGCGCTTTTGTCCTGTTTTTGTGAGGACAGTGAAGCCGGCGTGTGAGTGACATACAGTTACAAAAGTTGTTGAGGATCTGCGTGAAACGCAGCTCAGTAAATGAACCTGATTGTTTCAGGGCTCATCACCACGGTGATGATGAACATGAGGATGATTCTGACGATAATTACAGCCCCGGCGCTGTTTACGCAAAAGTGGAGGCATCACAAAAGGACATCCAGCGTGGAAAGGACGAAGGCAGGTCCACTCATCTAATAATCCAATTTCTGTTGATTTTACACTAGGTGCAAAAATGGCCCTTTTGACTCACCATCATCACTCTGTCTTTCACCAGAGACTGCTGCAGCACAAACACAGATGCCGAGCACAAAGCCCAAGGCCAGGACGCTGGTGAGTCACAGTCATACCGACGAGTGTGAATGAAGGCTGAGTGAACGTTCATTCAATAAATAAATAAAAAAAACAGCCTTTCATTTGAAGTCATCAGTCTTAATCACTCAATTATAGCAATTTCCAGAAGGTAACCGCTTTATCTTCACCGTTTCTGCCTCCAGGTAGCATGCAGGCAGCTGATTGATGTGAACGAGGCGGCCTCTCTCAGGGACCGATGTGAGATCATTCACACACCGTTAGTCATTCACTCTCAGTCATTTGTGCTGCAAATGTCTGAATCATACTTGTGCGTGCGATGGCGTATTCGTGACGTTTCACATTACTCGAAAGATGTGAAAACACGAAGAAAAACGAGATAAGCATATAAAAACGAAACTTTACTGCGAGAGGCTTCAGAAGGCAATAAAATGAGCATGATGTGAGCAAGCAACGGTTCACTATGTGGCCAAAAGTTTGTGGACAAATTTGCATCATTTAAAGAGTACTGCACCGATTTAGCACCGCACTCCTATAACATCGTTTTGGACAGCGTCAAAAACAATCAGCAAAATCGATGCAGCAGAATCGGAAATATCGTCTTTTTTTATTCCATGCATCCTTCTTCCTTGTCAAAACCTGTGGCATACAGTACCCACAATGCAACTCGACTGCTAATAGTTCACTTAGAGTTATGCTAGTAGCGGCTAATGTAGCCTCAAGCGGAGAAGCCTGATCCAATGCCTTTGGGATGAACTGGATTGCAGACCGTGAGCTGGGCCGTATCACCCAACATCAGCGCTGCGCCTCACTAATGCTCTTGTCCACATACTTTTGGCCAAATAGCACGCCATGAAAATAGGCAATCTGTTCAATAGTTGTGGCTTCACATGAAAAAACCATCCTGGTGAGAGTCTGAACGCCTGTGAAATGGTTGAGAAAACAATCTCACCACAAGTTTAGTGCCATTTAGTAGCTTCTTCTTCTGGTGCTTTTGAACATATCACAGGATCTTCATCAGCAGATGGAAGTTTGTCCGGTTGTCACTGAATTGTAGACGTTCATATTTCCATTTTTACGTTTTTTTTTTTTTCTTAATGAACCTTGACGTGAGATGAATTTTCTCAACTGCTGTTTCCAACATCGAGACTGACCTTTAAAACTCAACATGTGAAATTGTTTGAGTTGTGATTTGATGGACTAAATGGCTGTAAATAAACTTGTATAAACATAACGTGATGAAGAATACAGTCGCAGTGTGGTCAGTCACTATTGTGCAGAATATAACAATGACTTGTTTTCTGTATTTTCTGTATTGTATTTGGTGTGTGAGACAGGTGTTTATGGCTAATGGAGGACAGAGATGGGATTAAATCCACATTACAGACGCGGTGAATTCGTTATATCATCAGGCTGAGACCCCTTAATGTTGTAATGACTGCCTTCATGACAATACAACCCTACCACACACACACACACACAACTCCACTCATGGGAAGCCCCGGGGGGGGGGGACATGAGTCAGCCTGATAGTACAACTTATTATGAGTGGGCTTCACTACAGTGGGAGCTAAATGGATAACTCTGGCTCTCATTGAAAGGCTTTTTCTTTCTTTCTTTCAGTGGGGGAGACTGTCTGGGTTACAGAATAGATTTATTGATTTATTTAATGCGAGTCCCTGCTTACTCTGGGCCACGCTATTATTATTTAAGGTCTGGAGTTTGAAATGTGTTTCACCAAAAGAGGAATTTAGATTCTAATCGTGTCTGTTTAGACTCTTCAGAAAGGGCTCGAATACCAAATATACCAAAAAGAGCGAGTGACAGAGAAAGAATCATATAACAAAATGTAATACTGACAGTGCATGGATCACATATAAAGCTGTCTTTTGTCATAGATCCAAAGATGACAACTTCAAATTTGCTTGTTTTGTCCGACCAAAAAATATATAAAAATATACATTTAAAATGACATAAAACAGGAAAAAGCAGCAAATCCTCACATTTGAGAGGCTTTAACCAAAGTGTTGTGCTGATAAATTACTTAAATTATGAATCTTAATTAATTAATTTTCTGTTGATTGACTAATTGTCTCAGCTCTACATACTATACTGTCAAACACACAGGGGTAAACACAGTGTCAAAATATAAATAACACCTAATATCATGAATTTAACTGTTTATTCTTTTTCCTCAGCTCCTCTGCCATTACCAACACTCAAAGGGGCTGTAAGTTTGGCGAGCGCTGACCCCAAAAGGACGTCTTTAGCTCATGCAGCCGTCACTGTATGTGCTATAGCAAATGTACCAAATTGCTGCCATGTTTCTTTTGGATGAGGATAAGGCTGGCAACATTTTTGCTATTGTCAACAAATCCCACAAAAAAAGCCAAAACCACAACGTGTCAGTCTCCCAGCACTTTCTGACTTCCCAAAAACCCATTGGTTCCTGCTGAAGACATAAATCTTTAAATACAGTTCACGAATATTTATTCATTTTACAAAAAAAAACAAGAAAAGCTAAATGATTTCCTAAAACAGCTCTAGTTTTTAGCAAACGTTACTCAAACAGGAGTAAATAGTGCATTTTTTTAGGGACTACTTTCAGCAGAGGATTAATACACATTTGGTGCTTCAGTACCAAATGGCACCAGGACATGTGGCAGTGTTCATCCTAATGAAGGGACATGTGTTTCTAATAGTTTTTGGGACAACAGTGGAGCTCTGTGGCACAGAATAAGATATATCAGGGTTTTCACTTGTTAGAAGGATCAGTTCGTAGTTGGTTTTGGTCTTTTCATGGGATTTGTTGACAATAATAAAAAAAAATACGGGGTTTTACCAGGCCTTTAAAGCAAATTTAAACTGTAGTTAGTGAATATGGCCACTAGATGGAGGTGTTGATCCATGTTTAGCAGTGATTTTCATAACACAATATCAACAGAGCAAAACAGGTTGTGCATTTCTTCCAGGGAAAAGCTTCAGTATCAGCTGCTCAACAGGATGAAGTCCTAAGATCGAACAGGAAGGCGTCTAACATCACCGGAGAGGTCACACTATATCTTCAGTCCCTCTGCATAAAGTAACCAGACTTTACTAAACTTTCTGTTCACAATGTTCCCGTGTCATGTTTATTTTATGTTTTCTTTAGGAAAACAAAAGCCAGTATCACAAAGACCTTTGCCTGCAGGTGGAGGAGAGGAAACAACAGATAGAAAGGGAGAGAAGCAGAAATACTGCTGACGAACAAAAGGTTAGTTACCTTATAACACGAAGAAAGCAAGGAAAGAGAGGCCTCTGTTCTTTCACGATAAGACTGATGGTAGAGATATGTTAACTAAGGGTGTCATAATCTTTCCATGTGCAGCACATTGAGACCATGCAGCACTCTGTGTGGGGGATGCCAGGAAGTGGTGCCCCAAACTACCACCTGGGCACAGCGAAACGGACCACTAGCCTTTACACCGCAGGGATTTTACCCCAAGAGCAGGTAGACAATGCACCGTTTATTAGCCGAGCATTGTTGCATGCAACAAAAGCCTAGTGTACTCAGGAGGTCTCCTGATCACACTGGCTTTGACGGAAAAGAACCGAAAGAGAGTCTGCAGTCGTGCAAATCTGCCTGTAACAAATGATGATTGTGGTGCAGTAGCCTCTTTTTTTATTTCATTTAAATAAATAAACAAATCTAGAGTTAGATTAAAGCCTTAATATAAGTCAAAAATACCAAAAGAACGAGACCATCTCAACAATAAAAGTAAATGTTGTTGCTGTCCTGCACAGTGACGACATAAAAAATCCTCTGAGATAACTTCTAGACGAGAAATCTTTCTTTACTTTTGCTCTAAAAAAAAAACTCCTGCAGAGCTCTGCTGCCCCAAAAAAATGTTTTTGTAAGTAAAACTGCATTCTGACCTCGTTTCCACACGTTGCATTCATCTTGTGGCAGCTGAAACTCAAACCTCTGTGCGTGGTTATTAACAGTAGGAGCTGGTCAGACTCTAAACAAGCTGTGTTTGCGGTCATAACATGAGTCTGGGTCCCGGGCCAGCATGACATTACAGCCTGTTTCTTTGGCTGGCGCTTCTGAATGCTGTCTTTGTTTCCAGATCCGTGATAAAGGCTTCAGCGGGACCCCCTTCCACCGCCTGTGAAATGAAGACCATAACATCCCCGAACTGAGACGACTAAGAGCTTCGGAGCAGCCAGGAAAACAGTCAAGATATTTGGGCTATTTCAGCAGCGAATTCTGATGGTGGCAAAAAAACACAGACTGCAAATAAACTCACACCGAGAGAACAGAAACATACAGAGTATGAACGAGCCTCCTGTTTACAACTGCACGTGTTGCTGCATGAACAGGTGCCTGCAACAGCAACATTTTGCACTTTGCATACCAAGAGTGGACTCCACTGGCCTTCATCGATTCTTCCCATAACGGAGGAAGCACCTATGAGGCGCTAAATGGACTACATTTTATACAGCAGTTCATTTCTTAAAGATTAGACAGATTTACAAAAGAGCGGTCAAACTGGAAGCAGCAGAAGAGGCTGAAATATCCTGACCTGTAGTCTCTGGTACGGGTCAAGCTCCTAGCCTCCTAAATGCCCACTTCTTTCAAACTCTGCATCTCCAAACTTAATAAATCTCCTCGGTTTTTGAGTAGTGCTCCTCATGACAAGTAAACTAAACTTCATCAGGTACAAGTCTTTCAAGTCCCCGAAAGCTGACCATCTGAATGACATGCTATTTGACAATTTCCTCTCAAGCGTACAGGCCTGATTAATAAGTATTCAAGCTGTGTGACTATGTGACTATGCCTGTGTGAAGTCAGTCCTTAAATAATCACTAGAAAGTGCAGTCTTGCAGCAGTCAAGTTCAAGTCAAGTCTTAAAGGAATAGTTTGACATTTTGGGAAATGCGCTTATTTTCTTCGAAGATTAATACCACTCTCACGTCTGTACAGTAAATATGTAGCTGGAGCCAGCACCAGGTTAGCTTATCTTAGCATAAAGACTGGAAACACTTATCTCCGCCCAAGCTAAAGCTAAGCTAAGCTAACCGGCTGCTGGCTCCGGCTACATATTTATCATACAGGCGTGAGAGTGGTGTCAATCTTCAGCATCTCTCAGCAAGAAAGCAAATAAGCAATGTTCCCAAAATGTCAAACTGTTCCTTTAAATCCTCATTTTTGTGATTTTAAGTCTCAAAGTCTACAGCTGGGATGTTGGGAGGAGCTGGGACTCAAATCAGAAAGCGTGTGATTACAGGACAGCTTGTTCAACAACTGAGCTGCATGACTGAGGAGCTGAATTAAAAGTTTCAACAATGAAAAGAGGTTAAAGTTTGACTAAATATATGACACACACGCTGCAAAGAACTGGTATAATAATTGCTAATGTTCATTCTGCTTTGCTGGAAAGTTTGAGCTTGCAGAGTTTGAGATTACATCAGCCTGCACAGGTCAGCGGAAATGATTAAATCCTACTGATGGACTGAATATGTTGTCCCTGTAAACGACTCACATCTTGGTAGAATATGTTGCTAATTTGCTCGTTATAGTGTTGGACACTAGAAACAGCTACTTTGTTTGAATAACTACCTCACATACTTTGGATTATTTGTCCCAAAACGTTTCCCCCTGATTGATCCTCCAGGTAATTTCCAGATAATTATATAGTGAAGAGAGATGACTCATCCCCGTTTAATTGCACGGCTTTGTTAGTGTGACGTTAGCGGGCTCTTAATTGGAGTTTACGCTGTGTGTGCATGCGTTTAGTTTTCAGAGGCTGAGGGCCTTGTTGTGGAGGGCAGCAGCAGCAGCCTTCCTCCTCAGTGGGTGAGTAATTATGATGTAGGGACAGTTATAAGGGACAGTGAAATGCCAGTGGTGGAGCGTAGGCTGGCAAGGTTGTTAATTATACTGTGGAGCACTAAATTCTACAGAGGACGTACTTTTTGGTTCATCGTTGTCTCACGCAAACATTGTTCACTAAAACTTGTCAGAACTTGTACTGGTGTTTTTTCTCCCTCTGCTTTTACTAATTTGTGAATTGAGTTTGGTTAATTTGATGAAAGAGGAGGAAAATTCATTAAAAAAAAAGCAGGAAATTAACACACACCGAATTACAAATATGGCAGACTTTCCGCCTGTATTTGCTTGGAACGGTGGGAGAAATCAGAGCAGCAGCCCTTACCCCGTGTCCAGGAAGGTCAGAGGTCATGGTCAGCAGCATTACATCGCCCCTGCAGCAAGAGGGGATTCAGCATTTTGCTCAAGGACACTAAAAAAAAGTAAAGTAAAGTAGAGCTGACGGATGCATAAAAGTTCTGGCTTGATCCTGAGTCATCTGGCTGAAAAAGGACTCTGACCACTAATCACCATGCAGTTTATACTCTGTAATGTTGCTTACAAGGTTCTTACACTCAGTGTTGCCGAAGCCTCCTTTACACTGAGTTATTTACCACTATTATATTCCTAATATAGGCTGCCTATACTCTTAATATATGGCTTTGACAGTGGTATATCCTTATAGAATCAATGTTAAAAGTCACAGATCGGATAACCACTCCTATAGACAGTGGTGGAAGAACTATACAGACCCTTTACTAAAGTAAAAGTGATTATATAACCATGTAAAAACACTCTATTACAAGTGAAAATCCTGCATTACTTCTGTACTTAAGTAAAAGTACAGAAGTAAATTTCAGAAATGTTTACTTAAAGTATTTATATATATACAGTGCAAAAGCCCAAATCTTATAAAGACCATTCTGGCTATAATTGAGTGCTAAAGCCCGTATTTTCCTGAAACAAGTGACGTCTAAAGAACTGACTGTACCCTGAAACAAGAAGGTGTAAGGTGTGTCGCTGCACTAGACGAAAAAGAAAATACTTGAAACGATTTGCATCTAAAAAGAGTTTAGGTTAGAACTCCATTATAGACTACAATTACAGGGAACAAATGCATCATAATTTCAAAGGTGATCATATATACAGTAGGCTCTATCAAGTACTTGTAGTGGAGTACAAAGTGCAGTATTCCCCTTTGAAATGTAGTGAAGTTGCATGAAATGGAAATACTCCTATAGTTACTATAGCGACACCATAATAACATGAAGCATAAAAACAGTGTGAACTTGATGTGAACCAAGTGCACCATGGGATACCACAGTGGAGGTGGGTGTAAATGGTTAACCCGACGGTGTAGCGGTCCGCGGTGACGTCACATACTGGTTTCTGCTGCTCCGGGCCGCAGTCTGTTCAGGAGGACTCAGATCCCAAAACTAGTCCACGTCTCTCTGTGGAAACAGATCTCCAGCCGCCACCGGATAAACATCCCTAAAAACAAAAATGGGCAACTGTCAAGTAGGTGTCGTTTCTCTTAAACAGTTTTGCGCTACAAACTTGTAGAAATAGAAAATCTCAACAGTCAGTTTCGCTCGGAGAGTTTCGTGTTGATGAATAGGATCCATATTTTGATCCAGCCGGATCAGCAGCAGGATGAACGTTATATTCCGGGGCTAATTTCCACTAAATTATAGTGTTAATTGCTTATTTTGCATTATGGCTCCAAGCCTGTGACGCCCGCTATTCGCCGTCAGTCCTTGCGCACATATAATGCACAATACCTCGTGACACGTCTCTTTATTATTTTGGCTGAAATTGAGAGTTGTGGTTGTCAGATTCATAAAATATTTGGTGTTTCTTTAAATGAAGAACGTCGCAAGTGACACCGTGCGACGGACAGCCGTGTCTGGGTTTACGCAGAGGAAAGGGGCCACTCCCCTGCGGAATTCATCACAGCTCCGTTAGGTGTGTGTGTGTGTGTGTGTGTGTGGATGAGTAAGAGCTCTGTATGTTATGTGTTAGGCAAGTTTAGAGTCCTAAAGTGCAAAGATGGGGGGAGGGGTGTCCATTTCTGTCAGACTTCTGCCTCTTTTTGGTACATTTGTTTATTGTTTTACCTCATCGGCAACTTTAACAATTAAACCAGCTGACAGTGGAAAAAAAAGCTCTCAGTAACTAACAACAGTTTTATTTTTTTATTGTTTTAATTTATAATTGTAAGGTAATAATTTAAAGTGATTTAAAAGTCAAAGAACATCCAGCTTCATGTTCAGAAAATAAACAAAACTGGCTGACTGATTGTGTGAAGATGCTGGTGTCGCACAAACCTACACATGAGCCAAGCTGGGACAGAAAAGTGGCATTAAAGTACCGCCTCTCAGACCCCGGTTGGCCTCTGGACCGCACTTTGGTTACTGCCAGTTATTCATGTGGCCCCCACCAAGTTTGTTTAAAGACTTCTGGCCCTGAATTCCTCAACCAGAGCATTGTGTCGTCATCCTCCCCTCCCCCATCTGCCAGCTGCTCCTGCATCGCTATCATGGATCCCTGTGAACTTCATTTACTGGAACAATAATGATCAGTTTCACATAACAGTCGTCTTTTATCCTCTTAGCCCACAATCGTGCCCTATGAGGATTTTGATGTTGTGGCTGACATCAAGGCCATCCGCAAAGCCTGCAAAGGGTTTGGTGAGTTGGAAATATTGAATGAATAAACGTTTGTGTTTTAATTCTACTAATATCTAGTGAAGTGTTACTTGCAGATTACACTGTTTATCATTGCACTGCATCTGTTTTGCGTTGCCTTCCCTTCAGGAACGAATGAGCAGGCCATCATCGACATCCTGGCAAACCGCTGTTCATTTCAGCGTCAGGAAATTAAACAGGCCTATTTTGATAAGTATGATGATGTGAGTGTCATTCTGTGATACAACCTACGTGTCCTTTACTGTACAATAACAACCATTTTAATTATTATTCTAACTTGAAATGTAGTAGAAAATCTGTTTCTGCTCTTTTGTACCAATTCAATTCTGTATCTTTGTGACAGGAGCTGGTGGATGTGTTGAAGAGCGAATTGTCGGGGAGCTTTGAGAAAGCTATCCTCGCCATGCTGGACCTGCCCGTCATCTACGCTGTGAAGGAGCTGAGGAAGGCCATGAAGGGACCGGGCACTGATGAGGACGTCCTGGTGGAGATCCTCTGCACCGCCACCAACGCTGTAAGTTGCATTTCAGCCCCTTTACAAACAAAATGCTTAATTTAGACTAATATTTAAACAATCGGTGTGCCATAAGTGACATAAAAAATCTGAAATGTACTGAATTTTAGATATTTTTTTACTTTATATTCACTTTATCTAATTGTTTCCCACAGGACATTGCCTTGTTCAAGGAATGCTACTTTCAGGGTAAGCCACTGAGCAAATAAAGCCTTAAAATGCAGAAAATATATTGTTTTATCAAATTGTAGAGAACTTATATATGCATACGAAGTGATCAAAAAAACTCAAAAGAACAGGGAACACCTACAAGCATACAAAGCAAGGCAGGGAAGTGCTTATATGAAGAAAAGGAGATAATGGAAAGATGGACAGAATACTGCTCCGAGCTATACAACCATCAGCCCAATGGAGACCCAGAGGTACTAAACTGCCAACAACCAACATCAGAAGAGGACACACACCCGATCTTAAAGGAAGAAATTGAAGCAGCAGTCAAGGCATTGAAACGAGGAAAGTCGGCAGGAGCAGACAACATACCAGCGGAACTGGTCCAAGCTGGAGGTGAAGCAATGATATCTACGCTCACTACCATCTGTAATAAGATCTGGAAAAATGGAAGATGGCCAACTTCCTGGACTCAATCGCTTATAATCACCTTACCTAAGAAAGGGAATCTGCAGCTGTGCCAGAACTATCGTACCATCAGCTTGATCAGTAACCCAAGCAAAGTCATACTAAAAATCCTAATGAACAGATTGAAACCTGAAGCAGAGACCATCATTGCTGAAGAACAAGCAGGGTTCAGAGCAAGACGGAACACCGTTGAGCAAATATTCAATCTGAGAATAATCTGCGAAAAATACCTCCAACACCAACAAGATCTTTACCACGTCTTTATCGAAAAAGGCTTTCGACAGAGTGTGGCATGCTGCTTTGTGGGCAACCATGAGAAAATACAATATAAGTGCTAACCTCATACGAATAATAGAACAGCTTTATGACAAGACCACAAGCGCGGATTAGCTGGAAACGAAGATGAATTAACCAGCTTGGTTGACCATCTTGACAAGGCAGCCTCTGCATTTGGCATGGAGATCAGTGCCGAGAAAACCAAACTGATGACCAACAATACCCAAGGCATCACTTCTGACGTACAAGTCGGCGGGGCAATACTTGAAACAGTGAAGACATTCAAATACCTCGGCTCCATCATATCAGACGAAGGCTCAAAACCTGAGATGGTAACAAGGATTGGACAAACTACCGCTTGTCCATCTTCTTGGGAAAGATGGAGGGATGTGGTAGCTACATCTTCACTGGTGCCACAACGACATCACCAAGTCATGGGATAGGCGAGGCGAGAGAGAACTTATTGTGGGATAGAAATGATATGCAGTTGTTAAACCTTTCACCCACGACTACATGTCACTATTTCCCTTCCCTGTATGGAGTTGCAAAGTGGGATCTGTTTCAAAGGTAAAAGTCCGATTCATATTTCCCATAGACGATGTTAGGAGCACTTCCACAGCTTGGATCGGCATTGAAACTCTCCCGGTTAAATCATCAGTGCAAAAAGTTTAACAGGGTTCGTACAAGGTCTTGAAAGTTTGGTAAATGCTTAATTTTAACCATCATGTTTTCCAGGTTAGGAATATGCTTGAATTTGAATATACTCCTTGAAAAATGCTTGATTTTCAACATAATCTGGTGTTTCATCATCTTCACAATCACTCATGCAAACCAAAAATCTTTTAATATTTCAAATGAAACGAACCCGTCGTCATATCTGTTTGTTGTCTCCTGGCATTTATAGTAACAATTTTGATGTGGTGATAAAGGCTTCGAGAGTCTGGAAAGTTTTGGTTTAGGTACCTTGAAAGTGCTTGAATTCTACTCTTGAAAAGCTGTACGAACCCTGGATTAAGAACTGCGTTAGAAAATATCTTGTCCATTGATAAAAAGTTGAAGGTACGAGCTTGTGTACATAAAAACTTAGAGTTAGACTGATGTGTTGACAAAACTGCTCTGCAGCTTAAATGTATTCACTTTTAATCGACTTATCACTGACCTCTTCTCCATGGCAACAGCGGGCGAGGCTCATGACTACTGTAGTATTTAGACTCGTCGCCTTGCCAAAACTCGATTTCTCAGAAACAAAGTTGAGATAATTATATAACAGGTGGCCATAACATAAACCTATAGGGCTGTTACATAAACCAGGAGAGTCCTGTGTTTCTACGTTAAGTGACTTTGAGGATATCACTTCAAGAAAAAATTGAAATACAGAATGAGGAAAGACACTTCCTGAGCCAGCTGCCTCCTCCCACTCAACTTTATTATGACCCCTTGAGGAAATGGCTGAGGGTGACTCATTTGGGCCTACATGCATCACACGCAGTACTATTCTTGACCCTTCAGCCTTTAATGTACACAGTCACACTTTGTTTAGTCAAGGCCCATCCTGCTGCGACTTCCCGTTCTCTATGATACCTCTGCTGATTATATTTACCAACATCTTCTTTTGTTACTGTCGGATTTTAAACTTCATCTCTCATCCTCTTTCTTATATTATAGTCACTGTCACTTTCTAATAAGGCGTTCTGTATAAAGAGTGTATAATTAAATTAGGAGTGACTGGGAAAGATAGTTTGTGTTGCTTGCTAGGATGAGCGATCTGAAGGAGCTTGGTGGTTCGTTTGCTAAATACTTACTGCTAACTAAGCTAGCCACCATACTAACAGCTAGCTGGCTGGAGCTAACGTGTCGCTAATGCTACATTCTAAGTTTACTCTTTGTACTTTTACTCTCGTGGACTCTGTGTATGTTTACTAGAATAATGATTGTGCTGTACTTCCTGTAGAGTCTTAATAATGATCTTTCACTGGTGTCACTGTGTTTCTTCATAGTTTGAATAACATTATAACTCATTTGACAGCTAATGCTAGTTTACACTTTTGTGAACCCAGTTTCTTTGTCACTGTACTAATTCATTTTTACCGTACCTTTGGACTAGCTAACTCTCGTTTATGAAATTTCATTGTTTTCTGATTTGTAATCACTATCACTGAATTTGTTGAATACTGTTCTCATTGTTTCCCAATTGCTTCCGGTACAAACTTCAAAGGCAGTCCGCTGTAGAGCTGCAACGATTAGTCAATTAATCGGTTAGCCGATCGAAAGAAAATTAACCACCAACTATTTTGATAATCGATTAATCGTTTTAGTCATTTTCCAAGCAAAAATGTCAAACATTTGCTGGTTCCAGCTTCTTAAATGTGAGGATTTGCTGCTTTTCTTTGTCATTTATGACAGTAAATGAAGAGTCTTTGGGTTTTGGACTGTTGGTCGGACAAAAGAAGCAAAATGTGATGAGCATTTTCTTTTTCAGTTTTTTTACATTTTATAGCCTAAACAGCAGATTAATCGATAATGAAAATAATCTTTAGTTGCAGCCCTAATCCGCTGCCTTCAGTGTGTTTAGCTCGCTGCATAGTTGTGCACCTACACACACAGTGAGGGCAGACGAACAATCGAAATTGTTTGCAGAATATTCTCAGTTATGTATGCTGTCTGGACTCAAAAATCTTAGTCATACAGGCAGGAATCCATCATTGAAAAGGCCAAGATACCAACTTGTGGTGTCATTAAAGTAAAATGCGCTGCAGTCACAGGACTTGAGGTGTTTTAAGAGGGAAACCAGGTCCACCTCTGAAATGTAGGATAAAGTGGGTACACCATGAAACCTCACTGAGCATGACAAACTTGTATCTGCTGGTACAAGAGTATCTAGGGGTGGACTTCCCCTTTAAATAGACATAAAATAAACAGTGTGACTTATTTTATTTGACTCTTTTTTTTTTTCATTGTGTCACTCTTTCAGTGCATGAACGTGATCTCGAAGCAGATATCGAGGGAGATACAAGCGGGGATGTAAGAAACCTGCTCACAGCTCTTTTGCAGGTAAGTGGCCGTGACTTTCTACTCCACCCGCGTAACTAAATCCGCCTCCCGTCTGCCGCTGGACTGAAATCGAGCTCACTCTCCCTGTGCCCAATCGTGCCCTAACACACACACACACACACACACACACACGCAAATTTCCAGACACCCTCTCATTAGTAAAACAGAAACCAGGTACGGTTGCTTCAGTCGGGCAGAAAGGCCTCAACTACACAGCAAAAGGCGTCTCACTCTTCTTCTTCCAGGGCAACAGAGACGAGAGTTACGAGGTGGACGAGGAGCTGGCTGAACAAGATGCCACCTCCCTGTTTGAGGTACTGTGTCAGTGTTAAATACATCTTCCTAACAATCTCATAGCAGATTCATCAACTCTGAACGATATTAATGTTTGTCGCAGGCTGGTGAGGGTTGTTTTGGGACAGATGAGTCCACGTTCACCCACATCCTGGCCTCCAGAAATTACCTGCAGCTCCAGGTCATCTTCAAGATATATGAGCAGGTAGGTTTTGGTGTCACACTGTCCGTAGCTACAGTGAGATTGCATATCAGTTTGTATGACCTGACATTTCATCTTCAGCTGGCATGTGAGTTAATCAGGGTAGGTATCAGGTGTTGTTGGTCCTCATGCAGGTGCAGTCTTGTACTTTAAAAAGTCCTGAACATCTTCAAATATACTTCCCTCAAACATAACTCACAAGTCAGAGTATCAAATCCTTTTGGGGAGATTAGGAGGAGATTCTGCGCCTGGAAAATAAAACATTACCACTTTAAGGCATTGCCAGTGCTTAGATTCAACTAGTCATTTTCTCTCCATAGCTCTCTGGAACTGAAATCCTGGATGCCATCGAGAATGAGACGTCTGGGACACTGAAAAAATGCTACATTGCTCTTGGTTAGTGTTTAAAATACAGTGTATAAATTATCTAAAGATAAAAATAATTTAGAAATACAGGGTTCGTGCAAAGTCTTGAAAGTATGGAAAATGCTTAATTTTAACCGTTATGTTTTCAAGGTTAGGAATATGCTTGAATTCAAATAAACTCCTTTAAAAATGCTTGATTTTCAACAAAATGAAGGAAGTTCTTTTTTTGTGTTCACTCATCGTTCATAGCTAGACTAACTCCTCTGTGGATCCCTCACTCTGGAAATTACGAAGCATTAAATAATCCTGATTAAAACATACAGTCAAAGTTAATATGAACAGCTGGTAAAATAAACAAAGTGACAATATGCATTTATTGCTGTGGGTGTAAAGCAATTCTGTAAACTTTATCTATTGCAATTGCATTTATAGTAACAATTTAGATGTGATGATACAGGCTTCGAGAGTCTAGAAAATCTTTGCTTTAGGTACCTTGAAAGTGCTTGAAAAGTGCTTGAATTTTACTCTTAAAAAGCTGTACGAACCCTGAAGATAGAATGTAAAATATAAAGCAAGCTCAGTTGCTTTTTGTGTATCTCGTTGTGGAACAGCATGTGGTCGGATAAAGACAGTGGTGGATGCCAGAGGTTGAATTGAAGTGTTGAATAAACAGAACGTATTTAGTTTTATTGGAGGAAAGTTACAGTAAACTGCAGTGGAATTTAATGAAAGCCTGTCTTTCCTCCCCTCAGTAAGAGTTGCGAAGAACCCTCAGCTCTACTTTGCCCGACGTCTGAACAAAGCCATGAAGGGAGCGGGCACTGACGAGGACACCCTCATCCGCATCATCGTGTGTCGCTCTGAGGTAACTGCACTAAACGATCAACAGGTGGAGCCAAATATGCAAAGTGGTTTGTTTGTTTTTTGTTTGTGTTTCTTTGGGATAAGTGAAGTTAAAGCTCAGCACCATTGAGGCAAAACAGACATGAGGGCTTTAACCACAGACTTAAGTTATTTTATCAATATTTAATTTCCTGACTACCGGGTTACTGGGAGATAAGATTAAGCAGGAAATCGAACAATGCCTTTACTTGCACTATAGTAACCTGCTTACTATAAAATCTGGATAATCAGATCTCTGCTACCCCAACCTTATTTTGAAACTATGGCATAGTTAAGTTTTTTACAGCATTAATGTGTACAAATAGTCAAATCTTTAGCTGTGGAAACTGACTTATTTAGACTTATAGAAGCTACTTTCAGTTTCAGTTTCAAGTCTAACTTTAAATTGAATTATTTTTAATACAAGAATGCACCGCCACGTGTAATGATCTTTCTTTTCATCCTGCTGCAGTGCTGTCACAGCAGTATTTTCCTTGTCTGAAATTTTAGCTACACATATACAGAAATCATCTCTCTTGCCCCGATTACGAAAACTTGTGTTTCCTATACAGCATGTTTTAATTGCCTTTAAGCAAAAATGCAAAGTTGCAGCGCTCCAATACTTAGGATATGTATTTATACTTAGAATACAATACTTACAATGATGAAAAAAAAGGGAATATAAAACATGAAATTATTAAAGTGTACTAATGTTTTTCTTGTCAACAGTACGATTTGGAGACCATCAAAGACATGTATCTGGAGAAGTACGATGTGTCTCTGAAGGACGCCCTGAAGGACGAGTGCAGCGGCGACTTTAAACGCCTCCTCGTGGCCATCTGCCACTGAAAGTCGGAGAGTTTCGGCGGAGCGGGCGTGGACGACAGAGGCAGAGACAGCGGAGTACGTTTATACCGAGGGCGCTGCTGTTTTCTGTCTAACAAACTAATACTACTCAGTCTCTCCATGTGACATTATGTAGGGAGCAGGAGGGTGGAAGTGATAAAATAATTAACCCAGTTCATGTCTTGTTCAAGTTACTGTGAATCTGGCTCTCGTTTTTAACTTTTTCCACATTAACATTAACTACGAAATCCCCATTGAACTGGATTTACTCGGCCAATTACTGCCCATTTCTATGTCAATTTTTAGCTCCAGTCTCTGAACACCTTTACCAGCATTTAGACAGTGGTGAAGCAAGTTTTAGGCACTGTAAACAAGCACCAAGATTTATACATTTCCGGCGTTCACAGGAGCCGACTGTAGTCACACGGGTGCAGTTACAGAGTGTGATTTGATCAGGTGGTTTGAGGATAATCACGCTGTAAACATAAGACATGTTTGTGCACTGGGAAAAAGTCGGCTATGGCCTCAGTGTGCCGTTCTGCTGCTGCATTTACTAATGTAATGAGACAAGAGTGTTACATTACTACCATTATAGAAGTATTGTACTGTTTTAGATCCAAAAATTCTTTATTCACGTTTAATTTTTCCCTCCCAGGGCTGTTACCTTTCACCCTCCATACTCCCCAAACCCAGTGACTGTTACATCTAATGCAATCACTTCACGTGGCTTGAAGTTTGTGCTTATGAATGAAGACGTGTGAAAGTTTGCAATGAAGGAATATAAGTTTGTATCATGAAGGACATGCAATGTTATGTGAATGGCATTTTATGAATTTTCCTCACAGCTGATTGGCAGAGGAAGATATATATTGTATCAGTTGATTATTGAAAGAAACTATATATTGATTTACAGTATGTTGCATTTTTATCCTATACTACATCTAGAAAAATCCAAATACACCTCACCTTGTTATACCTTTTTTGTATTTTACGACTAACACAGTAGAGTGTTTAATATATAACATTATTTAGTTTACTGTTTTAGGTAGGCCAGAGGGTGTATGAGAAGAGACCTGTCTGATGTCTCTATTTGTGTGTCTCTACATGGCAGCTGAGATTTGTTCAAATGACCACTATTGTAAACATTTTGCAAAGAGCTGAGCGGATACTCAAGTAAACTGCAGCACGCAAGATAGTTACAACATCAACCAGGACATCAGCGGGGTCGTGGGACTAGTGTTTGTCTCTCTATAGCCAAAGAATTTTAGTCTAACTGCAAATAAAGTTCCCTGTAACGTCATCATGGCTGGTTTTATTTGACCTTTGACCTCTCTACACAGAGGTATTGCTACGTATACTCAAGTAAATGAGATGAGCACTTCTTCCACTGCTGCTGTTAACTGTGCAGGTAGTTATGTGAAAGTTTTTGTGACGTTTATGCATAATGAGGCAGTTGTCGTGGCAACACATCATCATCATCATCATCATCATCCCTCCACCCCGTAACAGGTCAATATGATTTCCATGACAACCTCATCAAACATTCAGTGGCTGTCTGTCAACCACTGAGGACTGTAGATGTGAATGGGAATCATCTTTTTATCACTTCACGCACCATGAAAGGACACGCCCCCTTCAAGCCTGTCACCGCCTTTTTGCTGCCTTTAAGTACTGTGGGAAATATGCCAACTTAAAATTGAAGCTGGTCATAATTAGTAGTAGTATAGGTCACTAAAACCTAGCTGGTAATCTAATTTGCCTCCATGTTAAGCATTTTCCCAAGACTAAGTTTCCAAAAAATGTTTTATTTAAAACCATATCATACAGTTACAGTTACAACTTTTATCTTCTTAAGTAGCTTTAAGGTTATTTAAAACATCTTACTCCACAGTTTCGTATATAATGTTCACACTGAGTGAACTATTCAAACCCAGGACTCAATTCCATTTTACGTCTGTATCATTCTTCAAACATTTATGAATATATTATATACTCATCATTATATATAAATGTTTTGCAGGTGTATTGTGCATCGTTTTATACACATTTCCCCAAAATGCAGCCTGAAATATGTGGTATCTCTGAAAACTTTGGGATCTCCACTAGAAGTTAGGCTACTGTACTGTGGGTTTGAACTTGTCTGGATGCTCAGCATGAGTTTACAATGACTGGTTGTTGTTTTTAAAGGGTCGGGGTTCATTACTTTATTTTCATTTTTCAGTGAAATCTGTAAAATGATCAGTGTTTATGGATTTATAATGGAATTTAAAAAGGAAATAAATAATACAAACATTTGGGCCAAAAACATGATTTTAAAATTTCCACTTGCAATAAACCCAACACTCTGTAGTTTAAGTATTTATAGCTTCTTTAATTAATTAATTTGAAGGATAAGCTCGAGGCCTTAAAAAGGGTCCCCTTTAACAGCAATAATATTAAAATATTATTTACAGACAACTCACTTAAGGGCCCAGCAGCCCCACACGATTACACAGTGTGATATCAAGAAGTACGACTTTCCTTCGAGCCCCTGAAGGCAGCGCAATGTTCCAGTCGCGTCAGTGCTCTGTGGCACCGCCCCTCTCTCAGACATGCATGTTGGTAGTCTCGCATTTTTTCACTCGCCTCTGTTTATATTTTTTTTGAGAAACGGGGCATTTTACACGGAGCGAGATTTCAGCGCGCAGCAACGCAAACACAGGACCGTCTGCAACACCGGTTTCACCCGCTGGACCCTCTTGAAGGTACGTTGTCCCGTGTGTTTCACTGGCTTTGTTGGTCCTTTTCCCCCTTTTTTGCTGGTAATTACAGTCATTAGCATCCATCTTGGTAGGAGCTAATTAAAACCACTGCAAGGAGAAATGGTTGGCCCTTTAGCCTATTAGATATTATACCTGTGTGTGTGTGTGTGTGTGTGTGTGTGTGTGTTTTATGAGCTTTACAACTTCTGTCATGCCATATATGCTGATTTTTAAAACACCGTTATATAATAAATCAGTAGGGGTAAAGATAATAGGCCTGCTGACTTTTCTTAGTATTTTTACCCCATGTGCTAGCACTGAAAAATGTAACATTTCTTTATAGGCTGCGGTAGTTAATTTCCATGAGAGTAATTCTCATTAACACCTTGTGTGTCAGGTGTTGGGCCAAGATTAATCACTGCAGCACTCACTCCCTACTTGTGTTTAGGTGCTGTGCAGCTTGCACATGTTAAAATGTTAAGAGTCCATCATCATCTCCACTTCCTGCAACAAAAACACAAGTAGACAAACTACTGTCTTTTAATCTCTTCTGCCATTTTAAATATTGCACCCAGGTATCAAGCACCTGAATGCACCACTTCTTGTTCGTATAGATACTCTGCAGCCAATAACCATATTAGGTAACACCTTATAACAGGGTTACAAAACGGTTACAAAAGCCTCTTGTCATGCAAAACTAATGCATGACTCATGATGATTTAATGTATCATGAATTCCTGTTGCTCACCCTTAAGAAGTGATAAAATCACTATGAGTTTGCGTTATTAGTTAAAGGGGCACATCACCCATTTTTACACATGAACGTCTTCTGCAGTTTGTTATTGGACAAATTACCCTGGTGATGTCATAAGAGTTATCTCAGTTTTCAGCTTGAGACTCAAACTTTTTAACGGTGGCATGCATCACGACCTGGAGGTTTTTGGGTTTGAAAGAAGCGTGCATTTAGAAGGCTGGTAGGGTCTAATAAAAGATGCTACTGAGTTGCATTATGGGAAATGTAGGATCCAGTGTTTTTGGAGCTTAAGGGACTAAAAGTCGGGATATATGCTGCTTTGATTTTGACCCAGTTAAACAATCTCTAGTAATGTTGACAAGTCACAATCAGATTTAACACCCACTTTTCCTTTCTCACTTCATTACATTGTAAACAGTTGATGTATGCTTAAACATGTCTGCCCATTTCCCCCTAATAAAAAAAGAAAACTAGCTTGTAAGTGTGACATAAACAAAGGCTGTTGGGTCACGCAGCAACATAAAGTGTTACCCAATAGGAAACTTGTATATTTTTTATGTTTCTTTCTTCATAACCTGTCACCGATTCTCATACCGTCCTGCCTTTACAGTTTGTCGTGTTTCAACCGAAACCCAAGTGCTCACTTCAAAGTCTTGTAAATTACAGGGTGTGTGTCTCTACACGCTGCAACCTCTGATATTTGATCCCGCTGTAGTTCTGTGGTGGAACTCGTCAGCCATGTTCCCCTGCTGAAACAGTTGCTTTATGTGAATTATCCTGCGAGGATAAGCTTAAAAAAAACAACATTTTACAGTCCAGGAGACACACAAAGGGCAAATACTTTTCTGTTGATGTAAAGTAACTCCTTCTTAGTGTTACAGTAGTTATGGAAGAGGTGAGTACACAGCCATTTTTCCACCTTTAAGTCCATTTAGTGAGATTTTGTTTGGGGGGGAAGCTTCTTTTCCTGGAGAAGTTTGGTCCATTGAGTCATCTTTGCCAAATTAACTAGACTTGACTTTGACTTAAATTACCAGAAAAACAGTTACACTTTCTCTACATCCATCATCATCTGATTCTGACTCACATGTACAGTACAAGATCATATATACTGTATGTATGATAAAATGAAAAATATACATCGGCAGGGAAAACAGCATTTCTTTATTCATTCCATCAAGCAACATCAAATTCTGAAGCACAAAGCACAAAAACTATGGTTCCCTGCTCGGTCCTAATTAATGCTTAACTGATGCATGATTCATCGTGTTTCAATGAATGTATTAATGCGTCATATATCATAAACTCATGTGGCTCAGGATTAATAAATGATTAGGTCGCTATCGGTTTTGTCTCCCGTTATTAAGTTATTCAGTACAAAGGTAGAAGAATTGTACTCTGCAGTAATAAAATCACACACATGCAGCGAGGATGGCTCGTCAATCATTAATAAACAGTTCACCACATTAACTGAAGGGCCACACACCCGATGATGAATGTCGTGCAAAGATAAGGCTGAACACAGTTAATAAAGATTACAATATTCAGTCTGTGCATTGATTAGTGTATTGTTCTTGTGTTTAGATGTGCATCAGTTGGTTGCGGTTGCATTTCTCATAACTCAGGAAGTTTCACATGCATGAATTGATGCTTTTTCCATGCAGAAATTCATACATAAATTAATGCCAATTAATTTAGCCTACTTAAAGCTTTAACTAATGAAATTAATAATAATCGAATGCACTGCAATCCTTTGTTTTTATGGATATTATTTTTCCAGATAAGTAGTTCACTGTAAATTCTGATTGACTACTGCTGTTTATATATGACAAAATATATATTTTAAGATAACAGATATCAGCTTACATTGTTGCTGCAGCCATAAAACAAAATGAACAATGGCTTTGTCCTTAAAACACACAAGTTGTTTGTATCACTGAATCTGGAAAACAGAGTTACATAACTTGTGAATGTTTGAAAAGTACAGAAGCAGAAGAAGTATTCACCAGATTTATTCACCTTATCTCGTAATTTTGACTTCTGTATCATCATTTAGACTTACGGTCTCATAATTATGAGAAAAGTATCTCGTAATTAGAAACCGGACCTGCTTGAAGTCGCTCTGTTCGTTCAGGAGCAGCTAAACCAGTACGGGATGCTTCATGGAGGCAAAGTCATGCAATCTGAAATGCAGCCGGCATTGTGGTGTTTCGCTGTATTCTGTGACCCGTCACATTCTGCGCCCTGAATAGTTTCAACTGTATTACCGCCATAAACGTTTTTATCATACTTTAATCACATACTACCTGTTGGCAAAAATGTATTTAGATGTCACAAATCTTGATTTCTGTTAACCAAATATTGTGACCCTTTATTCTCAGATATTCATTTGGAAACATTTTGATAAACGTCAGCGTATAGGTCTGTCTGTAGAGCACTAACGCCTCACCTGACAATACAGAATAATCTGGTACCACCATGTTTGGTAACAGCTGTTAAAACAAAGCATGTAATAAAGTTTGATACAAACATTTGTGATGGGAATATAACTGAAATAACAGAATCTGATGGGTCACAGAACACAGTGTAACACCTCTTCTCGTAATTAGGAGATTTTGTCTCTTAGCTATGAGATAGTAAGTTAAGATTATGAGATATGGAAGTCATAATAAGAAGATAAGGCCTCCAATTTATTTTCTTTGGTGAATGCAGAGCGCTCCTGTATTGAATTACCTTCTTAACACAAGTCCCTGTTCATGTGGTCATTTAACACTTAAAGAAACATTAACATGTGATGGTTAACTTACACTTAAGTCATGCATTAATTTCATGTCATCTTTGTTGTAATTAAACCAGCAAAGTGGGGAAAAAAAAGTTCTTGGAGCAGTGGATCTGAATCTGAGTATCAGCTATATAATATATTGTATGTCTCAAGCTTGCTGCATTCGGTCTTTGTTAATGACTTGATGGTCCATTGCATGGTGAATAATCATATGAAGTAATAACGCCTTTATTATTTTAACATCCAGTGACAGCAGTTCATGTAACATGATGCATGAAGTCACGACGCAGTAATTCAACCATTAAATACATTTCCTACATCAAGCATCTCTCGAGCATTTAAGCACGATGGGTCCTGTTTTAGTTTCACATTATGCATCCCGTAATTTTTGACGTAGCATCGTATAATTACAGGATCCATATTTCATAATTACGAGATCTTTTATCTCTTAATTATAAGATACGGATCGCATAATTACAAGATCTGTATCTCTTGTTGCTATGGAAACAGCTTGCGTCCATGTTTACTTGCTGCCAACTGTTGACAGCAAACACTGCAACAGCAAGTGACGTCTGTGTGAGAATAATAATGCTTCCCTTTGAAACAGTGACGTGGTCCAACAGGAGCTGGGACTGGTGGACAGGCAGGTGGAGCAGACGATGATTGATAACTGCCTCTTCTCATAAGTTTGAGAAAGATAATGATCTCCATTTATCTTATTTTGTGAATGCAGTGCCTTTTGGTGCATTTGTCCTCATGGTAGAGTGAAAGGCTTCGAGAGAGGAGGTCATTGGCTTGGATGTTTGGATAAAACTGAATCTTACCATGGAGTCATTTCTGTTTGTTTTTTCATCATTAAAACAACCCCCCTCCTCAAATGTCAAACACAATAAAGTGATTCAGTTTGAACTTACTTGTTGGCCAACGAGGGCTTTATTGGACAATTACTGTTGCATTGACTTGACCAAGTTAAGTAATGCCAAAACCCATTGATAATGACGTTCGTTTGTCTTGACGTTCAGTTGTACTCAATCAGAAAATCTTCTGCAGTCCAAAGAAGAGTTTTCCATTAACACCCAGTCAGCACAAACTTTTAAAATATATATATATATATATATATATATATTTCCCCCTTTTCATGTAGTGACCTCTTACAATGTGTGTTTGAAGTATTAATACATTGTTTTGGTATTTCTTTTTACTGTATACTTTTATGCCATCTGTACTATGTTCACATATGCTGGGTAGCAAAGTAATTCAACATGTGCTTTTTTTTGTTGTTACAATAAGATGCAACAGTATTTCTGGACATGTTGAGGATATAGTGGAGTCAGATTAGGTTTTGGTCTTGACTTAGCAGCTTTTTATAATCCAACACAATATATTTCAAATGCATTAAAATACTTTGTAGGGCAGAATCCTACCATTTATGAGTAAAGATTGTAGGCTGGTTTAAGTTCAGTATCTGATAAGAATACTAAAAATACTTATACACAAAGTATCAATTAATGCCTTTCTTTGGGATGTCATCTACAGTGTGTAAGATCTTTCATGAATCGCTCCGTCGAACTGTGAGCATTTCTGGGTTACATATTAACCCTCCTCTGGTCCTCTCCTCATCCAGGTTTGCAGAGATGTCGTCCGTGTGGCAGCAGGAGCCGTCGGGTTACTCCCCCTGCGTAGAGATTGACTCCAGCTCTGTGAGGTGCAAAGACAGGCTCACCTCTCCGGCCTGGCTGAAGCAGGAGCAAGACGAACTCCGCATCATCAAGTGGGAGAATTTCCAAACCGGACCGTCAGCTGATGCTGTTCAGGACAACACACCCAGCAGTGCCATGTCTGGTGAGAGCACACACATGCAGAGTCTGCTGCTTTTCTGTGATTACTTTCCATCATGTTAAAATGTCAGTATGCCATTGATTCATACATTTTTATAACTTTGTCTCATTTGTTTCATTGCACCTGTTCCTGGTGATTGATAGATTGTGCAGTCTCAGTCTTTAAGCCCCTGTTTAAGATAATTCTGGTCCCTGTAGTAGAGTGTACACGGTCTGTGTTTAGGGGCTTCATGTCTGTAGTTAACTTTACTGAGTAGGATTGGAGATCATTTACTTTCTTATTTAGCGATTTGATAATTACTCTTTTACTTGAATCAACATCTGCCAACTGCCAAAACTCAAAAAAAGTTTCCGCTTCATTTGTAAAACAATAAAAGTGGCCACTTCCTGTTTTATGCCGTAAACATTGCATCCCTTTGGCACACAATGTAAAATGTTGTGTTGTGGCTTTAGTCATGTGTTTTAGTCAAAAGTATAATTATTTATTCATGTTTTAATACTTAATACTTAGCCAAACTACACCACCAGAATTTGTTTTTCCTACAAACAAAAATGATGCCAATGAAATCATTTGACATATTGGAATTTATGTGTAAAGTGTGTTTTAATGCTCTCCACATGGCGGTCTTGTCTTCCTCTAGCAGCCTCACATGTGGAAAGCCTGCCCCCGAGGGTGCTGCTGACCATCACCAAGCTCCAGTGCATGCTGGAGAACAAACAGGAGCGCATCGCTGCGCTGGAGAGGCAGGTGGAGGACCTGATGCAGGACCGCAAGTTCCTGAGGAGCCAGATTGAAAACCTCACAAGTAACCGCTCCTTGCCAACTTTTGCATCGCCCAATCCGGTGACCGAAGGTCAGTGTCCGAAGTGAAGCCGTAGACCTTGTTCAACTTTATAATATTCACACTGATTGGATGCTCTTATTCATGTCATTTTTGTCGATCATACACAGCTCCGAAACCCAGCAAAGTGCAGCACTCGGAAAACAAATCTCGGAAGAGAGAAAGAGCTTCCTGTAGTTCCTCTGACAGCAGCAGCAGCGGCTCTGAAGCGTCCGACTCCTCTGAAGTGTCAGCGGCCTCGAGTGAACACAGAAGGAAGAAACACCACAAGGACAAGAAGAGGTCAAAGAAAGGGAAGGACTACAGCAGGAAGAGAGGTAATAATCACATCTTGTCATCCTAAAGGTAGTAAATTAGTTAGTTTAGTGTGTCTTGCTGGCCGCAACATCAACAGCATCTTCAGCGTCTTGAAGGCAAAAATGTGACCCATCAAAGTCTGAAAAGTATTTCTAAGCAAAACTGGTTTAATGGATATCCTCACTGACCATTTGTAAATGTAAACACAGTCAACTTTTTTCTAGATACTTCAAGTCAATTGAAAAACATGGCAATAAAAAATAGTTGTGTGATGTTAGATTAGTTAGATTACCTCCCTCTTCGAAAATGGTTCTTCTTGTTCGATTGAGTCAGTGAATAAGAGCATGATCTTCAATTTAGATTTTGTATGACATTGGGCTAAATCTTGTGTTGGAGAATAAACTATTTTAAAAACTAATGTCCATTGGAAAGTAAGACAGCTTTTAAGGAAGACAGTTACAAATGACTGCATGATAAAACACTTTTTCTTTTTAACTTTTGTGTCCGTGTTTGTAATGACTAAACCTTTTTCCTCACTTCTGTAATTACCACAGTACACGTTGTTAACTGCACATGTCTTGTCATTCATCCCACCAGCCACGGGTGTCCAGTATGTCATCCACCGCTACAAACAAGTCCTGTCAGCCTTCATCAAGAAGAAGAGCATGAGTGAAGCCTTCCGCCATCTGGGAATCGACCGGAACACCATCGCCAACACAGCGTCGATTGCCGAGCTCCATCTGGCCGGCAAAGACATGGTCCCCTTGGTGGGCATGTTTCGCCAAGGAGAAGAGACTCTGGTCAGCTACGCCCATAGGTGCACCTTGGTCATTGACAGCGACGTTGACCTGTCCAGGAGAATAGACCAGATGAAAGCTAACGGCGAGCTTCTGCCCATCTCAGGGAAAAGGCCGAGGGTGTTGCATTCTCACCTGCAGCAGCTGGGGGGCGCTGCAGAGAGCATTTTAATAGGTTGATGATTATTTCATTGCATTGGGAAGGGGGTGAAACATAACACCTTCACAACATTATGTTCTTTTATTTGTTTTTCCCCCAATCTGAACTGCTGAATTTACATGTTTTGTGTGGCATTTTTGAATTTTTAAAGTTGATTTATGCCTCAAGGGGAACAAAAATGTTAATTATTTGCAGTATATGCATTTCAGTATCCACATATACATATTTAGGATGTATATTTTGTACTTGATAGCCATGACAATTATTTACAGCTGTTTTCACTAATGGAAATAATGGATTTTTTATTATTATTTAAGAGCAGAAGTGTGTGTGGTGTTAGAAACACCCACAAGATGGCAGTGCTCACATATAAGATTCTGTTTACAAATCACTCCTCTTGTCATTCACTCCAAAATGGTGGACAGTCAATTTCCATTTTCCAGCACCACGTTTTTGTTGGAGGCGTCACTTTATGTTCGCAATAATTTGGCTGACGTTATCCCGTGATTCACGTGCTGTAATCGAACTGAGCGATTTTAAAAAAGTGTGTAAAAAAAAAAAAAAAATGTGTCTGAACTGCCAACACATGAAAATGAAAACACTGTTTGTTCATACAGAGATTCGAGTGAGCTATGTTGCCTTTGTTTTTATCCTGGGATGGTTTTAAGTGTCCTGTATCAAGACGCTATCACATGATTCTACTGTACATGACCTTTAATAGAGCGACTGAGTCTGTAACCTTTCAGACAGGGAGTCAAAATCACTTGATCCCAGGTCGACGGATGGTAAAGGACCCCTGAAGTCGGCATCATATCAACTCCACATCATATAACCTCTGTCTTCTGTTGGCTGAAATGTGATTGATAAGAAATGAAATGCAATGCAGTACAACTGTATATGGCATTAAATGTGGCGCTGCTCTCAGAGGCATACTGTTACTCTGTCTCCTGACCACAGGAATGGGCAGCACCAGTTGTGCAGACAGATGGGAGAGCATGGTAAGACATCCTTGGGCGATGGTAGGTGTCAGTGCAAAGTGTTGCCATTGCCTTCCCTGCTGTTTGCTTTTCACATGGAGTGACAAATTACTCGTGCAGAGCCATTACAGGGGCTGCGCTCAGGCTGTTTATCTTTGCATGGGACTCTGTCACTGTCACTCCCATTCACACGCCGGCTATCTGCTTATCGTTCACTCTCACATCCCAATCTGTCTGTCCCCTCCCCAGAACACCCTCCGCCCTCTTCTGTTATGAACTCATTCAGTCATTTCTCATTACCTCTTCACTTCTCCATCTCTTCTCCATCCTTCCTTCTTCTCACACAGCCTCATCTTTTCACCCTAAACAAAAAGCTGGTGGAGTTTCGGAGAGAGTGTGGAAACATTTCATGCCAGCAGGGGCGACCACGAGTGACCTAAAGTTCCTCTCAGCCTGTTAACAACCAGAGGGGACAGGTGCATGCTGGTCTGCTCAGCAGCATGAGGTAGAAAAGGGTGGGTGTGTATCTCTCTCTGCCTGCACTCATCTCTTCCCACCTCCTGAGGCACGCAAATGTCAGTTCTGCTCTCCTTGTCACCAGCACGAGGCGTTAAGACAGGTTTTTCTGCAAAGCCTGAAATGAAAAAGGACACAGAGTAAGGTACGGGATGTTCTCCAGGTATATGACTGTTTCATTTTTGCAGAGCACCCCTGTTGGTTAGCATGTCCCTTAAAAAAAGGGGGGGGGCAGCAAAACACAGCCTCCACCTGCTAATACTCCAGAGTGGCAGCTGTGAATTTGGTGCTAATGACTCGAGGTGATGGAGCTCAGTGGTGAAGGTGGAGATAGGATGCGAGCCTAATCGAGCCTGAAGCATTCTCTCCTCCTCCCCCCGGCCTTTTGACTCACACTGGTGTGGGGCCAGCTGGGACTCCATTTTGTGTCTTTCCTGGTTGCAGGTGCCACGTCATTGCAGAGGCTCCAAGTGCCTGATGGGTACAAAATCAACCCCCTCCTCCTCCTCCCTGTCCAGCTTTGATCCGGACCTTGACAAAAAGAGCATCTGGAAGTTCTCACAGAGAGTAGCTTGTAATAACCACCAATCACCCTCTTAATGGTGCAAGTAGAATATGTTCAAATGTGCTGGGCTTATGTTTTGTTGTTCTACTGGCGGTGTGTGCCAGACCTGCTGAGTAATACATGCCTCAGACATATTATGTAAAGGATTACAAGGCTTGCAGTGGAGCAAAAGAGCTCATACTTGGGCAACTGATTTTATGCTCTGTGGGGGAAATAGTTGTTGGCTTGAAAAACACTGAGTGCAATGTTACTTTTTCACAATTACTGTGATTAGATTATTGCAAGATATTGAATAACCAGTTGTGTTGGCATCTCCTTGGCCTTATTGTTTGTCCAGCAGATTTTTAATGGTGGGCCAGAACATTTGGCATTCAAGAGTAACTAGAAAACATTTGATTGGTTTTGTGTACATGTAGCAGCATGTTTGTTAGTCTTACATGTAAATTATCTGTTTTGTTTTCTTGTTTTCTTAAACTGCTGCCATATTTCTACCTATTTTCTATTCATGATGGCCATAATGTTTTATCTGTTTTAAGGACAAATGAAGTACAGTCTTGTTTTGAAGATATAAATTGGAGAAAAACTTTATTTCTTTAAACTGCTGCCATCTTGGGTAGAATCCCTGTTTTCCATTTTAGACTTATTTTTATAATTTCCTGTTTTAGAACAAATTGAATCCAGTCTGGTTTTAAAGCTTAGCAGCTCTGCCCACCTAATCAGAGATCCAAGTTACCCCTGCTATTTAAATTGCTTTATATCTTCAGCATGTCTGCAGGGTGAGTCTAGTGTTTTTAAAGAGTAGTAGCTACAGCATCAAGCTTTAAACTCAATGATACATTCCCCTGAACAAAAATGACATCTTCATAACCAGAGGAGTTGACAACATACCAGTCGTCATCAGAGTTACGCAGATTTTGCCCTGCATTTGGAAGCACACACTTCGGATCTGAATTCCTAAAAAAATGAACAGACAGTTGGTCTGAATGTGCGTCTGAGCCTCTTCACCTTTCGTTTGCCCTTGGTCTTCTGGCTAATGAAATCTTAAAATAACCTGCTCGTGTGCTGAAAAAAGTGGGTCAGAGCACCAATGCAACTCCAATTCACTACAAGAGCATCAAGTAGTGCATTATGGGTATTTCCCCCTGTGGTAGAACTGAGGTGGGGGCCGGAGTCTGCGTACTGGTGGATGCCTATTCTCGTCCTTTTCCTGCAGTGACATCAGATGGCTGGTGGAGCAGTCAACAACGGTTTCTGTTAACGCACATAGTCATAGTTTCTTTTGTTGTTCTCCAAGCTAGTGTCTAATCCCCGTGCTTATTTACGGCATGAGACCACTGGATGACAGCAGGGTTGCTTCAGAGCTGCTTGTGGTGAGAGGCACCGGAGGACAGTGTTGTATCCAGCTCACTCCTGTCATGTTCTATTGTTTGTGGCCAGACACATCATGCAGACACCCCTCGATGCCTTCATGTTTGCCCTACCGCAGCTGATTAGATTCAGTCTGATGGGTTAAGCAGTAAGCTCCCACTACAGTGTAGGATGAGTCTTATTATAGTCTTTAAATATGCAAAATAAGCCAAAGACATGGATAGGAAAACAAAGACACATGCTTTAAGAAACCTTCTCAGACAAAAACCACGTTTGCCATGTCAGTTTTTCTTCCCTGCCGTTTTTTTTTTTAACCCTTCAAGCTGTCGAAGCTGACAAATAAATCCAGCCAATGTAATAATAGTCATTAATGAGACTCTCTTGGCAATTACAAAATAGAGGAGAAAAAAAAAAAGCGAAGATGCTAATCTGAAACCACAGAACCTCTCTACAATGACAGCCTTTCTGCCAGCGCTGCTCGATCAACAAGTCTTGAGGTATTGCTGGTGTGCTCTCCATCTGGCTGCCACTGATAAGAACTTACTGTGGTGGGGGCTGCTGGATAATAGCAAGCTTTAAAAGCAGGTGTGTGTGTGTTTGGGGGGGCATAATGTATTCTGGGGGAATCCAGCAAACAGGACCCTATAAACCAAATCTCATCTCCCCCTCTCTGAGCACATTCGGACAAAGACAGCCCCTTCGATATAGCCGGTGGGGGTGGAGGGGGTGGGTTGGACGGCGGACATAATGCTGCCACAGTCATGATTTGCCTCGAGCGTGATTTCATTCCTGGAGAAACAAGATGGCTGCACTCAGTCGGAAACATGAGGTACATCCGTGGGCTAGCGCTAGCACGTTTACAGCACAATCCAAAGCTATACGGCTGAGCTTCTACACCGCATGGCCATGTCTCTTTGCACCGAGGGAGATATGTAAAGCTGGTATGACCTCTATTTTCAGGGTCAGAGGCACTAACTGTTTTTTGGTTTGTACCCCCCCAGGTGTCCTCAGACTGACAGGGGTGCCTCATGGGAGATGAGAGAGCAGAAAATGATGAATGGTCGCATGCTGTAGGCTCGAAAAGGTTGTTTGTATTATCTGACCAACTGTACATTGTATATATTTTGTGGTAGTACAGTGATAGTATGGTCCTTTTTATGAATTTATTTTCTGACCTAGGCCAACAAGACAAAGGGTAACCAGTGGAAAAAAAAATAAGAATAAGGTTTTTTTTCTCTCCTCCCTCGAAACTAGCAAACTGGGGACTCATGTGACAGCTACGTCCCCGAACGCATCATTTGGACACAGAGGAGATGATGGTATGTGACGTAGAAAAATACGCAAGATGACAGCATGAAGGAACCCCAACCCCACCCTCAAATTCCTGTTGGCTATTCGTCCGGTGACGCAGGACAAACCAGACATCTTTGGCACCCACACACACACAAAAAAAAAGAAAAAACATTTGAAGGGTACTGGATTCAGGCAGACACACAACTCAGGATGTAAAAGCCTCACAATCTGTTTCAGAATGTTTGCTGATAAGCAGGGATGATTTGGATTTTGACTGTCCAAACACCCAAGTATACATGAGTGGGTATCATCTCAGCGGTGCGGTCTATTTCCTGATGTGTTTCAGCAGAGGATAGTTTGATTTGGATGATTCAGTCACAGTTCTGTGGGTCCTCTCTAGCAGGGTTAATGACAGGAAAAAAGGGAAAGTGGAGGAGTGAAATGACTAAAATGCCACTGGCCATTAACTGCTGATCAGAGCTGTCATATTATCTGGAAACACAGATAGGTTTGGCCGTAGGGGAAATGCGTTGACTGTCTGCAATGATAATAGTCTTGTTTTGCCCACTAGAAGTCAGAGCTTGGGGAGAAACACATGCTTTGGAATATGATGGTGATTGCATGCCACACACTTTCTCTGCAAATGATCTGATAGCCCAGGTCTCGTCTGGTTGTATTTTTTTTTGCCATTTTGGGAGGGAGGGATTCTATCAGATTAGGGGAAGCTGGGCTTTTCTCTTCTACTTGACCTCTATTATGATAACAGATGTTAATTACACAGTTCTGGGTTTCCCAATGAATCTGGCAGTTGTTTTCACACATTGCAGGTTCCCCCTGCACGTCCCTTCCTTTTTACAGACTCACAGAACATGCATTGAGATTCTGTAGACATTTGTTTTTTGTGTACTCTGTGGTGTCATGGCTGATGTTTCTGTGGTGTGACCACATGTGGGATGACTGCACGAGAGGTGGATGCATTTGCTTGTGGCTTTGAATCTCAGCTAGACTTGGCAGCGCTAGCGAACAAGGAAAACCATGTCTGCAGCCATATGGAGCAAAAGCCGATTCAGTTTAATCAGTGTGTTCAATATGTTTGCTCCATCAGAGAATTCCAGCACCGCAAAATAAGCTGATGGAGGGAAAACTCAAAGTAAAACTCAAGAGGACACACTGAAAGTTAAACCTGTTTTGATTTAAATTCCAGTTCTGCTGGTATCTGTCACTAAGATAGCAGCAACCTGGTTGCAAACAGTGGAGGAAAAACTGAGTAGTTTGCATAAAATGTGATAAAACATGAAAAGGAGGACATGCAAACTTTATTAACAGAAAATCCAATGAAAATCTGATCTGTGTGATACATGGAGCCAAAACACCAGTAACCAAGTACACCAGTCTAATTGCTGAAATGAAACTTAAAAAATAACAATTGTGGCAAACAGGAGCCTTAATAGAGTTACATACAATGAGAACAACTCTGTGGACTTAAACCTAAAATGTCTGGCCTGCTTCCAATCGTGACATATTGACAAGTGAAAAATGTATTAAGTGGTGGTGGACGTGGCTCTACAAATATTTTGGGAAGTGTGCACAAGCTAAAGCAGTGCTTGTTTTTGGCTGTAAACCTGCCTATTCTAAACCCCTAAAAAAATAGTTTTGTTTGGATGCTGTCGGCCTTAATAAGTCAAGTAAACTTACCAGGGATGCAAAGATGAAAACACACAGACACACAGACGTATGTAATCTGGGGAGAGAAATGAATACTGAAGAGCAACAGAGAGCATTTGCATCAGCAAGTTATACAACTCTTCTCTACTGGGGAAGAGGACAAACTCTGTTGGGATGATGAGTCACTGCTGGGACTACTCAGCATCATGTCATGAACCCTGCTGATTGTACTTATGTGGGATGGCAGGAGAGTGGGCGGGAAAGGACGAAAGCAATTTGTTGTTCACATTGTATTTGATGTGCACTTAATTACTTACTGAAATACCTGTGCAAGAGGATTATTTGGCTCTATGGATGGCAATGTCAGTCTGTTGGTCCACCATTTTGGTCCTGACTGAAATATCTCAACCACTATTGGATGGTTTGCCATGACATTTTATACAGACATTCATGGTTCACACATGATATATCCTAATGACTTTGGTGATCCCCTCACTTTTCCTCTAGCGCCACCATGAGGTTGACATTTGTGGTTTTGGTTCAAACGTCTCGACAACTATTGGATGGATTGCCATGACATTTGGTAAAAACATGTATGTTCCCCACAGGATGAAATGTAATAACTTCATGATCCCTTTACTTTTCATGTAGCGCCATCATCCGGGCAAAATTTGCATTTGTCCAATATTTTGTTTTATGACAAAATACCTGCAAAACTAATGACATTCCCATCAGCCTCAGCTGTAGTTTGTGTTTAGTGCTAATTAGCAAATGCTAGCATGCTAACACACTAAGACGAAGATGGCGAACATGGTAAACATTTTAGATTCGAAACATCAACATGTTAGCATTGTCACTGTGAGCATGTTAGCATGATGACATTAGCATTTAGCTCAAAGCACCGCTGTGCCTAGTGAGGCTGTAGTCTCTTTGTAGTCAGGTTTATACATTCATTATAATCAGAAACTAATTGACTGAAATAAAACTGGATTTGAAATTCTAGCAATATAAACACAGCAGTTAATGTGCTTATACATTTATAGAGCACAAATAGTTAACCACAAATTGAATGTCACTTCACTTTAACAGGTGAAATTAACATCTGCAGAGCTGCAGAGGGTGCTATGAACAAATGTCTCAAAGAAGCCCTGTGTTAAGATCTGCAATTATGGACATCTAAAGGAGAACTACATTTTTGTATATCAAAGGCTGCTATAAATACACTCAAATACAAGTCATTCACCAGACTCACATCACACAACCTGCACAACAAATTCATTAACATCACATGCAAGCCAAGGCTCATAAGATACAGTATTACTCTGTTTCCACAGTTAGATTAGCTATGTGTTGAGCTTGTGTTGCATTAAATTGAATACATTTATGCCAACATTTTTTTTCCTGATTTCACCTCAAGGCTTTTTTGCCTTCACACAGCTTAAATAATCAGCAAACAAGGTGAAATGCATTAGACCGCATTGTCCTCTGCACAAATGAGAGAGAAAAGGAAAGTGGATTAGAATACAAATCATTTTCATTTCACTCTTCTGCCAAAGCAGCAGTAAAGTGTCCCAAAATGCTCATATAAACATTGTAAGGAGCAACGTTGTCAAAAACTCTTGGCCAAACTGAAAATGGAGCTTCATGCATGTACATGGTTGAGTCAGTGATATCCTAATGATCTTTCTATCAACTGCACAATGCCAATATTCATTTACGTAGCTCATGATATGTTATATACCACAGCTGGGGAAGTCACGCCCACTGGTCTGCCACAATGGCTGCCAGTCATTGACGGCAGCCACGGGCCTGTCAGGCATTCACACCACGTACCTACGGCCACAATAGCCTCATCAGTAGCCTTATTCAATCAGTCTTCACAGACGGAGTCGACTCGGGTGCCGCAGACCCAGCCAGCCGTCCACTGATCTGCATCACAGAGGAATCAACAATCAGAGCGTCCCTCTTTAAATCTCCTTGAAGTGATCTCTGATTTCGCCTGATTGTGTCCGACACTGTGCCATTATTCCACTCTGCGCTTTCGAGTATGACCATGTGATTAGTACAGGAGAGAGAGGGGCTATGGCATGCTGTGATGCTGTTTGTACGAATTGTTTTAGCAACAGTGCACAAAATAGGTGGAGAAGGAAAGGCGTTTGAGTCAAGGGTTTTGAGTTAACATTCAGCCCATGTCGGTCAGTCTGAACACATGAAAAATACAGTATTTACATGCGCGTTTGCCTTTCTGTGACATCAAATTTGAAGACTGCAGGATATGATAAACTAAAACACAAATTCAGCCTCAGTGAAGTCATTCAGGCTAGAATCAACCTTGTAATGGCGGTGCAGGGCAGAGCAGGGTCCAGTTGGTGGGGGGGCGTTGATGATGTCAGAAGTGATTCGAGGCTGATATTGATCCCCACATGTGCACACACACAAAGAGGGAGTGATTGTGTTAATCAATACCCTTATCAATCAGTCAATCAACCTTCATGAACTGCTGCATGTCCTTCAAACCAGTGTGTCACCACTGCAGCAAAACTGCTGTTTGAGGTCATGCAAATATTTATTCCCCTTCTAAAGCGACCTGCTAATCCAGTTAGAATAACTTTTTGTTTCAAGAACAATTATCTTTTTTTTTTTCTTTTTTTTTGTGCAGTGCGAATGTGAAGCCAAAGTCATTTTCACTTGATTTGAATGTGATTGATTCTTGAATTTTTCTTTGCAGCATTTTGTACAGGTATGGATCAAACTGCAAATGGCTCTGCACGTGTAACACGATTATATAACCCAAGTTTAGTTATTCTTTCATATAGAATGTCCGTTATTTCTGTCTCAAGCCAAGAAAAACCACTTAGTTTATGACACAATGCAGAGAAACTCATAATAACAGTGCAGTCAGAGTTCAATGAGTGGGCTAGAGGAGACAAAGCTGAGTGACTTGCTTGTCATTCCAGTGCCACTTAGTTTTCAACAACATAATTGTTCTCAACCCCTAACACTGTTCTGAATCCTAACACATTTCACAAATTATCTGTCAGCGGAGAAGGTCTGAAAACATGTCTGAATACAGCTACTTTAATTTCAGGTAAGACACTCTGTTCATTAAATCTTTCAAATGCTAATTTTATATGTAAGTATGTGGCTTAGTTATTGTGTTTAATGTCTTCAAGTAGCTTTGGATGTGCATCTGAGCAATTATTTGGATTTTTACATTATTCGCTAATGCATAAAGAAATGCAAAAGCCATGAAAGCTCTGATAGAGCCGTTGCAAAAAGGAATGGAAATCAGATTTTGTGCTGTCAGATTGCATAAATATGTGTTTGTGTGCGTTTGAGAGACTACAAGATTTTTTGTTTGTTTAAGGTATTGTAATTAACACTGAATGGCTAAACTAGTTTTTTTTATTTCTACTGTATGCAAATACATAACATTTTCTAGCCACAAAGTCACTGGACACTCTTAATTTTTATGCTTTTTTCTGACACTTTCAAAACATGCATGAACAGAAAAGACTGAAATAAGCACATGAGCCAAATCAAGGTACGTACGGTTCTGTGCAGTATGTGAGAAGGACTATTTGATCATGCAGTCACCTTATGTGTTTCATAAGATGAGATATCTCTTCGGTACAGTGTCAGTCAGAGAGGATGATTCTTTACGGTGTTGAGACTAGCGGCTGATCAGTGGGTGAGAAGCTCGGAGTGCAGCGGAGCAGTATGTGGGTTACCTGTCAAGAAATTAAGCCTATTAACTGCTTATGTAACACGTCACACATTTGGCTGTGTGGCTGGCAGGTGGGTCCTCATCCAATATTTAATATGTGGCATTGTGCACAACTTCTATTAGTTATGCCGCAGTATTACTGCTTCCATGTTGGAAAGAATGGTTTCAGTATAGTAATGATGCATAAGAGACTAAGAGTCTACGGCTATGCGAGTGGTGATGCTTTGAGCTAAATGCTAACGTCAGTATGCTAACATGTTCACAATCTAACATACCAATGTTTAGCAGTGAATTTTGAGCTGATAATGGTGCTTGAAAAGTTAAGGTATCATAGTCAGGTGATAACAATTCATCCTAAGGCCAGTTAAATATCTGATGCAAAAATTTGAGACAATCCATCCAATATAGTTGTCGAGGCATTTTACTCAAAACCACAAATGTCAAGCTGATGGTGGCGCTAGAGGAACAGTCAGAGGATCACCAAAGTCTTTACAATTCATCCTCGGGGAACCATGAATGTCTGTACAAAATGTCATGGCAATCCATCCAATAGTTGTTGAGATATTTCAGTATGGACTAAAGCGGTGGACCAACCAACCACAGACCAACATTGCCATCCATAAAGCCAATAATAACAGAAGAAATTAGCAATTAGCATAAAGATGCAAAAAAGAATAACACCTACAGAAGCTCAAATTTTAGAAAGTCTGATTGGGAAATCAGAGGGAAATAAAATCACAATACTGGACACATCATTTAATTGACATCTTTGGAAAGTGTAGAAACACTAAACCAACGGCTGCTTAGCATGAAAGATGACAAAATAATAGACTAAAAGCAATCATTTTTAGGTTTAAAGACATGTTCCATCATTTGTATTTTGTGGTCAAATAGTGAGACAGTGGGCAGGGGAGGTGTGTCCAGTCTGCACACTGAGCTGGACCTTTGCCCACTCTAATCATACGGCTATTATGGCCATCAGTGCATCTCCATCCTTGGTCTTGGTTCAGCTTCCAGGAGCCATTTGTGAAGCAGCGGAGCAGGAAATGAGGTTGGTTTGCTGCAGTCGCGCAAGCCTGGAGGATGTGCTTGAGGGAGCCACACTTAAGTCGGCACGTTGATCACGCAGGGTTCCTCCCAGACGGAGAGCGAGGGGGGTCATTTGTAGGAGGAGGCGGAGGTGAAGACAGAGCTGAGGTTCGCAGTGCGTTTGGACAAAGACATCACTGGCCTCCAGATGGCCCCAAAGCCAACTGATTGATGAGGTTTTATGGCACGGTCAAAGCACTGGACCTATTGTAGTTCCTCTTTTAAAAGTGAAAAATGACTCTCCTCAGATTTGATAGAGCGTTTTTGTAGGTTGTCTTCTAGTTTTCTTTTAAATCTCCTTCTTCTCAATTTCCTCTTTCTTCTTCTTTCCAGTGAAAATAAAAACAGGTCAATCTTTTGTCCCTATTCAACCTGCGATTAGGCTGAACTTTAATAGACTGACCATCTGGACTGGAGTGGACTTTCTAGTGACGGGATTGGTTTTCAGTAGAAGGGACTTTCTTGCTCTCTTGAATCCCAACAAAGCATAAAATCTTATTCAGTTCAACACATGAGAATCCAAGCATATCTGATTATAAATACTGAGCATTCATGACGTTAAACTGGACCTTTACTGTAGTTATTGACAGCCAAAATAATAGCAAATGACAAAAAGTACCTTTTCATTTATTCATGCAGGTTACCTTAAGCTTGTTATTATTACATTGCTATATATGACTAGATGTTTAATTCAAAATGTTGAGGCTACAACAATTAGATAAATCTAATAGTTTTTTACTGTTCTGTTAAATAACAAGAGATTGTTCAGTGAGAGTTTTTCTCTCTCTGATGGATACTTGCCTCTGAGTGTTTAAGGGAAAACAATCACTGCGCCATCTGTTAGTCTGTGTGATAAATTAACAGCATCACTGCTTGAGCAATTAGTTTAGACAGTTTGAGCAAAATCAATAATTTGCTGACAGTAAGTCATCGCTGCATGAAATCTCACTTTTCCACTACAGGGAGAGGTTGTTAAAGGATGTAATTGGGCAAAGTTTTAAAGTTTTACTTGCATTGTCATATTAAAGGCAATGTAAAGGCATGACATGACCAGCAAGACAAATAATAACCTACTTCGCACATCATTAGCATCGCTAGTGGCAGTGTTTCTCAAAATTAAGATCACATTTCCTCTAAACATGCCTAACAGAAGAGTGTATAATTTCCAATTATACATTTTATAATATGTTGTAATAAACATTTATTAATCCATTAACACATTTTTATTGCAACACTCCATCAGTGCTAATAAGTTAAACACACTAGCTTTTAGCAAGCTAAACAGGTGTTGAAATAGCAGCTTAGCTTGCTAACAGCGCGCGTAGCTAATCAGGTGTGGAAAATATAAAACAGGTATCTGTTAGGTAGGCTAAATGGCTAAGGGAAATGCAGATAGCTGTAAGATAAACAAGTGAAGCTAAACAGGTGTGGAAATAATGCTAATGGTTTAGCTTGCTAACAGCTCTTGTGTAGCTAAACAGGTGTGGAATTAGTGGTTTAGTTTGCTAACAGCTTAGCAAGCTAAACAGGTGTGGAAATAATGCTAGTGGATTAGTGAGCGTTTAGGTTGCTAACAGCTTGTGTGTAGCTGAACAAGTGTTGAAATAGAGGTTTTTACATTGCTAACGGGTTGCGTGTTAGCAAGCTAAACAGGTGAGACTATAGAGACAGCGCATTTAAGTTCCGCCCACACCGGAGGGGAAAAGAAAAATCATCGCGCCTACTTGTCATTTCATTTCGGTCTGCTAGCAAACAACAGAAAAATGTCTAAAAGCTGCTGTGTGGTGGGATGCCCTACCAACAGGGTAAAGAACCCAGAATTGAATTTTTATAAGCTGCCGAACCGAAAAACGGAACTTTTAAGAAGACAAAAGTGGATGCAGACGTGAGGCATCAGCAGGAAGAATGGGAAAACTGTGGGATCCTGACACTCGGTATGCTTTTGTGTGCAGCAAGCATTTTGTCACTGGTCAGTCAAATATCCAAATGTCAGTTTTAGGCTAACTATATTGCTGTGAGTTAAGCTAAAGCATTTTGACAGTATGCAACTTGTGTAGTGGAATGTGGCTAAATCAGAAAGCTATGCAGTATTATGTTTGCAAGTGACTTAGCTTGAGAAGGCACACTGAGATAGACCGACAATATTGAGTCTGTCCTCTCTGGTAGACATAGGGTGCTAAAATAATCCTTTGACCTGCTGAAATCTAATGTTTTTAAGCTAGCTACAGGCCGATTGGGTTCCCCTTCCGGTGGGCGTGGCTTTCAGAGTGTGACGCGTTGCGCTCTGTGTCGTGGTTTTGTTAATGAGTCTAAACAATTATCTGTTAGGGAGGCTAAACCATAGATGTTTATATGTCTCTGGGCTAAACAGCTAAGGGAAATGTGGCTAGTTTGTCACCACCTGTTGGACAATTAAATCACTAGCAAGGTTCCTGCAAGAGAAGACCCTGCGCTGGGTCTTTTTTTGACCTTGGTGAAAGAAATTTGATCCAATGATCACACTGTGTTGATCTTTACAGCGATGTAAGGGTTTACAGTAATTCCACAAATATCTCAAAATGAGTGGTAATGATTTATTGATGTGAAAATGCTGTATCTAGCAAACTGAATTTATTTGAATCAAGCTGTAGCCTAGATATTATCAGCCTCTGAACTGAACTCTCAGTCCAGCTCTGGCTCAGCCCCACAACAGCTCTTTCCCCAGCAGTGCCTTTGTAATGGGACACTGCTAAACGATGCTGAGAGCGCTCCAGTGCAGTCATGGCCTGTTACACCTGACTCGCTCCTCGCTTCCTTCCATGCACTCGCCTGTTGTTAGCTTGTCTTCTCCAGGCTAATTTATGACAGTATCAGACTCATCGGCTGGTGGCTACTGGACGCCCTCATGCTAAAACTAATTACTTAAACTCATTACTTGAGCCTAATAACTTTGGTATGCTCTGCAATATTGTGTTCCTTGTTCTTGATGTATAATACATAGCAGAGGAGGTTGGGGCACACAGGAACTACACCCTGCTCTTGCTAATGCTATCATCCACAACTGATACTCAAGCATGTAAATGCACTTAAAAGAGAGTAAGTATGATGATGACTTCTGGCTTTTTATGTCTCTAAATATGCTACTAATGCTAAAAACTACAAACTATTTGTGTGCATCTTTTACTTGCTTCTATAGTTAAACATAATGTAAGCCTGGCTGCCTCATTTGGATTTCTTATTTGCAAGCTTTGGGAGTGGCTCAGCACATTGCGTCTGTGTGTGTGTGTGTGTATGTATGTGTGTGTGTGTGTGTGTGTGTCTGCATGTGTCTATGTTGGCTTTGTTCCCTCTCACCATCAGCCATCAAAGGTCAGTAAATATGATATTGATCATTGCTTTGATTTGCCAAAATGTAAATCTGTAAAGAGCGGCATGGCTTATTTGTGACGAAGTTATGTTACTATTAGTTGCTGAGCAGGAGTAGACCCCTTACCACATTTGCCTGGTAAGATTTATGGTCTTATAAGATTTTTTTTTTAAACTGAAACATGTCATAGTGTTTCTACGTTTTCTAGACCTGAATCCTGAACAGATTGCCCTCTTATGATGTTACCAAAAAATGCTGTAGTACTTTTATTACTGTTTTTATGCAAACAGCAAGAACCAATCTGCTTGATGTAGCATAATGATATTTATCTGTACGCTTCCATTAACAACCATTTGCGTCTCAGTATTCTTTCACAAAACTCACGCGCTCTAAGTGAAAGTATTGCGGTTTTGACTTTGATGTGTCCAGTGAGCCAGATTATCTTGGCTTGTAAACCAGCAGTATTCTTGTGCCAAGGTTAAGCCGAAACTTTAACCCACTCATCAGCGTTAGAGATTAGTCCAGGCAGGTGTACCCTTTTGACAAATGGATCTTCTGTTTCCTCTGAGAGCTTCAAGTGGCCAAATCTTTGCTTAGACATCAATCACATCAAAGAGTAAATTTCCACTTAGCGCTTTTACTTACTAACTTACTTGGTTTCCAATGTGACAACAGTGACATTTATAAAAACTGTATTCTTTCTTTCAAAACCACAGTAGTGCATCTGTTCACACGCTAAATACATGCTCAGTTATACATGTGCAGTTCATTATTTGTGCACTTGTACACAGACTGTGGTTTAATGCCACATCCCTAAACAACTATCCAAAAGTGACAGCTAGCCAGTGCTCCAGGGCGCGCAAGGTTGGATAACCCCATGCAAACAGACACATAGACAAACACACACACACTGTCTCCTCTAAGGGGTTATTTCCTTGCAGCCTGTGCTCCTGTTAGAGGTGTCCAGTGTGAGTCCTTTGGTTTCGCCCTCCTGTCTCATGTGTCACAGCAGGTTGTCACATATAGAGGCAGTGATGCATTATTAACAATGTCTGCAGGTTACTTAGGCACTGTACATTAGGTAAACACGTGTGCAATTACCTACATGTGAATGCATCTATAGGAGTCTAGTTGCACTGCATAGGCAATGACTGATAATATCTCTGCAATGTAATGTCAGTTTTATCTTACTCTGGAGTCATTTGTTCACAGTAACTCAATCAAACTGATTTAAATCAGCATAATGATCGTAACTAGTTTAGATAAAATAACTGCTGGGAAGTGAATCTAAGATAGCACCATTGGAAGCAATCTTCCTTGAACATAAATAAAGTGAACGCTGATAACAAAAAGAGGAATGGCCCTCTGCAGCACTGTGCACTTAGGGCCTCTAACCAGCTTTCCTTTGTGTATGAATGGGTGTCTATATGGGGAAAGGCTCACGCTGCAACAGTGGCTTATTCCTGCTAATCCCAGCGTATCTCCTACCACTTAGAGATGGTTTCCAATGGCAGCCCTGGAGCAGGGGAATTGCTGGTGAGATTAGCTCGCGTTAGCTCCTCCTCTGTGGTTTACACTCAGTCAGGCCAGGCTGGCCTGCCACTGCTTCCAAGCTAACCTTTTGCACAGAAATGGATTAATTCTTTTTCAGAAATGTTCCAAGTTTTATTTAGAGAACAATGTAAGTGTGTTTCCATTTATTCTGCTTTTATTGTGATTTTAGTTTTGTGTGGAGTTTTGAATGCAAAACTGTGAGGACAGAAACAGGCACCCTTCTCTTGAAGGGTTTATGAAAGGTGTGCTCAAAGGCATTTGTCTAGGATTTAACAGTGTTCTCCTTTACATGATAATTTGGTTGGCTCTGACTAACTTTCCTTTGCACATTTCCATGCAAAGATACAATGCTGTTTCTTCTTTTATTGCCTTTAATAACCTTGTGTTTATAGTATTACATTGTGATTTTGCATATAATTTGATAAATGTCACAACAATGGTCCAAATGCACAAAGAAAAACAAAATAGGGAAACTGTTTATTTTGAAATTGAGACTCTGCTTTGGACTAGCTCTGAAAGTAGCTGAAAGAACACACACCCCTTTGGGAGTTTAGAGACAAGAAACAAATAACAGACATCAAGAGGTGAGTGGATTGCTAAATTCTCAATTCTGCAGTTGTCAGTTATCAGATACTGTTTTTGAAAAGATATTGCAGAACACCTTTACAACACAGTTTTAAAAGTTGGCAAAAAAGGACAACTTCTCATGGTTTAAATGACAAATTGTTAACTGTGAAATTAGACAAAGCTGCTGATTACCGAAAGCCTTAATCATTAAAAGCTACTGCATAAAGGCTCTACATTTACTATCAGTATCCACAAGCATATTTATGCATCAGTGTTTATTATGCTTTCTAAATCTCCCAATAATAAAACCCTTGATTTCACCATGAGTCTGTCCTGCTCCAAAATGTCATCCAGCATTGCAACAGTGTAATCCTAAAGTATCATTCATCTGCATCCAGCACCTAGCTACAGTGTGCTAAATGCAATATGATTGGAAGTAACATCAGTACCAGAAATTACTGCATACTTAGTCTTTTGCGACACGAATGAGTCCTTTCAGATAAAGACACGGTGCTGAGTGTCGGTTGTCTTTTTTTTTTTGTTGCTTGAGAATATAGCACAACATAACACACACTGTCACAGATTTATCACACTTGGAGCTCAAACCAGCCTTTGAAACTTACTTTAAAAGTCTGTCTCCACTCACTGAGATCCAACTTATACAGCTTTGTATTTCTGTGTTAGGAGGTAAAAGCTAACAGCTAATATAGCACCATGCAGCTCTATGGAAGAGTGTTACTATAGTGTTAAAGCTCAGAACCCCAAAAATTAACCCCCAACTATCCAGCTACCACTGGATTACCCTTTAGTTAAATGCTTGATGTGCTTCCAGTTTAATTCCCAAACAAATCAGCATGACAGCACTCTGAACACTAGACAAGCCACTCATCTGATTACGCTTCTGTAACCATTAGTCTGTAGTTAATAGGATACCAGTTCTTTTGTCTGCATCAACATAGTTTTCTGTGTTCCTGTATGTACTTGTACACTGGGCTTTAAGACTCCTTCAGCTGAGCTCTTCACTAATGTGTTTACTAGGTTCTCACATGGATTAATATCAGTATAAGCACACCAGCCTGTGCATACTGCAGTTTATATTGTTCTCTCCCAGCTGCCACCTTCTTCTTTCTCTCTAACAGTGACCCATGTGTTTTTCTTTCACAGGAGATCTCTCCTGAAGATGTTTCCACAATCAGGGAAATCGATTGTCTTTGACAACTTTCCGGATCCCACTGACGCCTGGGAAATCATCGAGACAATCGGGAAAGGGACCTACGGAAAAGTCTACAAGGTGCTCAACAAAATTGATGGAAGTAAAGCAGCTGTAAAGATACTGGATCCCATCCATGTAAGTTGACTTTCTTATCTAATGTATTTGAGTTTAAGTGACTTGAAACAAAAGTTGACCCAGGCAGAAGGCGTCATACTGCACATTTAATTTAGTACTTCTTCTATTAGCGTAGTCTGAAGTTCACATGTTTCTATTCCGTTTTGCATAATGTCCTCACTCCGTGTCATGCACGTGTTGTAGTCAGTGCTTGTTAAAGCAGCAATAAGCTTGTGGTGTGTTTACGCCTTTGGTGGAGGCACACGGCAGACAAGTTACTGTCTTGTGGACCTAAATCTGTCGCATTTATAGTGACTTTATTTTAGAGCTTTAGACACCAACACAGATTAGATCTGGCCAACCATTCGTTCTCTTTTCATCTATCTTGCTCTTTGTTAACTTTATAGTTTGCTTTCAGCTGTTTAGTCAGTATATTTCAACCAAATTTATTTTTATTTTCATGCATTTTTCACTCAAACATGAGGCTTTTTGTGTTAATCAGTGATACAAAACTCTATAACTTACTAGCAGCTCTTTTTTAGTGATGTGGATCTGGTATTTCCAGAACATATGATTTATGTATTCATAGGTTTAGGTTAGTGTTTGTGAGCTGTATACTTATTTATTACTTTGGCTACAACACATTACTATATGTGCTGACTGAGAAGAATGTGTGTTACATTACATTTTAGGATTTTATATCATACCCTTAGCTCATTTTTACACCTGAGAAAGATACCCAGTACTAAACAAGGAAAGGACCAGACCTATAAGGACCAACATTTCTGCAGCCTTACAGCAGAAAGACCTTCCAGAAAGGATGCAACCCTTTTACATTGAGGAATTTACTACGTGGAATAGGTGTAAAACGTTCTGGAAAGTACGTTGACAGATCTCTGGTACATCTGATACACAATCAGCAAAGTGACTGACTCATTAGCTCAGCCGTTGGCAAGATAAACATCATCCTGCTCTACTGGAGTTTTCTTCCATCTACAACCATCAGCAAATTATCTCAGCAAATTGCTCCAGATAAATTGTTCTTCATCAGTGGGATGTATCATGGCAGTGCCCTGATAATGTTGGGCTCCTTTGCTTGTGCAGGGTTTTAGCATAGAGTCAAAACACATTTGGCACCTTTGCAGGAGTGTGTGAAGCAAATTTGGCCTAAAGCAAGAACATTTCGACACAGAGCAAAGATACATGATGTTACTTCTGGAAGCGTGGGACTGATCCATCCTATAAAGCAGAGATTTTTTTTTTCTACAGTGACAAGATTTACCAATTACAGAACATTACTGGGCAAGAGGTATTACATTTGTTCTGAAATTTAAATGTAATATAACAGTAATGGAGGCTTTCATATTGTTTTGCTGCTGTTTTAGACTAATGAACCGTTATAGAAAGTCTCATCATTGATCTCATGTTATGGTGTCACTGAGTCCTGCATAGACTTATACCTCCACTGTTGTCTGTTTGGAAGGTACAGTGAACTGTATGGCTTATTTAGCAGCTCTAATGAGCAGCCATTTTCATCTATTAAATCCAGCCTTCATGCTAATAAAAGTCTCATTAGTCTTTTGTGAATTTGTTACTGTTTCTCATTATTGAGAAATGATAATGATTATCTACAGACCACTAGTCTGTGAGGACCAACATTGCCATCATTTTAATCACTGGGTTGATTGGATAGACGGTACAACTATATTGAAAGGTCCCCTCATGCTACAGTATGCGTGGTTTCAGGTTTACATTCATGAAGCATTTCAGGAGAATACTTGTGATGTTTTGCTTATGACTATTTTTGGTGTAAAGCACGGAGTTGTATAAGCACTGTCAACACTGTATTTTTGCTTCAGCGACTGTATATACAGTAGAGCAGTGGTTCCCAACCTGGGGCAAATCTGAGGGGTCATAAGAGAGAATCAAAACCATATTTCTTTTTTGTTTTCTTTCTGGTGTCTAAAAAGTATTCCAACAAAACAGTTTGAGAGGGGAAAATCACTTTGGCTGAACTGCTTACGACTCAGTCTTTGTTTTTAAGGGGACAGAAGGCAAAATAGGTTGGGATCGTATCGTATCGTACATACTGCCTCTGCAGATGTGTCTATTGTGTCATGTTAATTCCAGAGTCAGTGAAGGCTTCATAAATTGTCCTAAAGAGCAGCAACAGAGTGCTGAAGTGCTTAATTGTTTTCTTGAGTTAGACGAGAAGCTTCTTACTTCTTACTTACTTCTTACTTCTGTTGTAACTGTCTGTTGACTATGAAGCTGGATCCAGGGGGACAGTTAGCTTAGCTTAGCATAAAGACTGTAACCAGGGCAAAACAGCTCGCCTGGCTCTGTCCAAAGGTAACGCCATCTTGACATTTTTACACTTTTTGTACTGATTAAAAAAAAAGAGGTAATAATGAGCTTTAGAGGTGATGGTAGGCAGATTTTTATTTATTTTACCTTTGTCTCCTGTTTAAAAACTAAAACTATTTATTTAATCTAGAAAGCTGATATCCTCACCACAATTCGATCTTTTGATATCTTTTGGCATAAAACATCACAAAACGGAAACATGGTTGCTAAACATGAGCAAAACATGACTTTGTAGATGACAAAATGTGTCTTTCCTGTAATTTTAACTGATCTTTGTCTTTGTCTCTCAGGATATTGATGAGGAGATCGAAGCAGAGTACAACATCCTCAAAGCTCTTTCTGACCACGCCAATGTTGTCAAATTCTACGGGATGTACTACAAGAAGGATGTGAAATGTGGAGATCAGTTGTGGCTCGTACTAGAGGTAGGAAAACGTATTATATTTGAATAGAAAAGCCACTATGTGTTTACAACAACCCATATATTTGACTGAGACCTTAAATAACATTCGCCTGTATACTGTGGCTGTATCGTGCAGACAAAGAGCGTATAGGTGCAGATTAAAGGTCTGATTGTAGCACACACGGCATGTCTCGCCAGGTATATGCAGCGGTGACCAGATCTGGCCAGGGATTATGCAACAGTTTAAGCCACCCTGGGCAGTCTAGGAGTTTACTTATGGGCCACCTGGGGGATCGCAGGCCAACAACATGGATGTGTTGGGGGTTGAGGTTGGCTCGCGTGTCGTGGGCACCCTGCTGAGAGCAGCAGAGCAGGGATTTCTGTTTACAGGGGCTGTCTCAGTGTATTAGTTTATACACCTATCAGGTCGGAGCACAGGCCCAAATGTCTCTTGTAGCTGATTTCTGGTGTTTGGATTTTGGGTAGAATACGCTATGAACATTGTATGTTGTTGTTCATTGTTGCTTTTATATATATTCACACAGGCATCTATATTTTATACCTACTTGTAGGTACATTCTATGTTTATTCTACCTATCTTGATCTGCTTTGTTGTCCTTATTTTAAGCTGTATGTCTATTTCTATCCATCTTCCTGAAAATTGTTCTTGGAACTGTGTGTAAGATTGAGAGCAACGAAAAACCAGAGTCAAATTCCTTGGATGTGTACACATACTTGGCCAGTAAAGCTGATTCTGATTTTGAAATTGTGGAAAGGATAGATATTTGTTGGTGATTTTTATATGTAAACTGCTTTAATAAGTTACTATGCTAAATTGGCGACTGAATACAAAATAGCCTGATTTTGGAAAAAAAACATCATTGCATTTGACTTTGAGACTGCTTTCTTGCACCTGCTGACGTACAATAATGTCTAGATGCAGGTCCGAATTTGTGATATTTTATGCTTAACTTCAAGGGGACCTTGCTGCTGCAGCTGCTTTCTGTAAATCTAAAAAAGCCTTGCCTCCAGCTCCCCAGTTCTCCGTCTTTCATATTTCATTGCCTGCTGTAGCCCTTTTCAAATGTCAAGCTCCAGACAAACATGTAATGGAGGTCAACCTCAGAGGAGGAAAAGTGTTTGTGCGGTCCAACACGGTGGCGGATGCAGGTTTTCTTTGCCTTTTGACTTTCTGACCATGTAATTTGTGTTCCTGCTTTGATAGAGTGCAGTGCAAACCTAGAGATGTCTGGTAAACATGGTCAGCAAACTTGAGGAGGGTTGATAAGAAAGACTTGCTGGCAAAGTGTCACAGCTAATGGTCCTAAAGGTCTTTGAAGTAGGGTTTTTGAAGAATAAGATGACAATGTTGGTCGGTCAGTTGGTCCACCACTTAGGTCCAGACTGAAATATCTCAACATCCAGTAGTCCAACAGCTGTACTATGTTATACAGACAATCATTGTCCCCAGAGGATTAATCCTAATAACTTTGGTGATCCCCTGACTTTTGCTCTCGTGCCACTATGAGGTTGGCATTTTTGGTTTTGAGTGAAATGTCTCAACAACTATTGCCATGGAATTTGGTACAGATACTGTATCAATGGTGCCCAGAGGATGAATCCTACAGACTTTGGTGATCCCTTGAGTTATGTCTAGCACCTAACAGGTTGTTATTTTTGGCTCAAAGGAAAATGTCTTGACAACAATTGGATGGATTGCTGGGAAATTTGGTACAGAAATTCACGTTTCACACAGGAAACATTATGATTTGACTTTTCCTCTAGCGTCATCATCAGGTCAAGATTGAAATTTCTCTTTAACTACTTTGGTTTATGACCATATAACATCTGCAAAACTAATGACATTCCCCTTAGCCTCAACTGTTCTGTGCTACTTAGCAAATGTTAGCATGCTTTCACGCTAAACTAAGATAGCAACCATGCTAAACATTAACTGCTAAACATTAGCATGTTAGCATTGTCATGTGAGCATGTTAAAATGCTGATGTTATCATTTAGCTCGAAGCCCTGCTGTGCATAAGTATTGAATTTTGAATTTGCACCACTGCTTTGAATATTGCAAACATTTTTTATGAAGTGCTTAGAAAATAGTACCAACAAAAAAATAACATTGCATGAGCTGATTTAAAAACTCCTGTTCCCCATCCCATGCACAGCCAGCCTTTCAAAACCCCATCCCTAAACAGTAGAAACTGATTCAACAGAATACCAAAAGCATGAAAAACACATCAAACATGGAGGAAATAATTAAAAAAGAACAAATAAATAATATAAATGGTACAAAAAAGGGTATACCATTTAATTATATGGCACCTTCAGTGGATTGTGCATGCATACATTTACTTTAGTCTCAACAAAGAAACTTTTTCTGACTGCACGTTAAAAAGAAATGCCCATGTCTATCAACTATGGTCCACATTGTGCTGTTCCTTTTTCCATTATCCAGGTACAGCAGTGCTAGAACAGAGTGTCCATATTTCTGTAATCCAAGCTCAGTGGGCTTTGCATCAACAGCAGCAGTGTTATGCTAACCCAGTAGATAGTTTTCACCTCTCCAGCTTGTGTTTCTTTCCCTTTTCATCGCTGTCCTTCCTCCTGACCTTTGTAGAGGACCCTGCAATTACTTTGCTCGGATATCAAGTACAATCTAAGATGCTGAATAATCAGACCACACATTGCATTATAGGAAAACAAAGACCTTTTATCTAATAAAATAATTCTTATTTTGCACTGTAGCGATTGTTATTTTTGTATGTTTTTATCTGTCAGGACTCAATTCTTTAAATTAAAATGCAAATCTAGTGTTTGGGGAGTTGACTCAGCTTTTCTACTTTGTTTACTACGTTCCTCTGTGGTTTGCATATCCATTTTCAAAATTTCCCTTGCAAAAAAATCTGCAGCCAGCAGTCCAAATCTGGTGGCTAATCCTGAGGCTGAAATCACTGCCTGACAGTTTAGCAAGTGGCTGTGTGGGGCTGCGTGTGTGTGTGCTCTGAAGTAGATGCACAAGGGTTTTTTGCGGTGAAGAGACAGGAAAGCAGGGAGTGAGGTGGTCATTCACCATGGTTACTGTCCCTCCTTTCTAAACTGTAATTTTCCATCCTTTAGCTCTGCTGAGAGGAGCCTTTCTCTGCCCTGCACTGACAGCAGACCGCTCATTATGAACAGAATTCATACAAATTGCATCCTCTACTTTGTTAGCCCCTCATTGGGGTCTGCGAGCTTTTGGCTTTGCCTCTGTAGCGTGCTCTTTTATGATAGCGGATGTGGGCAAGCTTTCATGTTTGAAGGCCTAATTCTGCTCCCAGAGAGTTTAAAAATACTTCAAAGATAGCGATGATGGAGCGACTTTTATTCTCTAATTGGAAATAAAAAACCTGATTTGGATGTGCATTTCATTTGTGAGCCCCCATGTTTCATCCAAATATCCTGATAAATGGAGGCCAATGATTAATCCAACCTTTAAAAGCTCATCTTCAAGATGTATCTCATCTTCCATTATGCAAAAATGAAAAGTCACTATGTCGTAACGCTTAATTGAAATTGCATTACTCCGTGCCTATAATGCATTTTGAGTTCTAATTTATTTATTTTATAAATATTTTATTTTATGGTTGTTTACAGAATTTAACTGCTAGTTCTTTTACTACTGCTTTGTTGTTACTTCCATTAATAATAATGCTAGTAGTAGCACTCATTAGGGAGTAACTATTTAATGGAAAAGGTGTTTATGTGAAGACCAACTGTGAACTGTGATTCATCAGCTTTGGCTGTTTGTGTTTCTGATGACGGTAGATATTTGATAGCGACAACATGGAGCAAACTGAATGAGGCTCAGTAATCCGAACCTTTTTGGTCATGTGTCGCTTTTTGTCAAAAAGTGAATAAGAGATTGTTGACAAACAAGTTTACTTTGCTTTGGGTATATAGTGATTGTTCAGCTCAGTTATTTGAGCCTAATTGATTGAAAGTATTTTAGAAAGGCGTGGCCCTTTCAATACAAGGCTCAACACTTCACAGAGAATAATATACAGGCAAAACTCTCTGCAGGTATTTAAAAATGAATGGGCTCAGTCATTAGGAAAAGGAAGAAGTAACTGGGCATGAAGGGCAGGAACAAAATTGCATCAGCATCTTTAAGAGTTTCAGGTTCTCTGCAGAGATGGAAGAACTTGTCAAATTTTCTCTGTAGCACCATATTAAACATGCCTTTATGGAAGAGATCATTCCTAATTAACAAGCAATCTAATTTTGCTTTTTTTGTGAAATATTGAATAATTTGGCCTCTTTGAACCTCGAATAGTTAGGGGCCCCAAGTAGATGCTGTTTTTTTAGGGATCATAAGCCAAAAAGGTTGGCAATCACTGGTTTGCTTTTTAAAAATTCATTGTATTTTATAAGCGTATCAAAAGTTTTTTATCTAAAAATCTTAATCTGAAAAGTAATGAGTAACTATAGTTGTCAGATAAATGTAGCAGAGTAAAAAGAAGAATATTTCCCTCTGAGCTGTAGTGGAGCAGATGTATAAAGAAGCATAAAATGGAACTACTTAAGTACCTAAAACTTGAACTTAAGTACAGTACTTCAGTAAATGTACTTTGTTACTTTCCACCACCGTTCAATGGCGATAGAAGCATTGTGATTTGGGGACTGGTCAAGACTGAGAAAATGATGAATGAAACAAAGGAGGTTTTTAAGAAAGGAAACGCATGCAAGCTTTGTATACAGATTTACCTTTCAGCATGACAATGAGTGAAGCACAAAGCCGAGATAACACTGGACAAAGGCCTGAATGTCCTTGAGTAGTCCAACCAACAGGAGGACTTGAACCCTCCAGAGCTCCCTGTCTGACAGAGCTTGAGATGATCTGAGAGGAGAAATGGAAGAAACCCAAGTATGCAAAGCTGGTAGACTTCAAGATATTGTGATTCCAATTTGCTGCTTCTGAACAGACTGCATAAAATTAGTAAATCAAAGTTGAAATACTTGTTTTTGCATTGTATTTATATTTCAAGAAATGCCACAATCTCCATCTAAACCAGACATTGATTTTTGACCCTTTCGTTAGTCCTCTCTCATTGTGCCGCATTTCTTTTTTTGTCGGACACCTTCTGAAAGTCAAAAATAAACCCCTGCTGCCTGCATTTACCCCCATTACTCTCCGCCCTGACTCGCCCTGCCCTCGTACACCAACCTCCACTGTCATTAATTGACAATGAGGTTTAAAATGTTCCTTGTTCGGGGCTTTTCAATAAAGAGTCCCAGAAAGTAGACACCTCAGCTATTATTCCTGTGTAAACGATAAGGCCACAGTAACAATAGGAGTGTTTTTCTCTGGAGACGATCCAGCGTGCCGCACACACACAGGAACACACACGCTTATTCAGTTTTGCAGACTTGATGCAGCTCCACGTCCTATAAACTGACAGTAAATAAAAAATACAATAAAGACGTGCATCAAAGATAGTCAGAAGTCAGCACCTGTGTGTTTTAACGTCCGCTGTGGTTTCTCCTCACTGAGTCAGCGGGCAGCCCTGTTTGTTTCATCTTCACATTTGTTTCATCCACTACTTCTTTTACACGTCTTTGATCGACTACTTTCATTTACATGACTAAACAAGCACCTGACCTCATTTGTAATGGAGAATATCCCACTCAGTATTCAATGTATTCAGTTTTTTTCTTTGAAAAATGATAGTTCTGTAGAAACTCACGTGACATTCAAGAGGAAGATATAAGACGTGGATCTTAACAGACCTTTTGTATTACTAGTATCTTTTCAGATTTTAAGCAAATCTGTGCTGACAAATGCAAAATAGACAGCCCTATTAATCATTTTTAGCAATAATAGAGTTAGGGTTATTAGTCTAATTGTTGCAGTGTGGAGTTTTTAACAATTTTGCAGCCTATATTTGGGATATTACCTAATAATAAGATAATAGCAAGCAGTGGAATTGGTGTTGACTTTCCTCTTGAAACCTTATATTCCTTTATGGTGATGCCTTATCGGCAGCTGGCAGTAAAAAACAAATTTTGAAGGAAATCAGTAGGTAGTAGTGTGCTTCATAATAAAAGGTCCACATTTGAAATTAAAGGCTGCATTTTGTGGGAATTTTAACCTAAAATGAATTGGATGTTTTAACGTGACCAATTTGGTACCAGACGTAATGTATTAAGCTATTATCTCTTCTGCTGTTTTGTAATCCCATTGACTTTTACAATCACTATCATAGTTTAATGGTGTGATGCAAGTTAATGGGAATTTGTCGTTAGTTTCGTCTGTGGAGAAGTTACAGAAAAGAACCATCAGACTAGTTGTGTTTAAATATCTGTACCCAAGCACCTGCTTCATAGAAAGGTTAGGAAATCTGGTTTAATCCGTACAAGACTTAAATCAAACTAGGTCTGAGGTTTCATATATCGTTTCCACTCTGCAGAGGTTTGAGTCGTCACCACATCTCAAATAATTAATGTTCATGTTGAGCATCACTTTCTGGAAGTGGGCACTGCTAGGGTGAGAGTGCTAACATTTAGCTCTGCTAAATCTAGGGCACCGCACCTCTCATTAATATGGATTTGTCTGTCCGCCCCGTGTAATTTAATGATGATGACAGGTGATATGGCAGCAGCGATGTGGACCGACGTCAGGCGCGGCTCATTGTCAGAGCGCTGTGCTGTCTGTGAAAAGCCTCAGAGGTATTCTCTGCTTAACTGCAGTTTGTCTGCACGTCTGATAGCAGAGAGGAGGAGTGATTAAGCTCCCCATGTGGCAGCTGAGATACATGCCATCCATCCTGCAACAGCTCTCTGGGCTCCTGATGGATAGGTAGATTGATAGGCAGATAGAAAACAGACACGAGGCATGGCTTTGAAAACTTATGCCATTGTTTAGTCAAGGTCAAAGACTCACTCTCAGCATCTAGTGCATTACTGAATGGGCCCCAAGTGGTCATGGGGCCCCCAGGACAGAGTATCTGTTCGAAGTCACTATTATTATTTCTTGCTGGAATCAAATGGCTACAAAAAGACACAAAAGATGCAAAACTACAACTACAAAGAGAGACAAAATGACCACAAAGATGATTGTGACCAGAGGCCCGTAGTCTCATCATCCGTCCATGATCTAGTGTCGAATATTTGAGTATTTTCTGATGTACTTTATTTTATACGTCTCACAATGTCTTGTTCCAACAAAGGGAAAACGACAATGATAACAAAGTCATGATGCATTTTAATTCCTTTTAAAATATTAACCAGAACGGTAATTTATTGAGCAAAAAGCCAAATATTTGCTGATTCCAGCTTCCCAAATGTGAGGATTTGCTGCTTTCATCGGATTTATATGATTGTAAATGAAATCTTTGATATATTTGATGTTTTAGACTGCTGTTTGGTCAAAACAAGAAATCTGAGGATGTCACCTTGGGCTCTGAGAAATTGTGACAGGGATTTTTGACTGTTTTCTGAAGGTTTACAGAAAAAAGAATCAATAGAATAATCAATGACAATAATATGTATTTGCATTGCTAAAATCAACAAAATTTAGTGTTTTGTTCTATTTTAAAAAGTGTTTACTGTAAGCTGTAAGTGGAAGAATCAATTGATAGCTTCCTGTGGTTAGCTTTATTAGCTGCAGTAAGTAGCATAGAAACACTTTGGCAAAATGTGTGCAAAGGCAATCAAGCCCTGTGGGTGGAATTATGTTCAGATGACAAAATGGGTCCCTATTTGGAGATTTGGGCACAGAGCTGCTAATATTATACCTGTGTTATGATGCTACCAGTCAGCACTTTTTTATTAGGACTGCAGGGGAAGATATTTATAGAGTAATAATACAAAATGGTACCGTCATTCTTCTAGTGCCATTATGCAACGTTTCTGTCAAAATCATAGTACTGTAGGTCGTGTTTCCTTATCTATTTTAGGAAAATAAATATTGCACTGTAAGCCCCATGCTGTGCTGTTGTGTACAATACCCTGTCATTTTCAATGTGAATTGAAAAATACTATGGTTGTGTTAATGCTGTGGTATATAAGTTATTTATTAGTAACCTTTTCTGCTATGTGCTGCACAATGTCTTTAGTACGATCTCCGCAGGGGACTAATTCTTATCCTAAATAACCACGCTTGCCTAATTAAGCTTTCAGTTTACAAGTGCGGGAAATTAGCGTAATTATATGAGAACAAGTGTTTAATACATAAAAAGATATGATGGAAATTTCCTGTCTAACACAAAATGTTTTTTTTTGCGTGCGGTTACGACTACAGATGTGTGTCGAAATGCAAAATATTCCCATTCCGTAACAAATGGGAAGAGAGGGATGTGTTTGTAATGTTTATTGCATCTGTAGAAGATATTTTACCCCACAGAGCGACAACGTCTGTGTTTACAAACAGCCTTCATATGCACATTCTACAGTTTCTCTTCACTAGCAGCCCCCAGCACTGTGATTGACATCTTAGAGCTTTTTATTTTCCGTATACCTCTGGCATCTCCCGAAGAAAGGCCCAAATTAAGGGTTATTATTGTTGCCAAGGCAACCCACTGGGTAATTTTCTGTAATTTTCCAAGAGGGATTGCTATTGACGGTAGAGCCCATATCTAGACGCGGTATACCACAAGAAAACACCTATAAATACATGAAATCAAACGTCCCTGCTGATTTTAATCTTGGTACGCTCTGTTTCCAGTATGAAATGTTGTCCTATAAATGTTGTGTAATTTCTAATATAAACCTTGGCTTTGTCTGAAAACATAAAGAGGATGTACTTCATTTGAAGATGATTTGTGCATGTTTAATATTTACCCTGCTTAGTCATCGTAGCGTAGATTAAACCCTGCACACAAAATGTATATTCTCCCCATGGGCACGATTTTCACCTCTTACTAAGCTGCCTCAGAGAGATAAGCTGCTAAAGATGGACAGAATTACTTTCAGCATCTCTTTTTCTCACTGTGAAATCTTATGATCAAAACGTTTTCATCCTCTGCTGTTTCTCCACGTCAAATTCTGCATATCTCAGATGCCCCAGATTTCAGCATATTGTATAAGTTCAGCTATAAGTGCTGACTCATGTCGAGCTTTTGCTCATTATTCTCTTTTCTCTTGCAGCTCTGCAATGGCGGCTCTGTGACAGATCTGGCTAAAGGCATGCTGAAGAGAGGAGACAGAATGGATGAAGCCATTATTGCCTACATCTTGCATGAGGCCCTCATGGTAAGTCTGGCCTTTTGAATGTGCATGAGTGGAGACAATGCTGTACTGTAGAGCTCAATAGAACAACCTGCCACTGAATACACTGCGTCAATGAAAAGAGTTTAAATGGGATAATTTTGAAGGCAGGTGCTTGTCAGAAAAAGCTGTGAACCTTTTTTTTTTTCTCACAGGGCCTCCAGCACCTGCACATCAACAAGACCATCCACCGTGACGTCAAAGGCAATAACATCCTGTTGACGACGCATGGAGGGGTCAAACTCGTGGATTTTGGTACGCATTGTGTCTTTTTGCAAAAGACAAGCTTTAACACCGTGTCTTTTTTTTGTCCTATCCTCCTCTAATCAGTGAAAATCATGTTATGGCTCTATTTAACATAAGAGGGTCAAATCCATTACCTTCAGCTGCTTGCCAAATAAATTGTACCAGTAATTAGTTTCCTTGAGAGGCTGGAATACATTTACACAACCCGACAAGGTGGCAGCCGATTATACTTTTCCATTACACCCTATCTTTTACATTCTCCTGCAGACAGCAGAGGAGATTGTTGCTATTCACCCTGTGTTTGCACTGATTTGCTTTTGGGTTTTCTTAACCAAATGAGGCGCTCAGAGCAGCACCACCATAGTTCTTGGATTGAAGGCTTGTTATAGGCAAAGTGATTCTGACTATTTCCGGGGGATGACTCACCCCTGTTTTCTTCAAGGGCCTGAAAAACCAGCTGCCTGTTTTCATTACAAATAAAATCCCCTCTCAACGTGTGTGTGTAGGTTTGCATTTAGTCCGCTAATTGTGGGCTTCTCTTAAAAGCCTTTCTCTAACCATGAAGCACAAAGTGCACAGCTCTTATATGAGGACGAGGGGGGGTATTAATGGAATCACTTGATATGTGAATGTGAAGTAGCTAATATGGAGCAGGGCCATCCGTTGCCTTCAGAGCAGCTTCTTCCTCCTCACAAGGCCGTCAGAGATTCTCAGCACCTGTTTATTGCACCAGTTTTGAAGAAGGAAAACCTCGAGGTTTTTAGGAATTAAGAAGTTAGAGATGTAATTCAAACTGTGCATTACGTAAATATTCAGTGATGTCTACATCTGGTGATAAGGGCTTCATCCTGGGGTCTGAATTTCTTGAATTGTTTTTAGCAGTTTGTAATATTTCTGGTGTTTTAATGGTCAGTACAGCAAACATCTACATTTCCTTAATGGGCCTCTTTTCAACTGCAGCTTTAAAATTGATTTGTTAATAAATAAAGTTATATTATCGACTTTTACTCATTAAATAATGCATTTTACAAAGTCATCTGCTACTTTGACATACTGATCAACACCAAGATAGTTATTTTTTCCAATTGCATGGATGTGACATTTTATAATCAAATGATCTACACTGTAAAAAATAGAAAATGCCACAGGTAAGAAAAGATTGCAGAACTTTTACATCAGAGAAGTGAAGGCATCGTATGTTGTTGCCTATATGAACAGTTAGTGGTTGTGGTGAACTGCCACATCACAGGATTGATCTGCACAACAGCCCACTGTGTCCATCCACAGCCACTTGAGCTGTCAAAAGTGTCCTTGACAAAAACACTTAACTGGTAATGCAACATAAGTCCCTCTTGATAAGAATGGCAGTTACATATCTGCTGGTAAATGTCAAAGCAGCCTTGTCTAGTTTTTAACCAGTCTTTATTAGGGTCGGATTATATAGGAAAATGAAGATATTGTCCCAGACATTTATTTAGCAATTAATTTAGTAAAAGATATTAAATGTTCCAAAGTATGAAATGTTAAGAATTTCATAGAATTATGTGTAAGATTTCATGATTCTTGTGTTCCTGAATTACTGCTTCTGAGCAAATACAGTGTATTGTTTTTCAGGTCAAGTTAGGCATAATAAAATTCTGATCTTGCATGGCATAATTGTGCACAAACACATCATACAAATCTGAATAATTGAATATATTAATGCAAGTAATGGTCACCGAAGCACTGGAAAGCGGACTGAACAACATTTTGAAACAGTAGTCAGTAATGCAAAGAATTATGTAAGTATGCATTTATCTGTATATAATTCATATATCTATATATAAACCTAAATCCAGCCTACCTACCACTTGATATTACTAGTTCTGTTACAAATACAACAATCTTTTAAAAAGGAATTGGTAGTGCAGAATGAATACAAACCTTCACTGTCATTAGATATTGGGTATATGAGACTATTTATTTGAAGCTATTACAGTTGAGGCATCACAACATCTAATCTTTTTTGTTGTGATATAGAGATTTTGTTTGCTTTAGAACATCTTATCGAGTGTTTCTCTGGCTAAACTTGTAATGAATCTCTAAGATAGGAAGGATACAGTATCTATGGAAGTCTGCCTGAGAAGAAATTTATTACGTTAAAAACATTACTTTCAGTTCACCATGTTGTTTAGTGAGAAGCTCCTGGAAACCAGATAGGAAGTAATTACATTTAAAGTTGTAGCATTATCACCAATAAATCATTACTGCATTAATTTTGAGGCCAAAAAGTAATTGCTGTAAAGCAACTGGACCATCGACCGCTATCAAGTTTCAACTTCCATGTTAGCCTGTCTTGTGAGAATGCTTATCCATTGCTGTCTGCTCTTATATTTCTGCTTCCTATTCCAAATATATGCAAACATTATCTTTGCGACAGGAAACGGTGGCATTTATAATGAAATGTGAAGTTAATACTGAATGCTAAACTGTGGACATAGCACCATTAAAGATAAGGGAGAGCAAGGAATAGAGGTACAAATCGGAGGTGAGAAAATGACGCCCAAAGCAGCATTAGCATCACCATGTGACTAAAATATGATATTACAAAGTTGAAACTGTCACCCCGATTAGTGCTACGCTGTACTTTTTGTACCCTGTGAAATTGGATGAAAACAGAAAAGACAAAACAGTCCCATTCACAGGACAAGTGAATAGTATCCTGATTCATGTGACACAGATACATTTTTTAGCCACCCTAGCGGCTCTTTGGGTGGAAATGATGGTCTGTCAGTTGGACAGTTGGTCCACCACTTTGTTCCAGACTGAAATATCTCAACATCTATTGGAAGGATTGCCATGAAATTACGTACAGACATTCGTGGTCCCCACAGGATGGATCATACTGACTTTGGCAATCCCCTGATTTTTCCTCTAGCGCCACCATGAGGTTGATATTTTTGTTTTTTTACAGAAATGCTCTGACAACTAATGGATGGATTGCCATGTAATTGGGTACAGAAATCTATGGTCCCCAGAGGATGAGTCATAATGATTTTACTGATCCCCTGACTTTTTATCTAGCGCTACCAGCAGGTGAAGCTTTTCACTTATCTACCAGATGGTTGGCACAAAATCTTGTACAGACTTTCACGGTTCATAGACGACATATCCTCATGACATTAATGATCCCCTGACTTTTCCTCTAGCGCCACCATGACGTTGTGTTTTTCAGTGAAATGTCTTGACAGCTTTTAGATCGATTAACATGACATTTGGTACAGGCACGTATGTTCCCCACAGGATGAATTTTGGTGATCCCTTAACTTTTCCTCTATCGCCATCATCAGGTCAAAACTTGAATTTGTCCAATCTTTTGGTTAGTAATGACATTCCCTTCATCCTTAGCTGTGCTTTGTGTTTAGTGCGAATTAGCAAATGTTTGCATGCTAACACACTAACTCAAATGGTGAACAAGATAAACGTTACACCTGGAAAAACATCAGCATGTTAGCATTGTCATTGTGAGAATGTTAGCATGCTGACTTGGATTTAAACGCAAAAATCTGATTTCTCAGCTTTCCATAAGGCTTTGTAAATGTCATGTCATTCACCTGAGACAAAGGTGGCAGAGAACTGAGCAGATAAGACGTGGACTCCTGTGTTATCATCTGCCAATTAAGTCTTTGCTGACTTAAGAATTTGGCAGTATTCAAAGAAGGAAATAAGGTCCGTAGTGGAATCTCTCCCAGCCGTGTGCAGAGCAGGAGAACCACAGGCACAAAAATGACAGTTACATCTTTGTATAACTGGTTTTGAAAATCTTTAACTTTGCTGACAGCTGAAATTTCTAACAGATGGGTTATGACGTCATCACAAAAAAAGGAAAATAAATAGTAGCAGCAGTTTAGAAAAAGCCCGGCGTGTATAAAAACTTGCAGAGTGACGAAAATGGCGATATAAAAAGGGGGCAGACTCGTGCTTGCCTCGCTGCTACACGCAGGCACTGCGTCACGCTGGGATTAATGGTTTTTCATGTGGAGGGGTGCACGCTACACTAAGCAGCTGAAGAGATAAAGCCCCCGCGGTGACTCATCACCAGCAGAGAAACAAAATAGCAAAGAGATGGACCCAAAAAGAGCAGTGGAAGAATGAGAGGAGCTGTTCGTTCATGGGTCTCTCATGAATATTCTAATTGACAGCGTTATCTCTGTGATGATTATTAAGTGTGGCCCACCAGGCTCCACTCCGGGCTAATGTAGCGGAAAGAGAGGGGCTGTGAGAGCTTTAATAGGGAGCTCTTTGTGTATCCTCACACACTGGTATACCTTATGTATATTGAAGCAGATGTGTGTGAAACCATAAGCTCGATCTGATAATTGTGGGTTGACTGAGGTAGTTTTGTTTCATCTATGTTTGTGTGTACGCCTGCTTCTATGTAAAACTATGGGTTTGTTCTCACTAATGTGGGTTGATGTTACCGTGTAGAGGTTTTGTGGTTTGATGGTCCCTGTGTGTGAGTCAGCCTTATGCATATATCCCCTCCTGCACATGTTTCTAATCCCTTTCGAGGTTTGCCTCAGAACCGTTTTCCTCTGCATTGCTCATCTCCACCCCTGGCTTTAACCCACGAGCACCAACAGAGCACCAGTGTATAACTGTACAGTGTACTGACAATAATGAAGTCATCAAAAACCCGGTGCACAGAATGAGCTTTTACAGGAAACAATTGCTGATGCTGTTAGAAATACATTTATGTATTGTAAACTGTGCACACGTCTGCGCACGTGTCATGTTATACATTTCAACATCTTGGTATTTTGTTGGTACATTTTCAGAAATTCCCCCTTCATTTCCTCAAAGCTTTGCTGCTGCAAATCTTTACACTGCTAAAACACGTCCGAGTTACATTTTGCACAAACTGTGTGATTCAGATTCACACAAAATAATGCATGTCATGCTGTGCAAGACAAAGACGGTGGTCTGCAACAGCACGTCGTGCATCAGTAGATCACCTTTTGTTTGTTGGTAGTCGCTTTTGTCTGGAGGCTCTGCTTTTGTCCTGGTTGCTGCTTCAGCTGAGCCAGCCCTGGGATACATCACTGTGTGGCGTAACACTGATTCGTCTGGACTGGACTGAAGTCACGATTGTGGGTCAGCATGTTCCTTGTCAGGCTTTTTACCCCACATAAACACACACATAAGGACACACATGCTCTTTCTTTCTCTCTGCAGTCCCATTTTTGCTAAAATGTATCCATCTCTGACTTTGTCCTGTTTTTGTATACGCAAATAGGGCCAACATAAGCTATCAAATCACTTAGACACATAATATCGTGTTCTGAGAGAAGGTGAAATGTTGTCTCCAGCTGCCAAAGCCTGTTTACAGTTGGGTTGTATTCAAATGTTGTTCTTGAAATGCTTGGGGGAAAAAATCACCTGCAGTCACATAGGAATTTGTAATTCAAAGCAATCTATCATTTGAAGGGAAGAAACATTGCAGCCGGACGGCTCTGTGTGCATGTGAGCGCGTGCATGTGTGTTTTGTTTTTCCTCCTTGTCACTATAGTGACAGCTTTATCAGTGGGATACAAGAAAGCTCTAGGATCCATTCAGCCCCATATCAGTTGAGCGGCACCCCGCTGTTTGCTGTTCACCGCTTCCCTTTTCACAGATCATCACTTTTACCAGCCAGTCTGATCTATGTGGGGAAAAAAAACAACACATGTCAAGGAAGCTATTGAGAAAGCTATTGCAAATTGTCTCCACTGAGTGCACGTCGTGAGAGCGAGGCTAAAATGTCTAAAGTGTGTATTCTCTTCCCTGCAGGTGTTTCAGCCCAGCTGACAAATACCCGTCTGAGGAGGAACACCTCTGTGGGAACTCCCTTCTGGATGGCTCCAGAGGTACAGTAAAACTGGCCTATAAATGCTCTCTGAGCCTTGTCTCTTTCCACTACATTAGCCTGGAGCAGATCCCAGTGGGCCACAGTTAATAATCATCAGAGAGATAACACTGTCAAATACAATGTGCATGAATATAATGGAATGGACGGCCTCCATCATTCATTTCCTGTCTAATCATAGCTTTACTGCACTAGCAGTTTATATACCGTCTATAGAGAAATGGTTACACCAAGAACTGATCATTTCATACCAGTACATAGTCACATCCCCTTGTCCTTTACTTTTTATGAAACATTAATGTAGCTTTCACCTGTGTTGTATGAGGGACAATATAAAGTGAGGTAGTCTCTTAGCTTGAGGTTCTTGATTCTCTTGATTCATCTGACTGGGGTTTATTTTGTGACACTGATCAATGTCTTTTCTCTTGAAAGTCTGTTTCCTTACGGGAGTGTTTTCTTACTTCAGTCACACAGAAGGGAAGCAGTTGCAGTTTCTGTGTGTTGTTTCATATCTCTTTTTGGGTGCACTACTGCATATGTGAAAAAGGTTGTATAAAGCCTTTTGTGGCTCCAGAGGGAGCTGCGCAAAGTCTGATAAATTGGGGGTGTGGAGTTAGAAAGGAGTGAAAAGTTTCAGCAACACCTTGTAACAGTATTTACCGCATGCTGAGAGCTAACTTGAATGTTAGTGTTCACTAAGAGCAGAGGCATGTTTGGGGTTATCAAACAGGCACCTTTCATTTATATTTCATTGAAGTGAACCCACAACACCTCAGGAAAACCTCAACACGTAGTGGAATCCCATAACCACACATCTGCACAACCTCAACACTGATCAAGATTAGATTAGATGAACCATGAGCAACCTCTGAAGGGATACAATGGGTAAATGTATACTCTTCTACGCCACAGCTACACTTTGTAACCACTGCAGCTACGCTTGTTTTAAATGTATTTCCTCCCAGTGTGGATGCTGTTTGCCTTTTACAGAGGAACCTTGCGTATCCTCTTGTCAAATCGAAATAGACATTTTTACATGAAGTTTGCATGTGGTGCAAATTGTGCTTCATACGCTGCATGACGCGGTCTGTCAGGACTCAAGGATTTTAATCTCATTTGTTTAAGATGTTCATCAACAAAGAACTCTAGCTTGGGTGGACTCTCTAGACTAGAAAGACTTTAGTTGAAAGGAGTGAGATTTATAAACAAGGATCTACAGTATAATTATTACAAGAAATGTAAGATTTTTGCTGACTTTTTTTAGAGGTTCTTTGTAAATACCGACATTTTGGATGATATATAAAGTATAGCATTCATACAGACACGGTCTTACCTACTTTCTAAAGAAGATCTGGTTATGCAGCTTTGAGTTGTGGGGTAAGTTGAGCTTTACTTTATTGACTTTATTGGCTGATGATTTAGGCTGTGTTAAGAGTACGTGTTTGGTTCTTTTGGGGATACATTTTGATCATTTAAAGTTAAATTTCTTTTGCAAAATGGGTATCATGAGGACTGGTTTAACATGGATTTTTTTTGTGTTCCTTATCATTGTTATGTACAGTTATAACAGATTAGTGAGGGACTTTGATTTTTGTTTTCCATAAAGGGGTGTGTGTGTGTGTGTGTGTGTGTGTGTGTGTACACCTGTGTTTCAGGATGTCTTATTGATGATCAGGTAATGATTTGTGTGCTTGTCGTGTCTGTGTACATACATACATGCCTATTGAGAATTGGAGACATTTGACAATAATGGTGAACATTTTGTGTGTGTGTGTGTGTGTGTACACATGCCTCCCACTCAGAGAGGATTCATATTGTTGATTGGGTACCATGTTGCCCTAAGGACATTGATGATAGACTGTCAGTGCATACGCCTGTGTGTGTGTGTGTGTGTGTGTGTGTGTGTGTGTGTGTGTGTGTGTGCACTATATTGCCCACAGCAGATGAGGATGAGACTGTAGCTTTGGCTGAGCTCTGTTACAATTTATATTAGGTTCCTTTGATATTTTGATGTACATTTCGCTCTGTTACATGTTTGTTTAGTGTATGGTGTGTGTGCAAGGGCTGACAAAATAAATTTAAAAAGCCACTAATAATACATGAATATTGACTCCCTAATAAGGAAGTAGGCCCAAACTTTACAACTTCAGTCCTCATACTGTATATGTACTGTATAACAGGATATCAGACCTTTCATCTCAAGCTCTGATCTTCTGTTGTTTTAGGGATAAAGGAAGTAGAGATTCTCTTAATACTGCAGCTCCAAAACATTATTATAATTATGTTTTGATAATTGGTGAAGCCATTGAGGGCAAAGGAATTAGACTTGTTCTCAAAATGATCCTTGAACTGTTGTAACTCCCCAGACAATTCACCAAGATGTTGGTTGATGGCTAACTTAGGCTTTTTTTTTTCAGTTTTTGTTTGTTCAATGAAATTTGGCGATTACTGTCCACGGTCATTTTTGTTTTCCTCTGTATATTTTTGCCTCTTTGAAATTCTTTTAGTATGCATATGTCACTTCTTTGAGCTGAATAATGCTTATTGGTTTTAATGTTACCAAATTCAAATTGGCATACTTAACATGACTCATACATGTAGCTGATTTTGTAATTCTGTTTCAGTTACTTTGCAAAGTGCTGTTTTTATTTTGGTGTTTTCATTACCTTCTGTCTGCTGTAGGTAATCGCGTGTGAGCAGCAGCTGGACTCGACCTACGATGCTCGCTGTGATGTCTGGTCACTCGGCATCACCGCCATAGAGCTGGGAGATGGAGACCCACCACTCTCTGAACTCCACCCAATGAGAGCCCTTTTCAAAATACCCAGGTGTGCACACCTATACAACAACTGGCCACAGTAGACCAAGCAGTAGAATATATCTTTGATTCTTACCTCAACAGACATTACATGTCAGCAGCTTACTGGAATTTACACAAAGGACGTTTTCTCAGCCTTGTGACACGTGTGCTAACTGCACCGTGTCAAGGCTATAATTTACCGTAACTTTTTGCATGCAGTGAATTTATTCAATAGCTGCAAATTATGTGGAATTATAAAACAAGACCCACCATTTTCATATAATAAATGTATGACGTTGTCCTCGTCCTTGTACTTTCTTTAGCTTTCAGTCACTCCACACTCTCCTCACATTTAAAAAGCTGGAACGTGGAACGAATGTTTAGCATTTTTGCTTGATAAAAGGCTTAAAAGATTAATACACTATCAATTTTCATTCGTTGATTAATCATTTCATTCTGATACTGTTTTGTAAAGGCCTGCAAAAAGACAATGCTTTAAAGACACAACATACGCAACCCTTTGTCAACAGCAGAGCTAAAACAAGGTTTTTATTCGCTGCACTGATGCAGACTGTCAGTTTGTAAAGACAGAAGAAAGGGTAACGCACAGTGCTTGTACTGCAATCCAGAAAAGCCATGTCCTGCTCCCCAACACAGTGATTAGCTTCTCTATACAGACCGCCACTAGGCAAAAGTGCAGTCTTTTCATTTCAAATGGCTTTTTTCTGCTAGCAGGGGCTTATCCATAAACCACTCCCCTCCTGGAACTGATCCCATTCGTCCTGTGGGGGAGGCTGAGAGCACAGCCACCCTTCTTTCATCGGAGTGTATTGTGGGCTGAAGGTGAAAAGTAATTGTTTATCGTCTCCTGATTCCAGTGTGAGAGCTGCATAAGCACTTACCGTCACTGTCATCTCAACGGCACAGCACTTTGTCCATCACTGCCCTGAAATGGTGGGCTCCTATACATACATACATACATACATACATACACACACACACACACACACACACACAGACATCTCCTGTGTCATAGCTGTCCTGTGTGTTTGCTCTGGGGGTCGTGCTCCACAGGAGCCATCACGCAGCTCTCTCAGAATCTATGTGACTGCTGCAGCCAGAGCTTCAGGCTGTCTGTTCACACTCCTCACTCCCCTCCTCTCACTGCTCTGGGTTCATTCGTCAAGCAGTCTTGGAAAAAGCCACGCTGAGGGCATTGATTCAACCGCACAATGTCTTATTTAATTTAGGGCAGCTTAAATAGTACCGAATAGAAACAGAATATCATCAAGGACAACCCTCATTTCGATCTGTGTTTTCTACAATGCATTTGTTATCTCTTAATACAGGGACTAGAGAATACACCAGTACAGTATAATACAATCCTAAACAATGTTCCTGCAGCAAACAGGCCTACTGTAGTTGATACTGTCATTTTATATAGTTGTAACTGTAGCAGTAGGCACCAGTACCAGGCATAGCTCCTCATACACCCCCCTACTGTATGCAGGGCAAATTGTAAGGTTGAAAAAGACACTGCTCACCATTGACACCTTTAATAATAGTAGTTGTTTTTACCCTCGGAAACTGGGTCTCTGCTTTGCCTTTATTGTGTTCCTATGGGTTTAAACAGCACTGTTTGAGACAGTCCAGATAAAAACGATCTTTATGAGCTGAATTAGTAAGCATTAGCATTATTTTGTGTTATTTTGTCAACCTATGTGCCGTAACAGGGTGGGATTTTGTTTTTGTTACTACTGTACAGCTATTGAATATTCAGGAGCTGCAGAAGACAGTGAAGTCATGTTAGCTAGCTACCCATTTGGGGTTAGCCATGTTAGGCAGCTAGCAGAGGTCAGTTAGCTAGTTAGCTATGATTTGGTCACATTTTGGTCAGTAAAGTCATGCTGGCTACCATTTGGCATTTGGTCTGAAGGAAATTGAGGTTAGTTAGTAGTTGATTAGTCATTTAGTCTGTTAGTTTGTCAGTTAGCTAGTCAGTTAGCTAGCTATTCAGTTAGATAGGTAGCTAGCTGGGATTTGGTCAGATATTGAAGTCATACTAGCCACCATTTGGGATTTGGTCTGAAGGAAATTGATGTGAATTAACTGTTAGCTAGTTAATTAGTCAGTTGTTTAGTTAGCTAGCTAGCTATCAAGTTAGTTAGTTTGTTTGGTAGTTAGCTAGTTAGGTAGTTATAGGTCATTATTACAATAAACAGTTGTACATCATGCATCTTTCAACACATCATCTGGTAACATATTCAAAATCAACATCAACCATAACTTTATATCCATCTTCAAGGTTTCAAATAATATTTATCTCCACTGTATGTTGACATATATAGCATATGTCCACATAGTATACAACAGATAGCCTAGAGTAGGCCTATCTTCTTTTGAGAAGATAAAGACATGGCAAGACTAAAAGTGAAAAAAAGTTGAAATTAAAATACACAAGCAAAAGTCAGATTTCCTCTGTCTTTCTCTTTCCCTTTTACCCTGTATTTAAATAAAAGACAGAAATAGAGAAAGACAGGGAGGGATTGGGATGACAGTACAGAAGTCAAATCCCTGCTCAAAGCATCAAACTCATGGAGCAGGTGAAAGATTAAAAGTGCTCTCCTAATTATGCACAAGTGTAAGGATTTAAGCTTTTATCCTTCATTATGTGCAAAAGAGAAGATTTGAATTTGCCTCGCATACTGTACAAAGTGAAGTTATTGCAGGACACAGTGAGCAAATACAAAATTTACTTTGGTAAACTGGGGTATAAACAGGATATTAAAAACTCTAAATAGCTGTATAATTTAAGTAGTGTGACTCTTTGCCTTCATAAGACCCTGTTTGTCTTCTGGATAAGAAAAACACTTTAATAGTCACAGCATTAGCAGAACAGACTCCAAATAAATGTCTCATGCATTTGCTGTCTATATTGGGTGTGTTGTGTGATAAACAGGAGATGTATGTCCTCTCATTAGACCAATTTATCGCTGTCAGAGCCAACATGAAAAGGGCCCCGGTGCATTAGCAGGCAGCATTGACTTCCCCACCACTTGCCAGGAACCCTCTTGTAAAAAGGTACTTAAAGCAGAGCGAGGAATTACAGCAAATTAGCTCAGTTGTTCGCCGGCTGTGAGGCCTTGTTACACTTGACCCCTTAACAATTTGTGTCTGTTTGAATGGGATTTTTACAGGAGAAACCTTAAGATTATGAGATCTGATTATATATTCGATATCCAATTGCTTTTCTGTCGTGTACCAATACCCAGCTGCACAGGTGGCACGCCATTTGTTATTGCCTCATGCCACCGCAGAAACACCTCTGGATGACTTCGATGATGAATATTTAAGATTTCACTCCACCGTTCCACTCTGTGCCTCGGCCTTTTGTTCTCCGCCCCGCCTGCGTAAATCCCATCTCATCTTTCCATTTATCTTTTCCATTCCTTTCTTTTAACAGAAATCCTCCGCCTACTCTCCACCAGCCGGAGCTCTGGTCAGACGACTTTAATGACTTCATCTGCAAGTGAGGGTGGATGCTAGCGGGCTTGTTGTGCCTCTGTGAATAATAAATATTTACACTGATAGTAGATAGCCAGAATATTTGAATATAAATCCAAGAAATTCATTGCACTCCTCCTCCTCCTCCTCCTCCTCCTCCTCCTCCTCCTCTGCCTTTTCTTCTTCCTCCCCACAGATGTCTGATTAAGGACTTTGAGCTGAGACCAAATGTGCTAGACCTGCTCCAGCATGTGTTCATCAAACAGATTGTTGGCAGAGAGAAAATACTGCAGAAGCAATTGATTGAACTTATTGATCTCAACCAACAAATAGGAGTCATTGAAAAAACAAGGTACTGTCTGAACTGAATTTGCATGGATGTTTCCTGTCTAAAATCTCACATTTCTATGTGTATTTCTGACATGTTAGAGGTCATACTACTCCTATTTGTCTAGCAGAATACTCACACACCATAAAGTGTTTGATAGATGTTGTTATAAACCCCAAGAAAAACTTAAAGTCTGCAAACCTTCCTGTCAGTGGGTTTTTATATGTTAGGCTGCAGATTAACTTTTGCAGACAGTATAATCCAAATTACCCTCCTTGCTGGATGTTTTACAAGCCCTGTCACCCTCACATAAACAACAGCTCAATCCTGCCCCAGCTTCACTCGAGGTGCAGGCTGCACAGTGTGTGTCACATGAGTTAAAATGTTGGCCCAGAAAGTGTGTATTGCCCGTATGGGTCGTGAAATGTTAATCCTATTTCTGTCGTTTAAGCCATCATGGAAAGACAGACAGAAGCACAGACAGTAATGACAGGTAACAAATGCCTATATGACCATATGCAACAGTAGGAGTAGATTAATTGGCTTTTTAGTTCAGTCAGAGCTCTTGTTATTGTTGTGATCGCACATGTAATCAACTACATGGGTTAGATTGTTTATGCTGCCACCCTGCCATCGTAAACATTGTTGTCTGTCTTATGGGTCATGTTGTTGTCACATTTTTCCTACCTTTTCTTTATGTATCGTCCTGTCATTTGATGCCGTAGTATAACTGGGGTTATGACCTTCGCTGTAAACCAACTACAGCAGTTGAGGCGCTCCAAAGCTCACCAGCGTTCATCATTAACTTTCAGATAAATGGAGTTTTAGCAGAGATTAATTGCAATCACGATGGGAAATTACCACCACCATCATCAACTAAATAATGATACACTTTTTGGGGATGTGGCTGGTAATCAGATGTAATCAAACATATTCTGACATCACATTATGTGAGGAAACAATACACTGTAATAAGGTTCCCAAAAACCACAGTCTTTTATAACAAGGCACTGCTTAGCCACTAAAGCTAATGCCTACTGCAGTAATTTTAAATGCAGCTTGCTGACATTTTGATAATTCCAGATTTCTTTTAGCTAGTATTTTAAATGAGTCACAAAGTCATGTCTGTTGGAGCAAATATTTACAATGATGGAGGTCTCCTGGTACAATTTCCTTACTATGTACAGTTTGTAAAAGCAAACATACATTGCAAGGTTGCTGTCTTGAATGATCTGATCTGTTGGTGCATATGCGAACAGAAAAGAAAGATACTTGTGGTTATGAGGTGGCCAGTAAACATGGCACGGAAGAGTTTTCCTGGTGGCAGATTGAACATTTATTAAGATGTGGTTTAAGTTTATTTCAGTCAGCTTCTGGCTTCCTACATGGTGAAACCACCTTTTAGCTGAGTCTCAGGAGTCTGGCAGGAGAAAGGGAACTGCATACTGATGGGCCCTACGCTTCAGCATTAATGCTATAGAGGATTATTTATTTAGATCTTTACCTAGTTGAAGCTTTGATTATATTTCCTTTGTTAAGGGTTTGTTTAAGTGAAGAGATGTACCATTTTGCCCCAGCAAATACCATTGGCAGCACCGTGCACTGCTACAGTGCTCATGATGTATTGACTTTGAATTTAGATTACTTAAAGTGCCATGTAGAGTATATACATTACATACGTTGCTCAGTGAGAGACTTGGTTGTGGGTTCTGTGAGTTCTAGGCATGAACGCATCCACACTAAAAGAGGAGGCCACATGAAGTCACAGACTGACCCAGATGAGGTGGACGACCTCGCCACCCTAGAAGTTCTTGATGAGGTAAGAAAGTCGACAGTCTGGTAATTGAAGTATATATCTCAATAACAAAACATATAGTCATGAGGGGAGAGCCACAATAAAGCAAGAATGGTGTAAACAGATTACAATTGTCAGATACATACATGACAAAGGACATAATTTAGTTCTCTATTGTGGAGAAACGTGGCTTTTTTTTTAGACTTCTCTTTATTTTAATAACATGTTATCTTGGAAACAGCTGTTGTCAAAATAATTTCACCACAAGGTCCATTTTGTAGCTTTTCTTGGGCTTTCGATTGTATGACATGATCTTCTTCAGTAGATGAGGAGTTTCAGAGCTGAGGTTCAAAGTTCATTCTTGACCTCAGATACAGAATGAACTTTCAATCTCAGTGTCTAAGCCAACAACAACAACAAGCTCTGAAAAATCTGCATTTCCATGACAACTGAGCAATCTCCATCTGCTGAGGAAGATCACATGATGCAATCAAGAGCTTCAGAACAGCTACTAAATGGACCTTGTAGTGAGATCGTTTGGGCAACTAGTATTTTTTTTTTTCTAGTTATTGGACTGGCCAAAACAATTTTCTTGCATTTTTTACGAAGATATTTTGAGTCATTGGAATCATTCAATCATCAAGATTAATTAAATATTTATTATATAAATTGTGATGATTGCAACCAAGGTATGCCAATCATACTATAAAATACTTATATATATATGCGTCTTTTGCACAAATAACACTTAAAGCAATTTATCAAATCTGAATGCTGCATTGACGTATTGAATGATACAATCAGTCTCACTTGCCAGCGGATATTTCTAACCCATCCTTTAACATGAGGAGCTCTGCTGGTATGAGGGAGGCATTGCCGCCCTGCTGTTGTTGATGTACCTGTCCTGGCCGTGAGAAGACAGGAGAATTAATCACCGAATGACATGAAGATAATACAGTACATTGACATAACAGGCGTCACAGGCCTTGACTTGAGGCAGGACAGAAACTAAAGTACTGCTTGTTGTCTCTCATAATATGGTTTTGACAATGATCTAGGTGTTCATTTGTTTAGGAAACATTTTACACCAGAGTGTGTGGGCAAATCATGCTTGTTGCTTTTTTTTCAGAACACGGTCACAGAGCACCTTCAGAGTCGCTATGGAAGAGATGAGATTTACACGTATGTGGGAGACATCCTCATCGCAGTCAATCCTTTCCATAAGATGGAGATATACACGCCTCAGGTCTGTGGATATAGGCCTTTGTGTGTTTCTTTTTTACGCACCTGTGCTCGTACATTTGGTCAATAAGGCACTGAATGTAGCCCAGCGTATCTCATTAGTGCCTCTGCAGTTTTTCAGTCTGCTGCATCCCATTTAGCCTCACACACACACACACACACACACACACACACACACACTCTGCCCCTGTTTTCGTGTTTTCATACCTCACATCACCGACTGTATTTTTCTCCCAATCATCATGTTTTTCTTTGCCTCAAGTTTGTAGCTATTTTTCATGCTTCTCCTCCCAGAACAAAAATATAATGTATTGTAAGGACAGATAGTTTGTACTGAGGGCACAGTGTCTATTGGCGTGTACCGCAAAGTAGCAAAGCCACCTTATAATAACATTAATTTCATTTTAAGCAATTTTCTTGCTTTATGGTATCCGTTACATTCATGTGCATGTTTTTAAATAAGTCTTTTCTTTTCATGCTCAACCCCCTTCTCTTCATAGTACACTAAGATGTACATAGGAGCTAAGCGTACAGTTAACCCACCACACATCTTCGCTGTGGCTGATGTCGCCTACCAGTCCATGGTGTCATACAACGCAGACCAGGTAAATATTTTTTTTTATTATTTTACAGCATCCTGACTACAGAAAGTTGTCTTTAAGTCAACTTGTTTTGATGCTGTTTGTTGAAATATGATTTTGTGGTTTCTGAGGTTAACTAGCTGTCTTCAGTAATGGAGTAAAATGTTCGTATAGTGTAATTTTGTTAGCATTATTATTAGTAGCTTCACAGTAATCTTTCTGTGTACAGTGTGTTGTGATCAGTGGGGAAAGTGGAGCTGGGAAAACAGAGAGTGCTCATCTGTTGGTGCAGCAACTGACAGTCCTCGGGAAGGTGAGTCCATAAATGTAACATTTCATTATCAGGTCTTTCTCATTATTATTTATTCCCAATGAAGATCACAAAGTCTTCCTGAGGTATACAAAATATGATAAAAAAAAAAATCAAATAAAGCTGTTTAAAATCAAACACAATCAAACCAAATGTTAACATCAGAAAGTAAGTGAACTGATTTTGCAGATAAAAAAGTTAACAATAAAAACTGTCAACTGCAAAAAGTCCAAAAAGATATTTGTGACCCACAGGACACTAGAAAAGAATATAAATCCCAAAGCATTTCCGACTAACAGAACTTCAAAGTTACAGTTTTGAATTGTACAACAGCTGTGTGTCTTGGCCTGCCACCTGTGCGCCTCCAGCCAACTGTGGATATTTAGATAACTCAATATCTAAAATGCTCCATTGAGGCAATTTGAACATCCTATGTTTAGTTTGTTTGATGCTCCAGCTGATGCCAGACATGATTTGCAACTTGATTGAAAAGAAAATTCCATTTCATTTCACTTTTTGCATGTTTTTACAAGTGGAAGGATGAAATAAGAAATGGCAGTGTCACTTTTGATGGGAATAACAGGACTAGAAAGGCACATGACAGGAATTCACGCATCACTTCTTGACAAAAGAATTATTACTTCCACTATATTGATTTCCCAGTTACTTAGCTGGAATAATGTTTTATTCAGGCCAATAATCGGACGCTCCAGGAGAAGATCCTGCTGGTCAACAGCCTGGTGGAGGCTTTTGGGAACGCCTGCACAGTCATCAATGACAACTCCAGCCGCTTTGGCAAGTACCTGGAGATGAAGTTCACCAACGGAGGAACAGTGGTCGGAGCACAGATATCTGAGTACCTGCTGGAGAAATCCAGAGTCATCCACCAGGCAGTGTAAATATCACTTCCTTCCTTCTTTCTTTTTCTTTTTGTCAAATGTAAGCAACCTCGTCACACTTATTACTGTTGTGACCTTCATTTGACAATGACATCTATAGAAATTTAAATCATGTCTTTGTACTTTTTCTGAAAGAACATTGCCAAGAAGGTCATTTTTCTGCCTGCTGGCCAGGGATCAGTGCGTAATGGACTCTGTCTCTCTTCCTTTTACCTCTACTTCTCCATCTGAAACTGGTGGCATTTGCCTTCAACCTGCACTTCAGTCAATCCATCTTTTCTTCTTATCATGTGTCTGGGGAGCGGACCGGGTCAAGTGGAGGGGCTAGCTTATTTCCTGTTTGATCAAAGATTGTGGTCTTGCAAGTGTCCTTAGTGGAACTTCAAAGGCAGACTCGAGTATTTCATCAGAAAACAGACACACAGGTCAGAGGGTTTGATTTGGCTGCAAGCATTGTGTGTAGCTACACCTTTCTTTAGCCTGTTATTGGATACTAATATCAGGGGGATGGCAAACAAGTTTGCAAGATGCTTCAAAGATGTGTTCATATTTCATTACCTCTGCCAGGAACGTTACGTTTTTGGATTGGTTTGTTTGTGAGGAAGATTTTAGTAAGCAGAATATTTAAAAGACCTGTTTTCATATCTAAAAGACACAGAATGTCTAAAGACACATTTTAATGGCATTTGGTGAAAAGTTAGGCCAATAGCTTTCTTCTATAAATTCAGCCAAGCCAAGATTACCCTGGTGACATCATCAGGGGTATTTTCATAGACTAACAAAACTCCTCCAGAGCTACAGAAGACATTATACAACTGATTTCGGAGTACTGTGGTGCCCCTAAAGTGACAGAATTTAGTAAACAAATATAACTGACTACATCCATTAATAATATTGTTGGTTAAATTAAGTGTAAAAAGAATATATAAAGCTTTATAATTTTTCTTTAACCTCCAATCAGTTGGTTAAAAAAGCTAAAATATTTTTTTTTACCACCAATCGGTTGATAATATAAATTAAAACTTAATTTACCTACCTAGCTGAAGCTAACTTTTGTCATAAAACTACACCCGCCAGTTCACACAATGTTAATCAGCCATACACTGTACTGCATACTGCCACAGTATCACTGTATAAACTCTTTAAAAGCATTTTAGCCGGCAAACTAACGCTAATAATGTGAGCTAGCTATTGAAGTTATTAACTAACAATGTTATTTATTGATGTATTTATTTTACTTGTCTGATTACTGTTTACTGCATTTTGTTTTGGGACTCCATACTACTAGTAAACTGATCTTTATGGGTAAAATCAGTGGAATGCTTATTTAACAACAAACAAGGGGAACTATTCATTCTTGTCAGGGGCAGAGCAGATACTGTCTTTGTGCTTTTTAGCTTCTAGCATGTTTTATTTCTTCCTTATTCATTGTCTTATATTTGCAATATTTCCGAGCTACGTCTCTGTGTGTTTCCACAGAGGGGAGAAGAACTTCCACATCTTCTACTACATTTATGCTGGCCTGGCTGACAGGAAGAAACTAGCCCACTACAAGCTCTCCGACAGCAAAACACCTAAGTAGGTTTGACATTCCTCAGCCCTTCTCTTAAACACTGTTATTTCCCACTCACACCGCAAACCTCCTCCTTCCCAGAGACCCCAATCCTGACGTTTGTGTTTCCTTTTTGATCTGCAGGTATCTGTGTAATGAGCACGTTAAATTAGGGCCTGACATAGTGAGCAACACCTTCTACAAGGAGCAGTTTGATGCAGTGGAGCAGTGTTTCAAAGTCATTGGATTCACCCTGGAGGTACAAACTACTGCGTCAATTACTGGGCAAATAGCTGAAAGTGGTCTGCCCATAACCATGATCCTAACAGACATGCTCTCACAGTCTTGTACTATGTAATGTATGGAAGTCTGTGTAAAAGACAGCATTTAAGCTAGCATACTAATCGGTGAGCTTTAAAAAAAAAAGACATAAAATAAGCTTTAAAACTACAGTAGTTACTCAGGTCCACTGTATGGTGATGGAGCGTAAAGCTACATGCACATGTAGGCAGTCAGCTGTTGGCATTGTGAAGGCTAATGAGGCCCAAAGAAGTGATTGCCTTTGGGATCTGCACGTCAATAGTACTTATCCTGTAATCGCTTGGCAGTAGTGGAGGAACAACCTTCTCTTCTACAGTACGTCTTGTCTTGCATGAAATCACAGAGTGTGTATGAAGATGATCTTTGAGGCAAGTTTTTCTTTTTTGAAACATAGTTTTTAGACAGTATCTGCCCATTAGGAGAGCTCTCCTTGCATGTGTGTTAGGTGTTTAGTAGACAGACTTGCAAATTTACACCACAGGTGAATGAAGGCTTTATTTTATTCTTTCAAATCTTACTTTTGACGTCCTCGGTGCTCGCTGATCACATTTTGACATCTCAAACCTATTTTTTTCCTCAATAAGATGCAAGTAAATGGCGCTCTTTTCTTTGTCTGTTTAGCTATAGAGGCTAACACTGCTCATGCTAGCTAACCAGCTCATCTATTTATTTCAAACAAAACGCTGTCATTGTGGCCAGTAAAAGAACATTAAATCCTATTAACAACAGGACATTTGATTGGCCAATTTAAATATAATGGACTACTATGTTACAGTGCTTGAACTGAAAATTCCTCTAAACCATTAGCCTTCATAGCACCCACATGCTACAATTGGGAGCACAAATTGTGTACAAAAGTCTTTAATTTGAGGGTACAAATGACTAATTTGAGATACTAAGAATGATTAATGCGCAGTAGTTATCAAAAAATGTACCCCTGATATCTGACCATTCATGAACAGATAAATGTGGAGGTGCTAGCAAAACATTTAAGCTAGCTGAATTTGAGAAACGGCCTTGCGTGACACCTACAATAACTTCACCATGACTGTCTACATTCATTAGAAAGAGGTGGAACGGAGTAATAATTCACTGTACGCTAACATGCTGGTACTTAATAATAGAGTAAAGCACAAAAAAAGGCATTATAGTATCTTTAAAATGTACCTGATGTTATTTGAGGTCATGGAGGTCTTCCAACCTCTGGGGTTTTCTACAGTAAATTGCTAAATTGTCTATCATTTCTGCAGGAGCTGGGCAGTGTTTACAGCACCCTGGCTGCCATCCTCAACTCCGGTGATATCGAGTTTTCTCCGGTTGCCTCGGAGCACCAGACAGACAAGAGCGACATCTCCAACATTTCTGTCCTGGAGAACGGTGAGAGGAGAGAGAGAGAGAGAGGCATGGTATATGATGATGTATAAGCAAACATGACTCTGAATTTCCTCTGCTACACCCCCACTCCTCACCCTCCCTCTTTCGCTCCTCTCCATTAAACTGTTGTTCTGAAATAAATTATCCATCAGAGCAGACAGACTATTGCAGTTATTACAGAAACATCATTACCAAACATGCATCTGCAATGGTTAGATTTTACAGGACATTGTTTTCCTCTGGTATTATATCTTCTAAATTTAAACATCAGTTCTGACTGGTAATACAAAGCTGTCTAGATGAGGTTTACTGATTTGATGTGATCGATGAGCAAGAGAAGATGAGTGTTCTTCGTCACTTATTTTCCTCTGAACCCAGAACGTTATTCTTATTTCTGAGTCTGAATGAGGACAGTTAAGGTTGCACATTTGCACACCCTGCATGTATTGCTTGCACTCATTCTACTTTAGAAACGTTAACTTTCGTCCCATTTTTTATCTAATGTCCCCTTAGTGGCATCACTGCTGTGTATCCGCTCAGACGAGCTCCAGGAAGCCCTGACCTCCCACTGCGTTGTGGCCCGGGGAGAGACAATCGTCAGGCCCAACACGGTGGAAAAGGCGGCGGAGGTGAGGGACGCCATGGGCAAGGCTCTCTACGGCCGCCTCTTCAGCTGGATTGTCAACCGCATCAACACGCTGCTGCGGCCCGACAGCCACCTAGGGTGAGAATCAGGAGCAGAAAATGTGATGTGGTGTGTTTGGCTGTCTTGAATGCAGAATGAGGTCATCTCAGAAAGTTTCTGCATTTGTATGGATGAAAAAGCATTGCCAGCTCTTGAAAGCTGTGGAATTTGCTGAAAGATCCAAGTTTTTTAGCCATGCTAGCGGCTGTACGGATGGCATTGAAATGTTGTACAGATATTCATGGTCCCCAGAGGATGAATCCTAATGGCTTTGGTGATCTGCGGACATTTCGTCCAGCAGGTTTACATTTGTGGTTTTGAGTGAAATGTCCTAACAACTATTTGCTGAATTAGCACGAAATGTGGTACACACAGTTATGTTCCTTTCAAGATGAATTATAATTTGTCCAATACTTGTTATATCACCAAATAGCTGCCAAACTAATGACGTTTCCGTTACATAACAGCTGTACTTTGTGTTTAGTGCTAATTAGCAAATGTTAGCATGTTAACGTGCTAAAGTAAGATGGTGAACATGGTAAACATTATAGCTGCTATAAATTAGCATGTTAGCAATGTCATTTTGAGCATGTTAGAAGGCTGACATTAGCATTTAACTGAAAGCACAGCCAAAGTACAGTCCTTCAGACCCACTAGCATAGCTGTAGAGTCTTGTTTTCATCCTAGTAAACATTAGTGTTTCCAACCTGAGGGTTCCTGTCCAAGATAATTAACAGGACAGGAAAGCAAACAAATGCTTTTTTTTTTTTACAACCCCAAATTATGTTTATTTAGACTTTGCTCCAGATTTAATTTTGATTTTTGGACCTCTGAAACGTAGTCCAATAAATCTATTTGAGAAGGAGAAAATAACTTGCTGACTTACAGGTCACACACATCTCATAGACATATGCAGCCTGTGACATGAGGCCATAACTAGAGAATGCTTCATTTTCAGGGGTCAGGTGCCAAAAAGGAGGAAACCACTGGTGTAGACCAGTTTATATATAGAGGGGATGGACAAAAATAAGCTGTATTGGTGCTGATGTGTTGTGTCTAACCCCTGTTTTCACTGATAATATTTGCCTATATATTCTTGCTGGGATACTGCCAAACTGCTGTGGACATTTGACACAAATGACAAAGCCAGTAAACACAGAATTTCTAAATGTAAAAATGTATTTAAATGAACTGACTTTTCATTCCTCTCACCTCCAGAGAGGACGACAAGGGCTTGAACATCGGCATCCTGGACATCTTCGGTTTGAGAACTTCAGAAGAACTCTTTGAGCAGCTCTGCATCAACTTGCTCGTAATAAGGCAGATCAGTTTTTACTTCCAACCAGCACGCATTAAGCAGGAACAGGTAAAAGGCTTTTGACCAGCATCCACCCTAAACTATAAGCTGTGAAATCAAGAAGGCTTTCTGAGTGCTTGAATCCCTCCTTGAAAGCACTTTGTATGCATTTTCACCTTGGTACTACCTCATCTCCATCTAAATGGTGATAACATGTCATCATTTGTCCTCTGCGCTTTTAAGAGATGGCAAAGGAGTAAAATATCCTGCTGTCTTTATTTACGGGAGAATGAGGTTCGCTATTCTCCTTTATGCGATCTCGTGGGTGTGTGTTTGCCTTGGGGGGGCCAGAGAATGGTTTGCTAATGGTAAATGATTTGGTCTCACCATGGAGAGGAGCTATCATCCCAAACGAGGGTCAATTAGGAGCAATTTAGCGTTGGCTTAATCTCACTCTTAGGTGAGACCAAATCATTTAACATTAGCAAACCATTCTCTGGCCCCCCAAGGCAAAACACACCCACGAGACTGCATAAAGGGAGAATAGCGAACCTCATTCTCCCGTAAATAAAGACAGCAGCATATTTTACCCTTGCCATCTCTCTTAAAGCGCAGAGTGACAAATGATGACATGTTATCACCATTTAGATGGAGATGAGGTAGTACCAAGGTGAAAAATGCATACAAAGTGCTTTCAAGGAGGGATTCAAGCACTCAGAAAGCCTTCTTTGATTTCAGCGATAGTTTAGGGTGGATGCTGGTCAAAGCCTTTTACCTGTTCCCAAGCGAATATGTGCTGGTTGAAGTAAAACTGGATCTGCTCATTGGCGATGTTGATGCAGAGCTGCTCGAAAGAGTTCTTCTTGAAGTTCTCAAAACCGAAGATGTCCAGGATGCCGATGTTCAAGCCCTTGTCGTCCTCTCTGGAGGTGAGAGGAATGAAAAGTCAGTTCATTTAAATACATTTTTACATTTAGAAATTCTGTGTTTACTGGCTTTGTCATTTGTGTCAAATGTCCACAGCAGTTTGGCAGTATCCCAGCAAGAATATATAGGCAAATATTATCAGTGAAAACAGGGGTTAGACACAACACATCAGCACCAATACAGCTTATTTTTGTCCATCCCCTCTATATATAAACTGGTCTACACCAGTGGTTTCCTCCTTTTTGGCACCTGACCCCTGAAAATGAAGCATTCTCTAGTTATGGCCTCATGTCACAGGCTGCATATGTCTATGAGATGTGTGTGACCTGTAAGTCAGCAAGTTATTTTCTCCTTCTCAAATAGATTTATTGGACTACGTTTCAGAGGTCCAAAAATCAAAATTAAATCTGGAGCAAAGTCTAAATAAACATAATTTGGGGTTGTAAAAAAAAAAAAAGCGTTTGTTTGCTTTCCTGTCCTGTTAATTATCTTGGACAGGAACCCTCAGGTTGGAAACACTAATGTTTACTAGGATGAAAACAAGACTCTACAGCTATGCTAGTGGGTCTGAAGGACTGTACTTTGGCTGTGCTTTCAGTTAAATGCTAATGTCAGCCTTCTAACATGCTCAAAATGACATTGCTAACATGCTAATTTATAGCAGCTATAATGTTTACCATGTTCACCATCTTACTTTAGCACGTTAACATGCTAACATTTGCTAATTAGCACTAAACACAAAGTACAGCTGTTATGTAACGGAAACGTCATTAGTTTGGCAGCTATTTGGTGATATAACAAGTATTGGACAAATTATAATTCATCTTGAAAGGAACATAACTGTGTGTACCACATTTCGTGCTAATTCAGCAAATAGTTGTTAGGACATTTCACTCAAAACCACAAATGTAAACCTGCTGGACGAAATGTCCGCAGATCACCAAAGCCATTAGGATTCATCCTCTGGGGACCATGAATATCTGTACAACATTTCAATGCCATCCGTACAGCCGCTAGCATGGCTAAAAAACTTGGATCTTTCAGCAAATTCCACAGCTTTCAAGAGCTGGCAATGCTTTTTCATCCATACAAATGCAGAAACTTTCTGAGATGACCTCATTCTGCATTCAAGACAGCCAAACACACCACATCACATTTTCTGCTCCTGATTCTCACCCTAGGTGGCTGTCGGGCCGCAGCAGCGTGTTGATGCGGTTGACAATCCAGCTGAAGAGGCGGCCGTAGAGAGCCTTGCCCATGGCGTCCCTCACCTCCGCCGCCTTTTCCACCGTGTTGGGCCTGACGATTGTCTCTCCCCGGGCCACAACGCAGTGGGAGGTCAGGGCTTCCTGGAGCTCGTCTGAGCGGATACACAGCAGTGATGCCACTAAGGGGACAT
>VMKM01000827.1:0-229577 GCA_008360985.2 Macquaria ambigua | reverse complement strand
ATATAGTCACTCTGTCACTCTGACACAACGTTATATACATATATATACACATACACAAAGGGAAGATGATTACCCATTGTCCATTTGGAGGGCAAGAGTAAGAAAGCAATGTTCTGCCTACATTATCCCATTCATGCCACTCACTTAAGCAATATTTGGAGCTCCATTCAATCAGGCCCAACATTAACAATGACTCATGAGAGTGTGTGTGTGTGTGTGTGTGTGTGTGTGTGTGTGTGTGTGTGTGTGTGTGTAGGATTGAGTCATCCCTCACTGTTGCATTTTGGACAGCTTGCAGTAACACCCCCATCCATACTATGTTTGTATACATGTGTTGCAGTTTTTGCCCTTTAATAATCTGAAAAGAAAAACATATAGATGCTGTCTTAGTGACTGTAATCTACAAGCGTAGGTTAAATGACGTACTTTGAGTGTGTTAGTTAACAGTCTGACTCAACGGATGTGCTGAGATAAGCCTCTCATTGGCTGACTGGTGCAATCTGCTTCCCTCCCTCTGCTCTCTCGTCAGGTCTTTCTTGCCATGTTCATTGAGAAACAGCAATGATAAGCAGTTGACCTGGCAATGAATGAAGTCATGAAAACAAGACTGTGCAGCCCATCAGCTCAAAATAAGACAGAAATACATTTTCTTTTGTATGTTTCAAGGAGTGAAAAACAGGCTTCATGGTTGAATCAGCTAGGTAAGCATTACAACATAAAACACATGTTCTTATAAATGGACCTTTTGCTAAAGCTCACAAACAGCAATTGTCCAATCATCACTTACCATACGTAACCATAACTAGGCACCGCAGGCCTCTAAAGCTTTGGATTTTAAGCAAGAGTGTAAGGAATCGATTAAACATTGAGTTTATCTGCTCTAACGTAAGTCGCTAACGTTAACATGTCTGGCTAACTAGCTTACTGCAGTAACCTAACAAAGCGTTACATCAAAGGCCAAGGAGCATTTCATCAGCTAACTACATTTTGTGGGGCTACATGTTTAAAAAACACCCATCCACTGTGTAGTAGCGTTTCCTCACTGTGTGGAAGCCGGTCCTGGATGCTAATATATCATAGTGTCAAAATTAGCGGCTCTGTCCTGGTCTTCACAAAAAAACAAAAACAAAAATTAAACTGAAAAAGTGAAACACACTGTTCCAACCTCTGTCTTCTCCAAGTATGTAAGCTAAAAGTCCAAACATGGTTATGTTACAATGAAACAGCAGCCAGATCTTAGATGTTTCCTTATCATACTTACAACACTAGGACTTACTACCTCTACACTGCAGTACAAGAACAATGATGAATATTTTAGCATGACATCTTCTACTGTATGTAGCTATCAAGAACATATTTTAGAGCCCTTTAAAAGGGTTCTCATTTCAAAAAGAGTCTGAAAACACTGAAAAGTCACTCTGACACAACGTTTTCGACCAACTTATGGGGTTAGCTTAATTAGCTAGCTAGCTACAGCTGATAAAAACTGCTAGCAACAGTTGACATTTCAATCGCCAGCCAGAAATGAGAAGTCTGCTCAAATCAGGGACCTATTGTTTCAGAAATTACATAAAATTTTGATGGTAAATCTGCATTGTAAACTGCACGTGCTGTGCAAGAACAGAAAGCTTGCAAAAGTTACTAAGGATGGGGGGGCTTTGGGAAGAGTCCATTAAGTTTCACTTTGTTGCTTTTAACAAAAATGAAATATTCGATCATTTTATCAGAAATGTCATTATGATAACTGAAAATCAGAGGGGATCCTTACAATCCAGTTTCCAGTTAAAACCTTGAGAATCCACTGACTCATAGTGGTTCTTTTCAAGTTGGTGTCATCCCCCCTCCCACTCCCAAGTATCAAGGCTCACAACACACACTCACAGCTGTTTCCAGAGGGAACATCCTCACATGGGAAATAAATCTCTCTCCTTCCTGTTGTCACACCTGTGACATACCTGTCTTGTTCTGGTGCCTTCCATAGGCCATGTATGCATCTATGTGTGTGTGTCTGTGTGTCTCCAGTGTATATAGACAATGGTGGCTATGGTGAGTGCTGCCGTGGGGACTGGCAGGTGGTTTAAACAGGACAGTCTGTACCTGGGCTCTCTGGTCTGATATCTCTGATAAACACACACACACACACAGCTAAGTATTTCATCATTCCTATTAGCAGTGCTCTCTTTCCTGGATGTTTCACCTCTCTCTCTGTCACAGTTGGTTTCTCTCTTATTTTATTAAGTGGGTGTTAAGCTTCAAAACTTTGAACTAGTCATGCACACACATCTTTGTTTATGTGCCATATTATGTCAGTTACAGTACATCGATAGTTACAGTAGTGTTGTGTCTTTGTCAGTTGCATCTATCTCACACCAGTGATATTGTTAGTGCTACAGTAGTATTTCTACAAATTAAGACCATATTTTACATCTGCTCTGTTGCATCCTCTCCTCCATCCCTAAAGAACATAAACATTGGAAGTAAATTTTCCCTCAACCTTTCACTCAGTCCACTAGACTTCCCCCCCCAAATGTGACCCAGACGCTCAAAATGAAAAATGCAGAGCTGAGGCTGCTAAACCACAAATGTCTCAACATCTCAGCATTTTAACTTCTTCTTTGTGTCCGTTTCTGTGGCTTAAGAACATTGATTAAATGCAACAGAAAGTCAGACAGGAAGTGAAAAGGTCAATCTTTTACCTCCCTCGCTCAAAAAGAAGACCTAGTGAATGAGAAATGGCACTAACGAGGAAGTATATTGGGTATGTATGTATTTATGTGTATTTGTGCAGGGCTGTGTTATGAGCAAAGAAATGGAGTCACCTTAAGAAAGACATCGGTAAGTTTAACTCCAATGCAGCCTCTGGGCCCGCTGCCGAAGGAACACAGGAAGTGCTCCTGGCCTGCATTGCTGCACATACAAAAACATAGTTACATGGTTACACACAAATGCAAAATGTGTGCAAAGAAATCAGAGGTGCAGAAATCAATATTTTGAGTTAGGGGAACACAAAACCTTTTAAAAATGATTTTCTACAAATCAGAGTGCTCAAGACGGTATTGTTCAACAGGACTGGATTTGAATTCCATTCATAGTCAGTCCTTCAGCAGAATAATGGCCACTTCATGCCTCTGTTTCGTGCGTCTAACAAAACTGTCAAAGAAGATGCTGTTATCCACAGGATGATCATCATGTGACATCATATGAACTGAACAACACCCAGACTCCTTGTTGTTCCAGCTGACCTCTGACCTTTATGACATGAGAGCCAATTAAATGGTAAACTTCTCTTTGGGGGATCAAGAGAAAATCACCTGGACTCTGGACAGAATGAATGAAGTCAGAAGGTGCACGACAACACAAGGGCCTGAATCATTGTCACAACTTGACACGTCTGTTTGACTCTCTGCCATACCTGCTGTAATTTTCCAATGTAACTCCTCTAAAATCATACTTAAAATAAAGAGATGCTGGTTGCCTCCAGCCGACAGGTTTGTCAACAGCCTGCTAATGCAGGCCATCTCTTCCCTCTCACCACTAATGCATCCTGTCTTCCTGAAACCTGAGCTCTGATTAAAGGCAAACAGGAAGCATTAGTGCTGTGTATAGTCTGGGTCCAGTGTGTGTGAGAGGCTTTGTGTGTGTGAGAGTTAGAGACAGAGAGAGAAGGGAGAATATTATCGTTCTCTGCAGCATCTGTCTAATGGTTTAATGTACTATTAGGCCCATCCTGAAGCAGTAAGACGTGTAGCGTACAATGCAGACCTGTAATACTGAGACATAGAGAGAGAGGACGTCTTACCAGTCCAGCATACGGCAATATCAAATATGCTGAATGGATGGGAAGTATAATCTATTGTACAGTATAATTAAGTTTTCTACTGTAAAGTGTAATGAGAGAGTAGTCTGAAAAAAAGTATTAGTTTTAAAAGAAGGGCTTCTGAAAGAAGAAAAATATTTCTAAAAATCTTTTATTTCTGGGCTCATGCTGTTGTTTAGTGGTGCATTTCCTTGTATCTTCATATTCCAATGGATAACGTGCTGAGCTATCAAAACTATAGTTTGAATGAATTGAATGAGGACGGAATAAGACCAAAGCCTATATTTGTCCATTAATACAAAGACCATGACAAACATGGATTTTTTATGATTTCTCAGCATTCATATGGTAGTTGATTTATTGAAATAGAGAAATGTATACTTAATATTCACTGATAATTTCCACTTCAAATGAAACCATTGTATGTCAGTATTTTTTGTAGACAAGAAGGAAACTCCCTGTTCTCAGATTTATCTAAAACTAGCAACAAAACATGCTGCAGTAGCTCGGATTTTTATCTGTGTTTGGTAGCGTTTCCGATTCATTTATCTACGGCCGGAGCCTGTGTGGGGGTTTGGCTGATAGGATGTTAACTTGCCAGCTCTGCTATTTGGAAAGGCACACTAACTGGAAAAGCACACACACACACACACACACACACACACACAGGCTAATGATACAGTATGTACTGGGACACACACAGCGGACAATATACGGAACTATCGCACAGAAATACGCACACAAATAGACGATGTGGTTAAACTTCGTTAACTACGTCGTTATTGCTTGTTATGTAACAGGACTGCAGTCATTAGAATAAACAGCCAGGTGGCAAGAAAAGGAGCCAGGAAACTATCAAGGCAGACAGGAAAATAGTCTCAGGAAGACTGACAGATGGAGAAGCAGAGAAAGAAGCAGGTAGGAGGGAAGACAAACAAGACAGACTGGAAGATAAATGGAGGCCTGGAAGAGTAGATGCAGCAAACACACAGACAGACAGAAGGACAGTTACAAACAGAAAGATAGCTAATGTATTCATCCTGGGGGAAACTCACTAGTTTGAGCAGCAGTTAAGACACATAACTAGTATACACATGCATAAATCAAAACAGGCTCCTACTGAAGAAGCAATCTTTAAGACAGATCTTTTAAAAACGTGTCACAAACACAGTACATAGTTTCATTTCAAAAAAAGGCTAAAACAGCTGGGCACTGTAGTTTTTAGTAAACGGTACTTCAACAGAAGTAAATAGTGCATTTTTTGATGAATCATTTTTAGCTGGTGAATTTGGTGCTAATGAGTATTCATGGCAGCAGAAGGGTTGATGTGGGATCAACTCACATTCATAATACGTTTGCTTGTTTTTACGTCATATTGTCTCAAGGAAAATGTCCTCTGACTCATTCCTGAACACACACACACACACACACACACACACACACACACACACAAAGCGAACAGGGAATCCCCATTGGTAAAAACGGGTGTGAGGTCGCCAGTTACCATGGCAGCAGCTACCTATCTATTCATTCATAGATTTCTTTCCTCAGCTGAGTGTCTGTTGCTTTTACGCACATTTAAGTCAAATTTAAATGGCACCCATTTAATTTTTTTATTTATTTTTTTAAACTATAAGAATCTAGTTTGAACTCCTTTTGGCATTGTAGGGAAACTCATACACAAAAGTGTTTCACTTTAAATGAATTAATGGTGTGACCATAAATATACCTTTACCCTCGATAAACCCACTACTGCAGGTCACCCAGCGGATGTTTCTGCTGTAGGAAAAATAAAATCACAATAAAATAATACACTGATGTGCACATCCTCACATCCAGACAAATATACTGAGACACAGAGTTTGTCTAAAAAAATTAATAATTTGTTGACCTTGAAAAACGGCTTTGTAACCAAGTAGTCCAAGATAACACGCTTTATGATCATGTTTACCTCAGTAAAAAAAAGAAAAAGAAAAAAGAAAGGACAGTAAAAGGGGGTAATCCTTCCTGTGTAAACTGATGCTGTTAAACATGTGCGTGCTCGTGTGTCTGTGTATTTTATTTATCTTCACTGATTTAAACTGTCTGTTCCACTAAAACAGGTTTTCTAATGGTGGCTATATTTAACTGATAGAGGGAAGCCCCAAACTAAAAGACATTTCATTAGAGGAATTGCCCTGTTTTTGTTCTGAGAGCCACACACACACACACACACACACACACACACACACACGCACGCACAAAAACAGGATAGGATCTTCTCTGACTCATTTTTCTATATCCCATCCGACTCCACAGGGCATTTTTCTCCCCCACCCTCCACAGACACACATACACACACAGAGGGAATCCCTATTGGTAAAGACGGTGTCAGGTGACCGGTTTCCATGGCAGCAGCTACCTACATACATACATACATTCATAGATTTTTTTTAATCCCCTCTGCTCTGCCCCCTGAATGAACAGGCATGAATGAGAATAAACAGGTGAATGGAGGAAGTGGATGAATAGAAAAACGGTTGACAGAGAGCGATTTAGTGAAGGAGTCAGATCAGGTTTCATTTTACCAGAGCAGACAGCAGACAGAGAGCGAGGGATGCAGACCCACAGCTTGTCTTCAACTGTCTCTTTGTGTGTCTCTATTGTGTTCAGAAGCCAAACAAGTCTGGGTTTTTTTGTTTTTTTTCTGTCTGTGCTGGACAGTATATGTGAAAGTGATCAGGTCAGATTTGTGTACTTAGGCGTTGTTAATCTATCTGCATCGGTTGCTATGGTAACAATGTAGGCGTATGTATGTGCGGCGCTAACCATCGTGATTTTCCAAAACAGAATCATAAAGCAAGCTGCAGTCTAGACCCCCACACAAAGTTGACTACTAGTCTGCTGTGTATGGAAGGATTAATATGACAAAATCTATCTATCTATCTATCTATCTATCTATGTCATTTGTATTTATTTATTTATTTATTTAGGGAAAACACAACTCTGATTGGCAAAAGGGTGTGAATAATGTAAGCAATCATACATGACTTCTTTGCCTGAGCCTCGTCTGTTACTTTTGTATATCATGACATCTTATCATGCATTGTTGTACATGGTCACGTACTACAGGCAAAGCTGTGTTCGATCATCATTCATAAATCCATCACTAGTGTGAAGTACTTCCTTAGTTTTAGTAACTACTATATGCATTGATTTAGTAAATCGGGTTGGACCATTAAAACGGAAGAAATTTCTTAGCTAGTAGAGACTTTAGTGTGTAAATCGACAAAGAAACATCTGCAGCATTGTCCAATCAAAAGCAATCAACAGTGTAAACAGGAAGTCACTGTAGCCTCACAAGCTTTAACATAACGTCACAAAATGACAGTTTTATGGGGCCAAACAGTATATTAAACCTGATAAAATGTAGGTATGACTTTATTATATTTATAGATGCATACATGGAGACATGTGTGTTTCAGAGTCAGTAGTTTTCATGCAGTTTAGAATGAGTGAGAAATATCAGATAAAGCTAACTAAACTGACATTATTATATTAGCAAGCTAACGCTGGTTCTGTTTTCTCTTCTCACAAGCTTCATTTCTTTGCTTTTTTAATGTTATCCAGTCCTTTTATGTACTGTAATGGACATTGATAAAATGTTATATTTGTCTTCTTTTTTCTTTCTGGTTTTTATGAAAATGGCTTTTCGTGACGCATTTCCTCGACCCTTAATGTGTCAGGGCACTGAAAGCTTCCTCCCTCTTATTCCTTCTAATGGTCAGTGTGTTTGTGTGTGTGTGTGTGTGGCACGTAGGGTGTGTGAACAGAGCTGCAAGCACTGCAGACGTTTCTCCGTTAACCTTTAAGGTTTAGCCACTTACAATGTGGTCACAAAAATATCACAGGTTCAGTTCCCAACCAAAACCACAAAAGTTACCAGTGATGAGCTGAGAGTGCTGCAATGTTTTTGACTCGATGAATGACCAGAAAAATAAAATCCCTTTAAATATAGCTAGTTACTAGTAATATAGTCATTTTCTGACTATATTTACTTGCAGATGAGGTCATCTGTTAAAGGCCTGGTGACACCAGAAAGTGCATCCACACGTCTTCTGCGATTATTTTTCTTTTTTTTCTGTGTGGGTCAGAGGGTTCATTGGCTGTTAGAAATGGTGTTTATATGCAAAGCATCACCATCTGTGGGATACAGCCTCTTCATGAATACATGAACAAAACACACACATACAAACCCACCATATCACACACACACATAAATACACCTTGTTTTCTTAATTCTTTTTTATTTTGAATATCTCACCACTTTTTTCTTCCTTTTCATATGTTTTGCTCCCCTTGTCTTTGCGGCTCTTTGTAGTAAACCTCACTTTGAGATTACAATGTGAGTATGTTCTGCTTCATAATCATTTTCTTCTTAAATAAACTAACTCGGAACCTCTTTGCTGTGAGGAGGAAGCACACAGGACCGTTAAGTCTATTTCTGCAACGAGGTCTAAACTTAATAAAGGTCTAAGAGCCTCACCTTCCGCTCCATCTCTCCGGCAGGAAGCTGTCGGGCTGCTGGAACACCTCTGGGTCGCGGTGGACAGAGTGGCTGATATAGATCACACCATAATCCTTTGGGACATGAAACCCTGCGAGGGTGGAGTCCTACACACACACACAGAGGGAGACATCACATTATTATATCTTATTTATATTTATATATATTTATAATTGACATTCACTTCTCTTTCTCTGTGTTTCCTTAATATTTCTGGATTGTAAAGATAAAGAAAGTGCTCGTCATGATCATTTTTGTGATGATCTCCATCAGGTTTCTGCAAACTCCCTGTTTTTTTTATTATTATTTGAGGCTTTGAAGCATCAATTTAAATGATGCCTGAATATACCAAGTTTACAAAATATTATGAAATCAAGATAAAATTGAAATATGTAACTGTTTGCACTGAGAGTTGAATGAACATCCAAGTGTTGGAAGCTGGTTTTCACCTCTATTTGTCAAACTGGAAAATCATGCAAATGCTAAAATCCTGCGCCTGTGTATTTTAAAAACTGTTGATCAGGAGGTTCAGGATTTTAAAGCAGATATGTAAGCAGCGTCATTGCACCCAACTGGGAACACTGAAATGACGCAACTTTGAGAACATGCTATTAATACCCCCTTTGAACCAAAATGAATCATGGGAGACTTCTTTAACCCTGGTGTTTGGCTCGAGTGAAAATTGCGATTCCATTTTGAACAAAATTTCCCGAGTTGGTTTTTCACTAAGCTCTGCTGAAAGGAGGCACCTTGGGGCAAAAATACCACTTACCCAATTGTTGCCCTTTTAATTCATCTTTTCACTACATCCATTAGTAGCTGCACTAATGGACTGCCACAGAAAATGATCACTGTTTCTCTTTCCTCTACCCTCTTTCTCATTTTTCTCTTTGCCTCTCTCTGCTGGAGTGGAAAATCTTTTACAAATCTCTTTCTTTCTCCCAGTTGTATGTTGAATGATGTCTCTGCCCTTGCCGAGTTCATTCTCTCTCCCTCTTGCTCTCTCACACACAGTGCACGCACTCACACACAGTGCACGCACACACACACACACACACACACACACACACACACACACACACACACACACACACACACACACACACACACAGAGAGTTGCTAAAACTATTGCATATCTTAGTTCCACCTGGATGGAGCGTCTACTTTTTCCACCTGATTGTGAATACTAATAATCTCTCTCTTTCTTACACACCCACCTGCACACATAAACATCTCATCAACTCTTTGCACTCCAGATGCAGCACTTCCGTCTTGGTTTTCTTTTTACTAGTAGTGTGTTTGAGGTTTTACAAAAGGTAATGCCAAGGGAAGGAGCAACTGTCACTCTTTCTGGTTACGTTCCTCGTTAATTATTCAATATTAAACATTCAACTTAAAAAGTATATTATATGGGACTTGAGAATGAAACATAGGAGTTTTGTACTCATTTTGATGTGGTTACAGTCAGTATGCCAGTGGCAATATGTCACTAATTAACCGTAAATAGTCTTCAAACTTTTGTACTATGGCTTAAAGCAACAACTATTTTACCTTAAAATCACAGCTTCAAAATCATTTTGATAGTACACTGACTTGTAATAGGGAGAATGACGCGTCTTTCATTCCCACTCCGTGCCCCAAACTCCTGTTCTTGCACTATGTAACTTGGGTTGAGTGGGTACAATCTCCTGCGAGAAATGCATAAGGCTTTACAGCACTACGTCGCACATGGGTCTAGCTCGGTATTCTCAGTACAGACATCATGGCAGAGGCGGAGAGACCGAAGAGGACGTTGACGGAGGAAGCTAAAAAGAGAAAAAGAGAGAGTGTCCGAGCAAGAGGCCAGGCAAGCGTAAATCTCGGACGGGCTTTTAGTCGTTGGCGAGAGCTTTGCGAAATAAAAGGCTGCAAGACAGACGCCGAGCTGGTCTTCTTGCTGTTGGACTACTAAGTAATATTAGCTGGCTTGCTATGTCTTGTGTTGTTGCACTTGCTTGATGTTTGGCTGTGTAAGCAAAGTTGTCGACTCACTAGTTTTTGGTCATAAGCCAAGTCAGCCCACCACATCCAAATCCTTCAGCTTGTCAACAAACGCACGTGTACAGCTGTCCATGAGGGTGAATTGCACACAAAATGTAGAGGCGCCAAGTCGCAAAAAATACCAATTCTTGCATAATGTTGCTTTAATTACTTTTAACACAAATAATCTGATCAACTTGAGTCAGCATAGATATTTTATTCTCTTTCCTCCACCCAGTAATAAAAAATCCATCTTGCATTTTTGTTTTTTTTTGTTTTATATCATGACCTTTGTGGACTTTATGGCTTTAAAAAAAAAAAAAAAAACATATATGAAATACATCTATTCTTTGAGTTCTTTCTCCTCTACAATTCTCCCACACATCATGAACCCGTGTCCCACCGGGGCCAACAGGAATCGAAGTGTGCTGGTGCGTTTCCTAGAAGTGACAAATGACTTTCCACTCGGCTTCACAGTGTCACCAGTACACATCACTCCCACTGCCAACCCCCCCCCACCCCACCACACACACACACACACACACACACACACTCCCTTCCTTCCGGGGGAGCGGAGCCGATCAATCACAGAGACGGATCAATGCCTCTGATTGGGCTGTTGCATAAGGCTGTTTGATGAGGTCACAGTGATCAAAAACTGTGTGGGAGGAGGTGGAGACGCTGTGAATGGCACGCCCTTGGAGTAAGCAGCCGGCCAATCGAGAGACGGGACTTTGAATTAAAGCGTGATTCTATTGGTTGACAGTGCTGATGTCAAACCAGAAAGCAATCATTCTAATGAATGAAAATCGATGTTGTAACAAATACAGTTGGCCTACAGGATATAAGATGATTATGTGTATAGCACACAGATTTACACAACAATACAGGTCATAGATATAGATATAGTTATAGATAATAAGTCACCAGTGAACAAAGTCGATGTGGAAATGATGGCTGCATGGACCAATTTATAATAAACAAGGGGTGTAGAAAATAACAGAAACATATAATAAAGCAATCCTGCAGTAAATACCAGCTCGATGAAATCAGTTGAATGCCTCTGTAATTGGTCTAATGACGTTTCATGTCACACATAGGCTGCTCAAAATACTGATAGTCACATCTGTGTTAAAGTAGTAATCGCCGTAATAGGACTAGCTGTCTTTCTTTTACTGTAGTTTCTGTCTCACCTGCAACACTGCAAAATTCTTTAATGCTGCAAGAGGAAAAGTCTCAAAAATAAAGAGGTTGTTGCAGGATGCCACAAACAGACGCTGAGAGACACTTAACCCTCAAACTGACCATCAACACAAACTGAACATTATAGTAGTGACCAAACTGGTATTTAGTGCAGGGCTAATATAGTAATGTACTATAAGGTGTTTGTGTAACTCTTGGTACTGTACAGTACACACACAAGAGAGGACCTGACAGTGGAAGAGACTTTCATCTACAGTAATACGTCGCCATCTAGAGGAAAGGGGTGCAACAAGGCAAACTCCTGGCCTGAGTCACTTTTTGAAGACTACTGGGATATAAATACATGACAGTACATGAAGTTACCTTGCAATAGTTAAACCTTAATATTCTTAGCTTTGTTATTGTTGTTTGCATGAACTAAATTCTCAGCTAAAGAAAATATTTTTTGTCATATTTTTTATTGTAAAAAAAAAACAGCTAACATGCTATGTTAGATGGATTGTACTTACTTTAGTTTGCTCTTATCTTCCTCTTAAATTGCTCTTTATGTCGCTTATAATGTTAAAATTCCAGGCATTGGTAGCTAATTCTACTTTTGCTTTGACTGTTGAGATGTTCTTGACAACTGCATCTACTATGTGCCAAAAATGTGAAGTATAAAATGGTTGGAGTCACATTTCATTTAATTTCACAGCTCAGTGTTTTCCATTTGCTGGAAACACTTCAGAAGGCGTTTCAAATCCTGATCTTCAGTGAAAACAACTCAGCATCTTTTTCAGATTACATTGGTCTCTGGGACATTAACCAGTTCATATTTGAACTGGAGAGTGCAGAATCAGTCATTGTGACCAAATCTGTGTTTTAATGGCTTTTAAAAAAGTCCCAAAAGTGACACCTGACCTCTCCAATTCACAACGCAGGATAAGAAATGCTGAACACTCAATAGGATGCAAAACCAGTCCCCAGGTGAACAGTCCTACCTGATCAGCTATTCTGCGTCCACCAATGAAAGGAGGCCAAAGTCTCTGAACCTCCAGCAGTACTCTGTGCAGGTAATCAGGGTCTTCCATTACTTGCCGGCGTGTCTTCTCCTGGACATGGAGAAAGATTTTTGTTGGCAAAAATGTATGGCACGTGGTTAAGGTCATTACAGATGCCTCATTTTTGCTCAAGAAGAAAATAAATACTGGTAATAACTTTCACTTTACACGTAGCGCTGTATTAACACCAATTTCTATCACAGGGTTTTCATCAGGATAAGTCTTGATCTAAGAATGAGACCTGAAGGATAACTGATGGATTGGAGTGGTATATTTTAATTAATGTTTAATTTAATTCCTTTAGGTACTTTATCAAATTCTTACAACCCAAAGAGCCACAAGGGCTGTGTTTGCGTACCTGTTCGTTTCCACCGAGTGCCAGTGTGAAGGAGGTGAGCAGCGACGCCAGAGCTTTGGGGATCAGAGCTGAGATGAACAGCAGGAGGTGCTGGGAGGCAGCGCTGGAGTCGGGCAGCGGCAAAGAACCAAGGGAGCCGACAAAACTGGAGAGAGCCGGGGAGGCATAGGGGAGAGAGCAACATTCAGATTAAGATGCCAAGTTCAACAGATCATTAATAATTAACAGCATGGTTATTATAAACAAATCAGCGAATAGCCAGAGATCAACAGCCTCTTCTAGCCTCTGATTTATGGCACAGAGGGGGAGAGCTTTATGTATAAGAATGTCACTGCAGTGAGCCATCATGATTTTCAGTGGGTAATGTTGCTGTATTTCAAAGGTATGTTTCAAAGGTATTTCAAAACCTCTGACCTGACTAATAGGAGTTGAGAGAGTAGCAAAAGAAGGTGAAAGACCAGTCATTAGGTATGTTTCCATGTACCTACTGTATACTTAGTGCATTTAAAATTTGCGTACCAAAAAAAAGGGCAGAAATGCACAAAATGCAGTGCTTGGCTGAGGTGGAAAGGTTGGCATATTGAAAAAGAGAAGACGTGATAGAAGCCAGTAAAAACAGACTTTTAGCACATTGTGGTGTTGTGGTAACCATGTTTATGCTTTGCTCCCACTTACCGTCACATGCCTCCACTAAAGAATTATATATATGGATAAAAGGTAGTTAATGGTGACACGCACTGTTACACATTTTATTTTGCAGAACTTCCCGAAATGTACTAATGGAAACATAACTACTGGCAATCTTCAGCAAGCAGAAACAAGACAGAGAAGCTGAAGAACCCAGAGGGGGTTCCGCTTCTAATAAAGATAGAGAAAGTTAGAAAGACAAAAGGAGGATGCAAGAGACTAAGGGGAAGAAGAGAAGCAGTGTGGTGGTTCGTTCTGTCTCTACTAGAAGCTGTGTGTGTGTGTGTGTGTGTGTGTGTGTGTGTGTATATATATGACACAGAGAGAGAGACAGAGGAACAGAGACATATGCCGCCTCACCCTTCTGTGTCATTCTCCAGTTTGTCTTTGATGATGTCCATCAGTTTGTCTCTGGCGTCCAGAGCGGTGGAGAAGCCTGACGACCACAGAGGGACCTTCACGTTCACTGGAGCAGAGATCAGACCTGCAGGGGCAGAAGAGGAGGTGTTGAAACACGCAAAGATGGTCAAAACCACACAAAAAGTAATATTTATTAACTTGAAATGAAAGAGGAAGGGGGAGATTTTGAAATATTGCATTGCAGACCAACAAAACGAACTTACTTAATACATCTGCAAGAGAAAGACAGATTTTGACAGTGCTGCTAAGGAAGGTCAGGGGCAGCCCTGCACTCATGCATCCGTACTTGGCTGTGTATTTGTTGTGGTTTGTGTGTGTGTGTGTGTGTGTGTGTGCGCGTGCGCGTGTGTGTGTGTGTATAGAATATCTGTGTGTCCCCACCATGCCAGTGCTGGGTGCAAAGCTGCACGATTTCCTGGTAAAGTTCAGGCTGCTCCTCTGCTCGTACGTTCAGAAAAAGGCCCAACACCAACTCTGTCCCCAGATGTTTAAAGGCAGAATACACACACTCCGGCTGGCCACTACACACACACACACAGATCATACCTGGATCACACATCAGTTAGTTGCATACATAACCTTTACTGTTCCAAAACATTTAGTCTGTAATTTAAATATGAACTGACTTGAATGACTGCTGCTAACAATCCCATAACAGGGTGAAAATAAAAAAACACAATCATGACACTGCATGTACATATGTTGTGCGGCTGATGTGTACTTTTTTACACGTGTGAAGACACACACAGTGAAATGCATCCTCTCCGACCTTGTTTTTATGTCACTGCTGTTATTGTTTTTCCAAATGTCTTTCATATTTTGGTTTTACAGCTCGTGAAACAACGTGTAATCCTGCTTTGTACTTCGCTTTGGACAAAAGTGTCTGCCAAAAAAATCAATGTAAACACGTTGAGTGCTGGAGGTTTATGTTAAGTGTTACCTGAGAGAGAGGTCCTTCAGACAGCGCTCACATACACTGTGGAGAGAAAGAGGTAGACAAACACAAACACACACACACTTTAGTCTCAAACAAGATGAAGTCATTGAAAAACATGTCCTGGCTGTGCATTTTGCTACATTCTGTAGATTGTAACAGTAACATAAGCTATGTTTTCTTACTATTCCAGCATTTGAATCACTATATTACACACAGTTTAATTATTGTAGAGGTTTGTGGCTCCATGGAACAGACAGGGGGTCAGCTCTTGCTCAAGAAACCTTCGACATGCATGGACACATTACAACTGTTGCAGCAATAAAGCCGTTGCAGTTGTGTCACAGATGTCCTTGCCACCATGGACATCTATTGAACAAGAGGCTCTAAATACACAACAAGAGTAAAAACTGAGAATGAGCACCAAACTCAAGTCTGTCTGTGAAGAACCTTGTGGCTCTCCAGGTCATAAAATACACAACAACACAAAATTCTGTTAAGCATCAACACATAATATGAATTCATGCTGAAAAACTATTCTAATAACATTTCTTTCCCCACCTGGTGATATAATCACTTGATGATTCCAAACATTTTCCTGTGAACAGGCTGGTGAGAGACAGACGGAGGAGACATGCCTCCTCACCTAAAACACACAAACACAAGTTACTCATGGTTATATTTGCAGAGCTGAATTTAAGCACATTTTTACCGTTACGATCTTATTTTACACAAGCGTAGGGTTTATATTGTTGTGCGTGTAGAAATCATCAGTGGCTGCTTTTTGGAAAGTGTTAGTATTGTTTGCTTTAGAATATTTGTTCTCATCTTAGTCACACCTTCTGTATTTTTTGTTTGTTTTTGTGCATGCATGTGTTTACCGTTAGTGGTGAGAACAGTGTCACCATACATGTTGGTCATCAAGTCAGTTGGATCCTTCAGAAACAAGTTGGACTTCTCTGGAACACACAACGTAAACTTTATTACACACACACACACACACACACACACTCAGTACACAATCAAACACATAATGTCAATGTCAGGGTTTGATTCCACCTGCAGGTGTGTGTGTGCTAAAAACAAAGCAGGCTAGCAGGAGGGAAAAAATATACTGAGGATGCTGGAGGAAGTGTAACAATTATCCAGTTCCAACGTAACATAATACCAGGATTCAATAAATCCTTTTATCAAATCCACAGGATAAACAACACATCACATCTTAAAAAAATACATTTCATAATATTTAAAGTCTAGTTAATTGTCTGTTTTGTAATAATGTTCTTTTATATCTCAATACAGTGTGCTATTTCTTTTATGTGGGTTTTTCATCAAGTTATATTTGCAGATATTAAATTCTAACATGTAATTTGATTTTCTTGTTCACAAATGTTATAAAATAAAACAATGCACTGAAGAGTTTTGCATATTTTGTGAAAAAAGGCATAAAACATTTTATATTCCTCAGACAGGAATTGATAAATAAATTTTGTTTTGGTTTTGGTACTGAAAGGCAGGTATAGTATTGGCACCGATATCTTAAGTTTTCAAATAAGTCTTTCAACGTCATTCTTTAAAGGCTGTGTCCAAATAAAAATCATTATACATTGTACTTTAAGGTGAGAATATAGCAATTTTATTGAAATGTATGTCTTATGTCTTACCTAAATGATTTTCTTCAGTTCTTCATCAACTTATGTTGACATCACAATTAGGGAAATGGCTAATAAATCATATAGATATCACATTTCAGAAGTGTTAACAGTGCAACTGTTACATTGTTTAAAAGGGTAGCATACTATAACAAGCCTAAAATAAAACCTCATCTCATGAGGCTAACATCCTCCCTTCCCCCTCTCCAGCAACATCATGGGTCTCTCTCATGGCAGATCAGACTAATCCCTGGGCGAATTTTTACTCTGTACAGATGAAATTTTCCTTTTGTTCCTTTGCCTGGCAAAGGAGACAAGGTCATTCTGTACATCTGTGTAGTGATACAGCTATAATTAAACCAAAAGGGTATCACATCTAATTAAGTCACCAGTAATTATCTTAACTATCATGCGTGACAGACTATAACATCTAAAAGTCACCGTTGAATTATTGACCTTTTTTCTCTCGCTGGGAACAAAACATGTACTTTGAGCTGAACTGTGAGATGCTGGCGCTGTGGCGTGCACGCGCGCACACACACACAAATACACAAGGCCGTGCACTGACAACATACCACACAGGAGCTCTCTCACTCCCTGCACGGAGCAGATGAAGGCGGTCGGTCTGTTCAGAAGGCGGCATTGAAACGCTCTGCTCCGGTGTTTCTCGATCCTCTGCCGGCAGAAGCTCACCGGGTCCCGGTAAAAGTCCAGCGACTTGTCCCCGAGCACCGACACGCCTGCATTTCCTGGTAGTTTATACATGGCAATTGGAGAGGCACTTCCGCCCAGTTTTCTTTTTATAAATTGGAAGGCGGATTCAATCGGGAGGTTAACGGTTCTTTGCTCACACAACAGTGACTTTAAACTATCTATCAAGACTCGATTCAGGTTCAGAGTAAATCCTGCTGTCAACGCCTGTTAATTATTTTAATCCGCGTGACTGCAGGAGGGACGTGTATCAAATTACTGCTATCTCACTGTTGGCAGTTTTCTGAGCCCACCGAGTGACGCGTTCAGGTGCTGTCCGTAATTTAGGACTACCTGTTACCGATGCGTTAACTGTTTGTCTGTTCTTTGTCATTACTACTGAAATATTACCTCTGCTGCTTCTTGTGCTGTGGTACAACCGCTATGCTACTATCACTATGGTGGCTGGATCGCCAATCGAATGGGTCCCTAGTGCGTTTTGAGCTAGGACAGTTTGGTTGTTGGAGGTCTGACCGTTTTTTTTCTGAACTTGTGTTTCCTCAACCTATAAAGCCTGAATGCACCAATCAACAATTTACCAATTATGACTAATTTTATTCAGATTTTATTTTTAATTTTTGTTAAGAATGAATTCATTTTTTATTGGGAACTATTCTATTTATAGTTGACTTGTATGCTTAAACATGCCACATTTGACATTTTTGCATGTTCAGCTGACTATAAAATAAGTAATAGAATAAAAATGTATTATAATGAATAATAAAATAAGCAATTAATTGGAATTAATGATTAGAAAGTGTATCACTTGGACACATTTTTCCTACAATTAGGAACAAATTACATAATTTCCAGGTACCTTCCTAAGAATTTACAATTACATATAGTATCTGTTCCATCCTAGGAAATTATAGCAAACTAAGGGACACCCCAAAAAATGACTAGATAATACAACACAAAGATGCAGAAGGATTTTAATTTTGATCAATAAATGTTATTTCAGATGCTTCATGAGGCTGTTGGGATAAGAGTTGAGGGATGAGGGTGGACCACAGACTGTATGGGGTGGACAAAGAGAAGTCCTGCAGCTGGATCTTCTGGGTCCAACTGTCTCTGGACAGGCACAGCTAATGGGGTACCAGAAACCTTAGTGATGGCTCTCTTTTTGGTCTTTGTCTGGCCTATCCTGCCTCTTGACCTGCTTGATGTACCACTGCCTAGGTGTAGTTTAGTTCTTGAGGCACTTAATAGCCTCCATCAAACAACAGCAGCCTAGCCATTAGGTAGGGAAGGCAGAGGAACCTAGACACAGTTATTCAGGCTCTCCATACCAGGGAGGAACTTTTTCTTTTAATATTAAAATGCTTAAAAAGTAAAGACTAATCATTTGCTAATTTCAAATATTAAATATATATTAATATTAATATTTGCAGTAAATAGAAGCCCATATCTGTATTGCATTTGATTTGTTTGAAAGGTGCTATATAAATAAACTTTGATTGATTGATTGATTGATATCAATAATAAACATCTACAGCAATCTAATAATAAGTCATGGCTAACTTGTGTTCAAACAGCATTTAAAATCTAAAAGAAAGTTTAGATAAAAGCCAGCCATTACAATGGTAACATTTTATTTGACAATTTTGATATTGAACGAACATTTAATACAACACATACATCTAATTTTTACAGTTTGGAAAGTCAGCTGAAGCGATTTTAGTCTGTTTAGGATAAGGAGAGAGAGGAAAGAGACAGACTTTAGTCTTTCTCACAGTTGAAGCAAGATTCATGATTTTCTTAAAGACACGTATGTGTCGCTGTTAAAATCCTTCATCACATCCACTGTGTTCCAACATTAAAAAAAAGAACAAACAACAGCAACAACCAAGTACCTCAATCTTCGAGTAGTTTGTTGACTGGAGTTGGAACACATAGTCCGACCTGCCAGGTTTCAGATGAGGCTCTCACATGGGCCCCAAGCTGTAGGTCAACAGCTGACACACCTGCCTCCCTCCAAAGGCATAGACATACCTGTGTTTTCTCCTGTAGAATATAGTACCATATTATAATGTACTGGCACCATAATACCTACAAATAAAAAAATTAAAAATAATATGAAATATACTGGGTGATGTAAGAAACCAAAGGAGTAGGCAGGGGGATGGATTTTAACAACAGCAACTGCAGCTGTCAGATAAATATAGTGGAATAAAAAGTAAAATAATTAATAAAAATAAGAAACGTAGTGGAGCAGAAGTGGAATATACCTTACTCAAGTAACATACAAGTACTTGTAGACACCTGTCTCTCTCTCCCCTAAAGCTAAACCATTTATCATGGTGTATCATTTCAAAAACACTGAACTTACCAAGTAGTGAGCTGACTTTTGAACTTGAATCAAATCAAATGGATAGCCTACCTGCTGTAGTGTGATGTTCCGGAGTGGGATGGAATCTCTCCCCTTCTGCACCTTCTTCTCGGCAGACAGCTGGACTTTATTTCCTTTAGTATAACAACAAATTTATTTCCACACTGCCGTCCTGTCGGCCACAAATTAAATTACCTCCACCACCTCACCCCCAATCGTCATAAGGCCTTGGCCATTCCTGCAGCTGCTGAGTGGGATCAGCAGAGGGCCTCTGCCTCCTCTTAGCTCCTCTGAAATTGCCAGAGGAGCACCTCCAAAAAAAGCATTGTGTCCTTTTCATCATTAAGAGAACTCCTTGATTTTTGAGGCAAACTGCTCATAAAATGTCACTTTAACCAGTGTCTTTCCATTGGAAATGGCGGCAACTTTATTATTCTTTGTGGTGACTGGCCTTGCATCATTAATAATAAACTCCCAGGACACCACCCTGGGCAGCTCCATCACAGCCACCACACATATGCGGAGTGGTGGGGGCTTGAATTAGGGAGTTTCTGGCTTCGTCTAGATAAGACTCCTTAGGGCCATTCTGAAATAATAAAATAAACACACAAAGTTATTTAGATAGCTACTATTAGACATTTATTTACTTATGTAACATTTATTTATTATTCAATTCATTATATTACATTCAGCATTAGGCTTTGCATTTCAATTTGGTGTTAGATTAGATCTGTAATTCTCAATGAATGGGCTGTGACCTGGTATTTCACCCTTATGTAATAGATTGGTTTTGACACTGCCCTATGGCAGATATCGATCATTCCACACTATGACACATTAGTTACACGAAACAGGTCCAAATCTCAAGTGGTGAGTTTCATTTTAGTTTATATTTATTCTCTTACGTTTAATGGTACTTGGCAGTGGTGGAATGTAACTAAGTACATTTCCCCCAGTACTGTACTTAAGTACACTTTTGATGTACATTTACTTTACTGGAGTGTTTTAATTTTCTGCTACTATATACTTCCAATTTTTCACAGGGAAAACTGACATTTCACAGGAAAATACTGTTATTTTTACTGCATCACATTTATCTGACAGCTGCAGTTACTAATTACTTCTCAGATTAAGATTTTACGAACAAAACATCTGATGATCTTATAAAATATTATGCAGTGCTTTACTATTAAACTAACCAGTAGTGTATAAAGTACTAAAATTGGCAACCCATTGACATATTACATCAAGTAATAATATCCAAAAATACAATGTATTATTAATAATATAACACACTCTGAAGAAGTGTCTTCTGATAATGAAAACCTTTACTTGTAATACTTTAAGTACATTTTGCTTAGAGTATGGTATTTCTACTTTTAATTATATAAATGATCTGAATACTTCTTCCACCACAGATATTTGGTAGCACTATTAGTATTAGTGAGAGGCAGCCATAGCCTAATAAAGTCTCTTTCTCTCCTCCTGAAGATATCCATGGTTCTGAAATGCTCAAAATACACTCATCTGCCTAAAGTACTAGCTGACTTTAATCTTATTAATGCAAGTTATCACCTACCTGCTGTAAAGTCACAGTTTTCAGGGGCACCGCCTCTTTCCCCACCTAGATTTTTTTAATGGTGGAGAACTGAACAAGGATAATGTATTGGTGTTAATTACACACTTTAGACTCACATACAAGACCACAATATGAACATTATCTTTCTGAAATCCACCACTCCTCCCTCTTGTCTCCTTGGTAGTACACAAGGGGGTGGAGTCATCTTGGAGGTGGGATTGAGGAGCTTCTCTGCCTCAGACACCTCCAACACAATTTCCGTCACTAATTACTAAAATTATTTTTGGAGGCCGATGGCTTTTCCACCCTCCTCAAACTGCCAGGATAAGACCCTTGGTTGGTCTTCACAACGACCACACACATGGAATGGTGGGGGCCGAGAGTAGTGTGTCTCTGGTTTACTCCCGAGTATTTTTCGTAGAGGCATTCTAAAATATATAAACACAGAAAAGGTTATACACATTGGCTACTATTTCTACTGCAATTCATTTGTCAGCTAATGCTCAAAGAGGACCATATTTGACTGTTACAAAGCCATAGACATTATTATCACACATCAGTAGGGGCCTACCAAACTAACAATGGCTTGATAAAGGGCAAATCGGATGCCAATAGCCTTCAAAAGGAGAGAGTAATGACTGCTGACTCCAAGTGATGGCAATCCAATTATGGCACATGTAGTCTGCTTCAACGGTAATTGCATAGCAGTGAGTGTTGACATAAAAATACCGCCTCACTTTTTTATCTCTAATACAGCCAATAGTCCATATCTCTGACAAGATGATGGACATTGTTTTTTAGTTAGGCCACTGGTCGCGCGCTTTCAGTCCACTTTGTCTTTCCATCTTCAAATGCCGGTTAGTCCGGTGACCAACACAGGTTCAAAGTCTTCCCCATTATGCCTCATTTCTATATTAATTTTGTTGCCGTTTTAGGAATTTCCCAGGACACATTTTGCCAAAATGTCAGGAAACTAACAGCCTGTAGGCTAATTTCGATATGTTTCATTCAGGCTGATTACATAGCCAACAAAACTTTGAAACAAAATAAGCTAGACATTTTCAGGAGCCATTTTAGTACTTAAAAGAAAGGTTTAAGGACACTGAAAATTATTTGCTATTAATGTCAATCAAAATGATCTGTATCATATGAATATTATTAATTAGTATTACCTAATTATGACAAGAAAAAAAAGACACCTACCTCTCTCAAGTGTAGTCTTGAAGTGTCCATTTACCCCCCTTCATCTGGGTTATTTTGACTGACATTCCAGTGCTGATTGGAGTGAGGTTTGACTCCCTCAAAACAGATTTTGGTCTCTGCTTCATCCTCCAATAATAAAACTGGCTGCATAAGTAGTGCCTACTTACCACTAAAATGTGACTGAGGCACACACTCCCAAGAGAATTCATATTTCACTTGACTGACTGTAAAAATATGCATTTTTCCTATGAAGAATGATATGTAAAAAAAGAAATCAGTAATTTAACAAATTGACAACTGAGCTTCATATTTGAAAGATACACATCACTGAGTGTGTTTACATGCGCACTAGTATCCTAGTTATGATTGGATTTTGGAGAAACCCTGTTTTCTGTTGAGCATGTAAGCATCTTATCCTGGTTTCTGAAAATTCTTTGTTGGTGCAGAACATAGGGGCTGAGATGGTGAGAAATCAAGACACACCTGCAGGAGGACGATCAGAAACCTGGATGACGTTATGATCATGTTAACGGATATGAATAATCAGGTTTTTCATGTTACGTGTATTATGTTATTTTGTTTATCTTTCACTCACTTCATTTCCGTGCAATATAGGCTACTATTATTTTAAAGCCAAGATAAGATGGGAAAGGATTCTGTGTCTGGATTCTGGATGTCAGTGTGAAAAGGGTTAAAGTTTTTGATTGTGTGTTCTGGTTTGACAGATTTACTTACACTCATAAGAAGGGATGGGACGTTCAGTGCAAGCTGTGTCAGTCAGAATGGAAGGGTTTAAATTTTAAAGGTTGAAACTGAGTTTGGTAGTAGGAAAATCTCCCTTACAGGTTGGCACTCCTTGATCTGGAGCAAAGGGGACGGTGGTGCCAGCAGCGTGTTGAGCGATGGCCACAAAATTTGGTCATGCCATAATCTCTTAGCAAATGGCTTCTTCTCTGAAAATACAGAGAAAATACAGTTTTAAGAGACAAGCTAACACTAATTTAGTAAAATAACAAACACACCATAACATGTTCCAGATCCGGTGTAAATACAGGAGAGGTAAGCGGCATGATACAGCAGTGTGCAAGTACCGAAGATGTGTAAGTTATAAACAAACATGAGGATGCTGGATAGACGTTCAAGTGATTGTACACTTCCTTCAGTTAGTGGTTGATTACCGTAGAGTAAGGTGCATTGATGTTTATATAACTTACTTGAATTTAAGTGTTGAGACGTCAATGTACCTGTTAGAGTTAGTTGTTGTATTTAAAGAAGATGAATGCAGGACTTTACTTATGATGGGAGTATTTTAACATTGTGGTATTGGTACTTTTACTTAAATAAAATATCTGAGAACTTCTTCCACCACTGCATTACTCTTTTTTAATTAGTCTTTTCTCTAGTTCCCAATTGAACTGCCAATAAGATACAGACACTATGTTAACAGACCTCTACCCACCACTTTTAAATATTTTTAAATAAAACAATTAATGTGGTTAACATTGAAGAGAAAAAATAGAATGGCGTTTCCTGAAAGAACATTTTCTGATTTAACAATTTTATATCCTTCCATGTTATTCCCTATGCAGCTCTTTGACTTAAATTTCAGTTATTTACACTTAAGTCTTATTTAATAGAAACATTACACTAAATTGGTGAATTCAGCTTTTGAGCTTCAAAGGTTAAGTAACTTACTTACAGCATGAGAGGAGGCATCGAATAAACATTCTTAAAAAGACAAAGGGTTTTACAGGATTATTTTGGTAATGATAGTAATTTACACTAAACCCATGAATTGTAACTTTAGACACTGAACAGCTAATGCTAACGTTAGCTAATTTCTGAAGGAGAGAGGCGTTGAATAAAATGGCTTCAAAAGACTCACAAAGGGTTTTGCAGGATTGAGTAACTCTTGTCTTCTTTTTTATTTTTGGTTATTATAGTTATTTACACTAAAATCTTACACTAAATTCATGAATTTGAACTTTCGACTCTCAACAGCTAACTTAACATTAACGCTAACGTTAGCTAATTTCTGAACCGACAGAGGAGGTGTCAAAAGAAAACCTTAAAATGCTTTAAAATGATCTTAAAGGATTACACTTTCCATGTTGAAGCAGTAAAACAACTGAACTGAGGTCAGTCGCGTTGCTGGTTGGAGTTCGGTGTCTGTCTGTGGTTTCTGTAGCCACTAACTAGCAACTTTCCAAAAACTGTCAGCCATGTGTCTCTGTCCTAGTTATGTGATCCGAGCTCGGCAAGAAATGATGCAACCCACTGCAGCCACGTGATTTCGTCATTAACGTCAGCAGCGACCTGATGCTTCATTCACCCATTATTGACTAATATTAAAATATTGTACATACCTTATTATGTTGCATTTTTTTCTGCATAATTTATTTAAATTAGTTTTATTTTAGTTTAACGATTTAGGTTTGATTTTATTTAACGTGTTTCAGCTAAACTTGTAGGTAACGCCTACCAGCACCTCTAATCCACAGGTTGCCTGGCAACTTCTCCGCACATAAGCAACCATAAAACCACAGCGTATCGTTTTTACACATTGCTTTTATGTACAGATTAAACAAACGAAATATAGCGTGTTAATTAGTGAGCTGTAGAGATGCTGGTAGGTCGATTTTATTACTTTGAAAAGAGCCAGACTGGCTGTTTCCTCAGTCAAAACAACACAACATTTTTTTCTGGGCCCTTGCTTGTAGTTGTATAGCTGTATCTCGTCTGTAGCTGTATCTGTCATTGCATTATAAGACCACACGATGGCAGCATCGATCACCTCTCTCTCTCTCTCTCTCTGTCTGTCTCTCTCTCTCTCTGTCTCTCTTCCTCCATCTCAATGGCACGAAGCGGACTGTCGCCCAGTGTCACTCATCTGCGGCTTGTGCAGATCGGACGCGGCATGTTTTTTTTCTTTTCTTCATTTCAGCCGGAGCATGAGAGCCACTAGTACACACTGAGGTGTCTGGGTCGTAGGAACGGAGGCGAGGAGCCCGACACAGGTGAGCATGTTACATGAAGTGTTTTTTTTTAATTTTATTTCTTTTTTTTTAAAGTTTGACAGACAGAAGGAAGGTAGAAGAAATGTTTGTAAGAGGAATTTCAATTTTTAGGATGTTACAGAGTCATGTTTTGCTGTGTCGAGTTCAGCTTGAAACTAATAATAATGGCAGTTTAATTAAGTAAAATGTCAAGAACTGAAAACTCCAATTAGACTATTTTCTCTGACTACTTGCTCGTTAGAGACGGTGTCTTGTGTTTTGTCGCCAACCAAGAGTTGTGCATTTTTCTAATCGTCTTTGTCACATTTATTTATAGACACTGATGACAGCAGGTTATTTGAGTGGTGAATTCATCTTGTCTCCATCCTCCTCCTTGCTTAATCTGCAGTCATCAAATGCAATGCACTTCATTTTGGCTGTTTATAATTTTAAAATGATCATTCACTACTTGACTCATTGATAGCCCCAATTATTACTATTTGTCATACAGTTTCATGAATGATCATTTATGTATATCAGCCCACTTGTAAACAAACAAAAAAAGACCTTTGAACTACATTTGATTGTCATTATAAATAGAGTTTTCCCTCTAAGAGGACATTTTCTGCATATCAGTTTTATACTATTATTCTGTAAACTATGATTTTACCTCTTGAAATGAGCTGTACCCGATTTCACCCCTTGTAGTGCTCCTATTTGTTATTTCCTTTAAACCACAAAAATGTAAATGGGTGCTAAGACTTTTATACAGACAGAAATATAGTGGGCAGATATATTCTAGAAATGTTATACAGGTAGATACATTAAGGTTAGGTCTTATGAAGAAAAAGTGAATTGGTGCACAGGAGCAGAAGTTAATGGGCTAGAGGCAGAGACCTTTGCATTAAGACAGATAGGTTATATTATAGTACATGTTCAAAGAAACTTGGCCCTTGTGCTTAAACTGTAGGTCTTATCACTTGTTTTATGAGAGGTGTGTCCATCAGTATGGATGGGTAAACATACAGTAGATGTGTGTAATAGGTGAAAAAAAAGGGGACAAGAGGAGTAGAGTTCAGGAGCATCTTCCAAGTCATCCCTGGGCCTGTTGGCCTGCTGAGACACCGACGGAAAGATTAGCAAGACTTTGTTTTTATGTCAACGTCTCCAAAAATGTTTGCAGGCTGTCAGGACACATGAAAAGGTCTGCTGTTGTTCAATTATCCCGAACACAGTGAACTGATTGCTGACATTTTAGCGCAGACGTGCTGCAATTTCTCCGTCCTTGTTATTTTATTACAGTATAATTTATCTATTAGGAACATGAACCACACACACACACACACACTTATAACTGTATCAACACAGAAGCTCATGTACACACACACACAACACACACACACACACACACACACACACACACACACACACACGCCATCTATTGATGCAAATGCACTTCAGCAGGAGTAGGCGGCTGCTGCTGCTGTATATTTGGCTGCTTTTCAATTGATTAAGCTTTTAATTGACTGTAAAAATTGTAATAGTACTGTACAACAGTAAGATAACTGCTCTGATACACAGTAGATTGTACTGTTTACAGTGTGTGAGCGTGTGTGTGTTTGTGTGTGTGTGTCGGTGTGCAAGATAAAGCGAGCAGTCACAGAAGAGAAAGGCAAAAGGCTTCTGAAAAGTTGTGAAAAGAGCACAATGTCGTAAGTAGAAGTAGATTGACTTTAAATATTGCAGTATTCTAGTAAGTAAAGGAGTAGAAATCAGGTGGTCTGATGATGTGTTTTCAAGCTTTTATAAATTCCTCAAACCATAGGTAACCTACCCCAAAGCCTGCCTAACACTAAGTTACTGAAAACAGTTGAGTGTTCCAGTCTCAACATACCTCTTTACCTTGTTTTGCGAGAGTGCAGCTGCATTAAGCTATCCATTGGCTAACCATTCTAGGCTCCAGTTCACACAAATACACGTCACACAATCCTGTAGTAGTGAGCAGACACACGCAGATAGACAAGCTGATGCACCGACGCAGATTAACAATGTGAGAAATGAGCAGGAGCAAGGAAAAGCAGTTGATGTGTTGCAGATATGAATAATATTAACACTCAGCCCAGCATCCCTAGGAATTACATCCATATTAGACGGTTCCGCATCTGACGATTAATACCCAATGCCAACGCAGAAGTGTGTCCCATATGTTATGAGGTATTTACATTATTTTCTCACTTTCTTTTCTCCATTCTCTGTTTTGAAAAGTGCTATATTAGTTGCTGCCACAGTATCAAAATAATGTTTTACTAACCTATATTGTTTGTATTTTGTTATATACATTGCTGTTTATGTACCTTTTTATGGTGGGAAATGTATTTCTTCTTGTCAGTGGAGAGATCATTTCGTGAGATTTCATCCCGCATGTTGTTTTCATGAAGGTTGAGCCAAGTTTGGATAAAATGGGTATTTGGCTAGTGAACTGACAGAAGTGGACAGGGGATTTAGGGTCTCATTCACAGATCTCGCTTGAAATATTTCCCATTTCAGTGATGTAATCAAACATAATCAAAATGAAATGGCAGCTCAACAAGACAACCATGACAACCCCACAGTCCACTCCTTCTCATTCTGATTGTTTGCCAGTAGTCTTCGCTAATGCGTAAAGTATTACAGATATTAAGAGGGGATGACTTATATTTAGTTAGACTGGAACATGTCTAAGCTATCACACAGGATGCAGCATTTTCAAACAAGGCTGATGCAGTGGTGTCATCCAATAGTAATTCCCTAGGCCATTGTTTAAATCCCCTCTCTGGTAATAAATCACTTTCATTGCTTTCCCCTGACATGGCTCCTATTCTCAGTAAATTGTGTCCAAACCAGCATTAGCTTGCCAACATCTTTTGGCTTGTCCACATGTACAAAACATATTACATGGAGCCCACACTGTGTAATCTGTTAAACACACCACATTGGTCCTATTCAGCAGCCAATACATCCTCATCACTCATCTTCCCTTACGTTTCTTTCCAGGAAGAAATAGTCCCAATTGTGTACCCTCTGGCAGCATCTGGGAAGAAGAAGAAGAAGAAGAAGAAGAAAAAATAAAAGGCAATTTGTGAAAACAAGCAGGCATGGTGATTCACCATTATTAGACTATTTATTGTATCCGAAGTTGAATCTGGATAAAATTTAATTGGATTTTGATGATCTTAGAAGGAAATAAGCACTCCTGCCTCATCCAAAAAATGAAACCCTAAGCAAGGCACAACTCCAACACTGGCTAGCAGCCATAAGCAGACTGGTAGCCCTGGCCAGTTTCTAGGTATTAAGCATCTGTAAATGAATCAGGCAGGTGAAACAAACTGGTGTTGAGAGACAGTGAATGTACTCAAGTAACCTGTCCCTGGCAAATGGAGATGCATTCGTGTATTAGTCACAGAAAAAGTGATTTCGGGGATCAGCCCTGGTCTCAGCCTTTACCAGAAACAGTTAACTTCTCGTCCCAGCTATCGCCTACTGTGCTGCCCTTATTAGCCTCTCCCTGTAGACATTTAGCAGAGAGCCACTGCCTTCAGGCTAATTTTAGGCCGCCTGTACCAATGCCAACTTATTAGCCTGATTCCCAGGGCTAGCCAGGCCTTATTCATTATCAATGTCACCTCACCCAAAGCAACATATCCGTCTATACTTTTACCGTCTTGGTTATGAATGGAGATAAGTTATCACATGGCCAATAGTAAATTCAACACAGTGCTGTCAACACTGATATAAGCTCTTTGTTTTGGTCCTAATGCGGATACAGTATGGATATTTTTCTTAAGAATAATTACCAAGTTTTCTAAACATTTGTGCCACTCATCCAGACTCTTCTCTCCTCTCTGTTCTTCGTGGTTTGTCTAAACACAGTCAGCGTCGTTGAAGATATCAGGGCTCATTAGGAAGCCATTTGCAGCTCTATATTTTTGTCCAGTATGAAAAAAACAACTAGTGATTGACTCTAACCCCACCCACTGAGATACACAGAACTACACCTGAACAAGTGTGCTGGTGCTCTGCAGGTCAAGGTGTAGAGAGGAGGAATGGGAGATCGTTTTAGCAGTACTCTTGCAAGCCAGAATGTTGTTTAATGGGTTTCATTTTTCTTTTTGACTGGCATATGACAGACAGCTGCTTCACTTTTACACGCGAAACTCTCAAAAAGTGATAGTGCTGACAGTTTTAACTGATTAATCGATTCCTAGATCAACATAAAATTAACTGTCAACAATTTTAATAATCAATGAATAATTTAAGTCATATAGCAAGCAAAAATGCCAAACTGGTTACCGCTTCTCAAATGCAGAGATTTGCTGTTTTTCTCTGTTTTATATCATTGTAGAATATCTTTGGGTTTTGGCTTGTTGGTCGAACAAAACAAGTAATTTCCAGACATTGCCTTGGGCTCTGGTAAACTGATGGGCATTTTTCTCTATTTCCAAACATTTTACAGACTACTTAATTTAAGAAAAGTGAATCACCATTAGTTGCAGCCTTAGTGCAAGGAATACAGTGAAATAAGAGATGTCTGCATTGTACCAGCTTAGTGAACAGGGGTTTCCCACTGGACTAATAAAAAACAAAGCACTTTTGTCGTCAAAAAGTGAGTTGACATTTCTGTGATTAACATTGCGGACAGCCAGTGAGTGGAGCCTTCGAATTCTCAAGGTGAGCAACTGCTTAATGGTCCAGACGTTCTGCAGACCCTCTGAACTGAAACTGGGCTAGCATTTACTGAACCCCTGCAGTGAGAAAATCTCCAAGCTACTCCGATGTCTGTTGATGTTTAGCTGTCATTCTCCAGTTTGACGCTTCCTTGACATTCACTGACTTTTGTGTGTGAGCACACGCTGGGTTTCCCTTATAGGGGGCTTTGGGGATCAGTGGTCTATAAATGCCAAAATGTATATAAGCAGTTCGCATGGCAAAAATATCCCACATACCAATGAACACAAAGTTCAGTTCCTCTTGAGTATCCAAAGCAGATAATAATCAGCTCTCGTTGTGTGCAGAAGTGAAACCCAAACTTTGGCTAACAGCCCACCAGACTGATTTAGCTGTTACTATCTCTTAATACAGCTAGAATTAAATTTCAAGCTTGTGTTGGAAATTCCTGAATCATTGTTGACCATCTATTTCTGCTACAAGCCACTTAATGAAAGAAGCAGGTAAAAGCAAGACAGGGTAGGGCTTCTTTTCTAGAGGAACAAAGAAGATTTTCCTTTTTTTTTGTTTTTGGCTTGTACATGACTTGAATGAGACCTTTTATTCTGTGAGATGAGGTGACGTAACTCAGACAAAGTTTGTTGCACGTCCATCTCTTCGCTGGCGCTGCACAAAACTTGTAGATAACCGTTTTCAGTTAAATATTATCAAAGTAAAATAATTTTATGTGTAGACAGGAGTTTTATTTGAATAATTGGATGTATGTTGGAAAGGAGGCCATGCAAAGCATCGAGTTAACCATTATACATCTGTGAATGAATTAACGAAGAGGGACTGACAACATTTTAAATAGTTGTTTCTTTTAGTATTTATATTGTTTGATTTGAAGTAACATCTTTATGGGAAGAAGCTGATTGTTGTTATTTTTTTCTTTTTTATTGGTTGGCGTATAATTGTTTCCTTGAATGTATTTTAAGCACGATTTCCCGGCAGCACATGTGCAGAAGGAGATATTGATGTGGACAGTGGTGCTATGAGAAAGTGGAAAACTGATCAGTCCTAACTAAATCCATGGGGAGGCACACAGTGGGTGATGGCCCTGGGTAGATGCTTTATTTCCACAGCCTGCCCGGCATTTGTGCGCATGTTGCTTTGTGTGTGTGTGCGTGTGCTTCCATGCACACGTTTGTGTGTTATTCACTTTATTCTGTAGTCATTCCCCGTTTACCCCCATCATCCAGTGAGCTGGCACCCTTATTGTGACGAGCCCAGCACGCTCAATTACCCGCTCACAACCCATTACCCTCACCCACACAGTTTTATTCAGAAGACACGCTCCATCCGCTCAGAGTTGCATCTTGCTCCACTCATGCGTGCAGCAGGCTAGTGTGTGATTTAGTGCGTCCCTGTGAGCGCATGGAAAAGTCAGCGCCTCTTCACCAAGGGAGAAAATTAGGAAAAATGAAGGGTTTTTGAATATTCAGTAATTGTGGGTGACACTATTGATTTGAGGATATGTTTTTTGTTTTGTTTAACCTTGTTGGAGCAGCAGATTCGTTTCGCTGCACAGTGGGTGTACAGACAATTTCCGGATATAAAAAGATGACTTGTGGCTTTTTGAAAATATTGTTTATTTGCATCCCCTTTAGATGTTACCTTGACTACTCTTCCTGGGGTCCATATTAAGAAAATACAGCATAATCACATGCAATCATGTTCACGCAAGGAAAAGATTGTAGATGATAGAAAATAATTTCTGTATTTCTAAATTCAGAATAGATTTGCTCCAATGCTTAAAACTGTAAACAATTTCATGATGAATCATGGAAGGCTTATTATTAGTATTAATATTCTCAGTCCTATTAGTGTTATCAGCCTTCAAAGTGTACTTATTCAACTTAAGAAGAAACAATGTCCTTAGTCAAATTAAATGAACTTAAAGGAAGTAAGAATTAGGGGTTTTCTCACAAGTGGCTCTTTTCTGACATTCATGCCGAGCTTTAAGTATTTGTTACAGTAAACACTCTTTTAAACTGAGTTTTTAATAGTTTTAGATAACTTGGGAAAAAAGCTGTTCTTCAGCCACACTGGATGTTCCAAAAATTCACCCATCTCTTTCTTTATTTTAGCTGCCAAATATGATGTAATGGTGTAATAAGTGTCTCCAGATGCTGCCTGGTTATTCAGCTGCTGCACAGGCTACTAGTTTATAAAAACCCACTAGGTTAACCGCCCCGTTTGCACATCACATGCCACTTCTACAGCGCTTATGTGGACTCAAAAAAGACACAAAGCCAGCTAAGTGGAAGAAGTTGTCATGTATCTGATCTCTAATCTGGTATGAGATAATGAGTTAAGGCCCAGCAGACTTTGTCCAACAGGATCTGTCATTACAGCAACTATTCCAGGCTGATGGCCCAGAAGGTTGTGAGTTCAAGGTGTGCTGCTGTCACTGCAGAAACATCCTCTTGTCCTGCTATCGATAAATTATTTCCCTCAGGGGTGCAGCAAGGGTATTCCATAGCTTTATGTTAAGGAAGAATTGGGCAGTAACGCATTACTTAGAGACATGTTACAGTGATGAGATTACTTTTTGAAATTCAGTAATTACATTACAGTTACTACTCCCATTAAATCTCCGTTAATTCGACAGCTTGGGAGTCGGCTTGTTTGCTGTCTTACCAGGAGTTTGATGGACGGATGATATCAGTTTGGTCTCTCTGTGTTCAGAGAAGAGACTGGTCCAGGACCCGGAAAACACAGCAACATTAACAAGTGCTGAGCAACAAAGATGGAGACATAAAAACAAGGATCTGAAGGATTACCACTTAAAATTGTTTTTCCACACCCACAGAGGGTTTTAGTGACATTCAGTACACTCTAAATGCTCTTCCCACCGCAGATTTAAGAATTTAATGTGTACTGGTTGCAGTTGAGAGTTTAGTGTTACATGCTTCTACTGAAGAGGCCTTTCCAACCCAACCAGAGAAATTGTGTGTGTGTGTGTGTGTTGGTGTGCTGGCTGCTGCTGGTGGTGGGAAGTTATTTCATGGTTTTGATTGGCATCCCAAACCAATTGGTTCTTGAGCAAACTTTACACGTTTGTCATTTCTCCAGTTCTTCTGTTTCCTGCTGCTGGTTTCAGTTAACACAATACTGTAGAATCAAAACTCCCTGTGTGTGTGTGTGTGTGTGTGTGTGTGTGTGTGTGTGTGTGCGTGTGTGTGCGTGTACGAGAGAGAGATGGTGTTTTTTGCTTTTGGCTGATCATTGCTGAGTTAAACTGACAGGGGTTCAGCGTTCTGTTTTGTACTCTTTAAGTTCTGCAGCTGTAAAATAAAATAAAAAAAAGTGGCAAAACATATTCGTCATCTTTCCACAAGCTCCAAGTCAGTCGAGGTGAGGAGTGTGATGCATCTGTCTTCATTTATAATGCAATATGACATATCAGTTTTAAGAAGTTTCAAGATCAGATTCTGTTGTCTCTGAAGTGGTGATGTTGTGATCCCAGTGAGCATCAACAGGGAGCTGGGAGGAAAGTTTAGGTTTTACACACAAAATTGCATTCTGAAATGTTTGTTAGGTTCCCCCACTACACTACATTTCTTTATTTCACCTATTTCTCTAATGTTGTAAACACTGTACATGTTTTGAAAGTTGAAAGAAATTAGGTTAGGGAATGAGAGCAAATAGGTAGCAGCACATCTGAGGTAAAGTTAGTAAGTAAGTTGATTTGAACTTGATTTTGAACTTGTTCAGGGTATGTGGATGGGTCTTTAAAGACAAACATCATTCATATGCACAAACACACTGTGCTCCTGTGTGAGGCTCCAAGTGCATTTGGAAAAAGAAGCTTGGCGTTCAGTGTTGTTTGCAAATCTTAACATGTGAGTAAACAACACCTCCACCAGTGAGTCCTAATCATACCACCCATTAACATTTGGCAAATGTTTAAAGACACACTCCAAAGTATTGACAGATCTAGAAATTATAAGAGCAGGGGCTTTTTTTAATGCCATCATTCATTGTAGATTTATTGTACAAATGTATACAGTCACAATAGCATCAAAGTAGACCAGAATGCAATGCAGGATGCTTATTTTCTTGACTGTCTTGCTCTGTGCTGTTGCTATCACTCTCTTCACCTGCACAAACTGCATGCATGCAATATTCAGTAGGACATGTAGGAATCACCAAATGAAGCAGAGGAGTACAGATTCTGGGAAAGTGGACCCAAGTTAATAAAAAAAAAGAAAATCCATGTGGATTCCGTAATAAATTGAATACTTTTACATTTGTGCGTTTTTCACTTCTTCTTCGCTTCAGGATAATGCTGGTGAAAGTTTTGTTATTGTCAAAAAATGTAATGAAAACACTGAAACCAACACTGCGTTTATCTGTTTCTCAATACTTTACGACTTCCCTAGCCTGTCCGTGGCACTCAAAAGCCCAAAGTCCACTGATTCCTACTGAAGATGGAAATATGTAAAAACAGGTTAATTTAGAAAAAAGGTTAAATAATTTCCTAAAACAGCTGGGCACTGTAGTTTTTAGTAAATGTTACCCAAACATAAGTAAACAGTGCATTTGTTGGGGACTATTTTCAGTGGCGGATTACTACACATTTGGTGCTCTAGTGAGTGTTTACGGCACCAGGTGGTGAATTTAGGATTGACTCAGGATAAACTACTGTGCCCTTGTTCGTGGTAATGAAGGAACATGTCATCCAGTGCAACAGTGTGGCTCATTGATGTGTTTTTTGGAGGTCTATGGCACAGAGGAATAAGTAGGATCAATGCACTTGTGGTTTTGATCTTTTCATGGGATTTGTTGATAATAAGAAAGATATTAAACCAGATTTATCTTCTTGCCTTCTAATGTATATCAACACTGATCAGCAGCTACTTCACAGACACTACACACACTACGCACAGCTTCTGGTGAGAGCATCTGCCCCAGCTGTAGTTTGTTTAAGAGCCAGCCTTCCTTACTCAAACATTTAAAATTACAGGAGGATAGTCTGCAGAGCATGATACCTCTCAGTCTCCTTGGCAACAGGACCAAAGACTCCTCCTCCACATACAAACAAACATGTGCATATGAGAACATGCACACACACACACACACACACACACGGTTCAACCCTCTCACAATCTGAGGTGTGAGATTATGTGAGAAGTATTTACTTCCCACCTGACAAGAAAACAAGTGAGCGGAGAGTTAAAGAGCATTTAATTTGCTGCATTTGTTGTGTTAACGGTGATACAATGGTCACAACACACTACAGTTTAATCAAATTAACATGATTTGCAACTTTGAGACTTTTGTTAAATTACAAATGATCTCTGCACACGCTCGTGGGCACGTTGTCAAGAGTCAGCACATTGCAAATTGTTCTTGTTTAGATTTCGGCACACTTGCTGAAAAATCATTGTTTATGTAGTGTGGAATTTTGCTTGTGTGTGTGCAGGTTTGTGTGTGTGGTGCAATAACCAGTTTTCTTTGTAAGTCACACTTCACAGTCAGAAAATGATTAGAAACAGGGTTAAAGAACAGGAATAAAATGGGTGAAATCAGTACAAATTATATAACAAAATCTAACCCTAACCGTATTTCAGACAGTGTCCTGTGGCCACAGGAGGAGGAAATACTCAAGTCCTGATGTAAAAGTGAAAATAACTTTATAGAGTGATTCCAAGTAAAAGTATCCAACTGGTGGCAAAGAAATAAAAATTATTTTGGTATCTTCAGGCTTGTCTAACACCTCAGTGTCTTCTCACTGACTTCATGGCACACTTCTTGAGAGTTGGAAGCTGATATACTGTTTGTAAAATAGACAAACAAAAAGATAAACTGAATAACTTCTGAATTAATTTTGTCCATCTTCTCCTCTTCGTGGTTGTCACAATTATTTTCTGCAATGTCTCTGATGCTCCCACATCCCATTGTTTGAGTCACTATAAAGTGTGCATTATTTTAAGGTGTGCATTTTCAATGACACACCCTTACACCTTTTAACAGCACCGGTTGTTAAAATTAAGTGACGTGGTAGCTGTTGAAGGCAAGGCTAATCGGATTATGATGTGATAGCATCAAGAGAAAAACTACGTCTTTCCACAGGGACGTCTTCTACAGGAACATAAACTTCAAAATCAAGTAGAGTCAGGTTTAGACATGCATCAGGTAGGCAGTTTGTGCAGCCCTGTAGATCAGGAAGTTTCCCAGATGGCGAGCGAGCAGCTTCTAATTACAGCTCACATCAGATGAGTCAGTCAGTCCTCCTACATCGTCTGTCTGCCTGTTTGTTTTTGTTTATCAGTCAATCTCAGTCCACATCTATCTATCTATCTATCTATCTATCTATCTATCTATCTATCTATCTATCTATCTATCTATCTATCTATCTATCTATCTATCTATCTATCTATCTATCTATGAAGTAATACTTTTCAACAGTATGTTATAAACAAATATATATATATATAAACATACACGTTAGACTTGGGATGCCAACGTCGGTCTGTCAGTTGGTTGGTCCACCGCTTTGGTCCAGATTGAAATATCAACACTTTTTGGATGGTTTGCCTGAAACTTTGGTGCCCAGAAGATGCATCCTAATGACTTTGGTGATTCCCTGACTTTTCCTTTAGTGCCACCGTGAGGTCCAGATTTGTGGTTTTAGGCAAAATGTCTCAACAGCTATTGGATGGATTGCCATGAAATTGTTCCCCACAGAATAAATTGTAATAACTTTGCTTATACTATGTCTTTAGTCCTAATTAACAAATGGTTAGCATGCTAACATGCTAAACTAAGATGGTGAACATAGTAAACATTATACCTGCTAAACATAAACATGTTAGTATTGTTATTGAGAGCATGTCAGAATACTGATGTTAGCATTTATCTCAAAGCACTGCTGTGCCTAAGTAATATCACAGAGCTGCTAGCATGGCTATATCTTGTTTCTCTTTCCATTTACAGTAATGCTATTCAATCAGCATCACTGACATGATGTATAATTTAGTTTTAGTACATATTCTAGAGCTTTGATCATAGTCAATAATGATGAAAGTAAGGATGATGATAAAAAAAAAAAGAATGAAATCAAAATAAAAAATCAAACTTTTTTAAAATAGTAATAATGATAATAGCAACAACTGTGGGCTATACAGGACAGAGACTCTTCCTGCCCCCTGCTCTCCAGAGTTCATTCTGTTCAGTTCAACTCCGTGTCAGTCAGATGTGAAATGGACGCAGTGAGCTGTGAAAACACGCCTCCCTGGACACACATCACACAGGAGAACCGCAGCAACATGTCAGAAATACGGCTCCTCTCCCTTCTCACTCTCTCTTTCTTTCTCACTTCTTTTTTTTTTCCTATCGTTGAAATTCAGATTGAGCAAATATTTTCTCATTCCTTAGATTCCGATGTGTGAGCAACTGAGTGAGCAATGGGTACGATAGTGGGTAGTGTTAGTTTTGTTGTCCAGTAATGATTTCTGTGCGTGTGTGTGTGTGTGGAAGAGAGAGAGAGAGAGAGAGAGAGGATAATGCTTATTACAGTTTTCTCTACGGACCATTTGAGATGCAAACAGCAATCAGTCATTTTTCAGTGTGCTATTGAAAACTGGGTGTTGTAATGAGAATGCAAAACTGAACACCATCCAATCTGTGCACCATTGTTCAGCTGAATTATTCCTTCAGCAACTTGACATTTAATTATATTTACTGTGTCCTAATCATGGATGCAGGTACAGGCCCAGGTGCCCACTGGGTCAGGGGCCCCTAAAGGCCTCGGTGTGCTTCAAATTAGATGCTTGTTAGGTCTTATAACATTTGTTTATTGGCCTGGTGTGTGGAGGTGTGAAAGTAAGCAGGATTTGATCTACTTTCTCAAGCTCTCTTTGTTCATTGTCACAAAATCTACTTCACTTTTCACACACATCGAGTGCAAAACCGTGAATGCCTTAAAGCAGAGACTGTCTGAAATTGTGCACCGTTATCCCCATATGTACAATTCATTGCGTCTTGCCCTCTCTGTGATGCAGACTATTTCCTCCCGTATGGTCTTTCAGAACAGGTTTAAACACTTGCACTTGCCTTTTGACGTGTTCGGATGACACGTCATATGGCCACGTTTGTGTAAAGCATACTGAACCCTTAGGTCAGAGCCTCTGCGTCAAATGACTGTGATGAAGATACCCACCCGTTTTTGTCTGACACACCCCCACAGCCCTGTCGGATGAGCTCAAGCATCCCTTTATCAACACCACCTGTCATGTTCCAAATGTGTTTATTTGAATGGATGTTACTTAGCACTATTGATGATATAAAACTGCATATTGTTACAATTTTTTTCCCTACAAGACATAATGATCCTGGAATTGTTGATGTTTAGGCTTGGTCTATTTTTTATTTTGGTAGATTTGGTCTTGCTTGCTAACTAGTTCACAAACTGTCACCCACAGCATGTGGTGTTCAGGTGTTAACGACTGACTCAGGTACTAAATGATCAGCCTCACCAATTTGTAATCCAGCGTCTTTATTTTTGTATGTGAATATTTTTTTGTTTTTTACCAAAGCATCATTTAATTTTTTTTCAGAGTAGTTGAACTACTCCATAATCTTTCCACGTACCCCCTGGAAACTCCAGAAGTACCTGGTTGGGAATCACTGGATAAAGAAATCATAAAATATCTGTGTGGGTACATGACCACCAAAGATGGTGGTGGTGGATGGTGGTGCCATTTTATAATCAGTTCAGAAATACAATACAAAAATAAAATACAATACAATAAAACAATTTCAGCTCTCTGTCTAAGACATTTGGAAAAAAAGCGCAATATATTTTCACAACCCAGTGAATGTTATATATATATATATATGCCAAGATTCAGTCTAGTGGATGATGGACGCTTACATAGGAACATGAACAGAATAAAAACAGAGATAAAATAAAGTGAAAAGTTAAGTTAAACTTACATCAAAGCCTTACGGCCAACACTGCACCGACACCAGGTAAGAAAATGGAGAATTACTGGACTACATGAAACGCAGACGTGACAAACTGTAAATGGTGATCTGCCTGCAGGAAGTAGGTGTTGTTGACAGGTTCGCCGGCTGTCACAGTATGATGATATTGACCCTTGAGTGCGATAAGACCAGACAGCCGTCATAAAAAGGCAGAGACGCAGCAGATGTTGTAACAGGTGCTTAAAGCTGATAAGGCATCTACAGCTGTACCAATGAAAGGCTCTCTGCTGTTCTTCAAGAACAGATACTTACTGTAAAATGACTCAGAGCGTGACTCCAGCCAGTTTCAACCTTTATTGTCATTTCCTGTCACACTGGTCAATTTTTGACATAATCCTCTCAGTTCTTGGAAATATAGAGAGAAACAGTATGTACTTGTCTTGCTTTGGTGCAATACATTTGTGTATATATCTGTATATATTTTATAATAAAACTATTTTTATGCTAGCAGTGTGGCTCCTCTAGGGATGGCAGTGTTTGTTGGTTGGTCAGTATATCTGTCTGACGGTCCACCACTTTGGTCCAGACTAAAATATCTCAACAAGTGCTGTGAAATTTAGTAAACACATTCATTGTCCCCAGAGGATCAATGTCATTAACTGTGATCCCTTAACATTTCCTCTAGCGCCATCATCAGGTCAAAATCAGGTCCATTTTATTTGTCCAATACTTTGGTTTATGACCAAATACCTGCAGAACTAATGACATTCCTATAAGCCTTAGCATGCCAACACTAAAATAAGTTGGTAAACATTATACCTGCTGCTAAGCATCAACATGCTTATATTGTCATTGTGAGCATGTTAGCATGCTGTGAGCTTTTAGCTCAAAGCACCACTGTGCCCATGTATAGCCTTACAGAGCCGCTAGCATGGCGAATTGGTTGAACGAATGAACGGTTGAGCGAATTGGTGCCGAATTGGTTGAACTAATCAAAGGTTATCCATCGTTGTTCTCTGATACCCCTTCCCGAACACACTTAATAGAGCATGACATAGATGTTAAAGATGCTGAGCCCATCAAGCAGCGCTTTTCTAGTGTGTCCAATGAGAAAATACAGTTGGAGGCTGAAGTTCAGTATATGTTAGACCATGGCATTGCTGAGCCTTGTTCATCTAACTGGGCCTCCCCGTGCCTCCTGGTCAAAAAGTCTGATTGTAGTTTGAGGCCTTGTACAGACTACCGTAAGGTGAATAGCCTCACTAAACCTGACTTGTATCCGCTTCCTCGGATGGAAGATTGTATTGATCAGGTGGGTTCAGCTAAATTCGTGAGTAAATTCGATCTTCTCAAAGGGTACTGGCAAGTCCCACTCACCAAAAGGGCAAGGGAAATCTCAGCATTCATAACTCCCTCCGGCTTGTACTCCTACACGGTAATGCCATTTGGCTTAAGGAATGCTCCTGCAACATTTCAACGGCTAATGAATCGTGTTGTTTCTGGTCTTAGTGGTTGTGCTGTGTATCTGGATGATGTAGTGGTGTACTCAGACACCTGGGAAGTGCATCTCCAGCGCATAGGTGCTCTTTTTGACAGATTGGTCTGGGCGTGCTTGACAATCAATCTCGCAAAATGTGAATTTGCCAAGGCCACCGTGACCTACCTTGGGAAGGTGGTAGGTCAAAGCCAAGTCTGCCCGGTGCAGGCCAAAGTCATGGCTGTGCAACAGTTTCCTCCACCTACTACCAAGAAAGAGCTGATGCGGTTCTTGGGAATGGTAGGCTATTACCACAGTTTCTGTAAGAACTTTTCATCTGTGGTCGCCCCGTTGACTGACCTGTTGAGGGGAAAAGCAAAGTTCATTTGGTCTCCACATTGTCAAAATGCATTTGAGAGTACCAAAGCACTGCTGTGTTCAGCTCCAGTGTTGGCAGCCCCACGACTTGACCAGGTGTTTAAGCTCCAGGTAGATGCCAGCAATGTGGGTGCAGGTGCTGTCTTGTTGCAGGAGAATGAGGACAGGGTAGATTGTCCTGTAAGTTTCTTCTCCCGGAAATTGAATAGACATCAGCTTAACTATTCAGTAGTTGAGAAGGAGGCATTAGCACTTGTTTGGGCTCTGCAGCATTTTGATGTTTATGTTGTTGTTGTATGTCCTCTGCTCATCCCTCTCCTTCATCCTCTTAAATTGCTCCTGTGGTACCAAGGTTGCTGGGGTTGTGGGATGGAGATGTTTTGGAGGATGTAGCCGGGAAGGAGAACAGTATCGCCTCTGGATTATGGGTAATGTATTCACAATGTGACAAATGATGGAGACAAACTGTAAATCCTAGATTAAAGTTTCGTTAATTTATGTTTAGTTCGTGGTTCTTAGTAGAACCCCATTTTTATGGAGGGGGGTGTTACGACCCCTCCCCTTTCTGCCTGCAGCTGATTGCTCTCTTCCTGCAGGAGCTTGCAGTCAGAGGGTCGTTGGGGTGATGACGTGGCACCTGTGTGGGTCTTCACCAAGGATATATTACCTGCCTGGTGTCATTGTCTCTCCCTCTCTCTCCTAGGATCCACGCTGTCCAGGTTTTGGTTTGGTTGTCCATTTTGCTGCTTACAACACTTGCACAAACATACACTCTTCACTCACCCATACATTCCACTCACTACTGATGCTCTTACTTTCCACACCTCATGCCTTCCTTATAAATAGTTCTGTTTGTTTATTTCTAATAAAACCATTAATTGGCACTCTGATCTGACTTGCCTCTCCTCTTTGTCACATACGTTGAGCCGGTTTGTGACACTGTGTTGTACATATTTTGAGTGACAAAATCCCTACACATCATGTTACCAGTACACTTTACAGGCAGAGAAGATCTACAGATATACTTCAAAAAAAGTACCCAGATGTGGAAGATTAAATATTGATAACTGAACTTGTTGTAAAAAATTGTTTGTTGCATTTTAAGAAAGATATTGGGGGGGTTCCCTCTTCATTTCTGCATGTTCAGAGTTTGTTTTTTTTAGCCAACACCTGTACGCCACTGGAGGAACTGCATCTTTGTAGCTGTGCACTATAAATATGCTGTAACAGCAGTCAGTCCACACAGAGGAAAAAAGTGGTGGTAAAGCACGACAAGGGTACTAGACGTAAATTATAATAATAATATTCAAATACACCTTTTTACCCACATGTCCCACATGATATGGCTTGGTTCTCTTAGGTTTCATTTCTGGAGCGTCCGGTGATGTTCTTGGACTTTTTCAATTAGAGAGCTGTAATTAGCTAAGCAAAAACAAAAGAAGCTGTATACTGATCTGAATCAGAAGTTATTGATTTAACAGAAAAAAAGAAAGTAAAACAGGGTCCAGGTGGACAATGACCCAGAGTTAACGCTTTAACCTCCCTCATCTGTTTTAAACTAATTGTCCTTTCATTACCTCAGGCTGTTATTGGTAAAATCCATATGTTTAACTTCTTTGTCAGATTAAATAAGGACTAAAGGGTCAGACTGTCCTTCAACAGGGAGAACCAGGATCTTCTGAATCTCTACCAGCCCCAGAGGTGCTGTTCAGAGCTGATAAATGACCTTTGACCTCCCTTGACAGGGGAATAAGCAAGGAGAATTTCCCTTGTGGTATTCCTTAAAGCATGATATTATTATTGCATTACAAAGACAAACTAACATGCTGATGGAATCTGGCAGAAACAGCTGCCGCCTGTTGCAGCCTGTTTGTCTTATAAATATCACACGCTTTCAAGCTGTGATCCAGTTACTTATTTGAGGTACAAATATCACATTTTTGGCGCCTTACCGCTGCCACAAGAAGGACAAACAAGAAGAAAGCCAGCCTGTTTGTACACGCAAGCTGGCTACTATTTTCAGAAAAACGCAGACTCCTTGCAAGAGCCAGCACAATTACATCATGAGTGTGTGTGTGTGTGTGTGTCAACAGGGCCAGAGCATGGGGTGATGAGGACTATCCTCTGCTGACCTCAATGCAGATGACCAGTGATGGCCACAGCATCACCTCAACAGTAAGTCATAAATTCAAACTCTGTTACATAAAATAAAAAAAAACATAAGCAACCTAAATTATTATCTAGTTCACAAATTACAAATAATAAGCCAGGTTTGTTAAATCTTTGCTTTTCAAAACCCGTATTATTGCTTTCTTTTTGAATCTGAACTTAAAATTCATTTTGTAACCAGTCTTGTTTCATTTAAAGTACTAATTGCGACTAACAGCTAACCAAGTGTGGCTTTGTAATTAAGGAAATAGACCGTCCTCACCAGAAAAATGACACCATTGGAGTTATTTGTGCAAAACCCATGTTCATGTTCAGTTGCGAACTACGAAGTTAATCTCGATCTGCTGCATCCCCGGCATGCCATTCCCTCCTCTCTCTCTACCTTGTTTCCCCTCTATCAATACTATCTACTATCAATACTATCTGCTCCAGATAATCTGATATATGAGGAGTTTCAAAATACTAACTGACAAAGTTGTGTGTTTTTTTTCTCTCGCAGTTTGTTGGATGACGTAATAAACGCAGGACAACAACAACAGGAGCAACAGCAGCAGCAGGAATTCCTGAGCTTGCTGGAGACGATTGTGCTCACCATCTTTCTCTCCATCATTATCATTATGACAGTGTTTGGCAACCTGCTGGTCATGGTGGCACTCTGCAAGGACAGACATCTACGGTGAGCCTGTTGTCTTTTTCAGTGCTGGAAGCACTAACAGTACAGTCCAATCTGGCTTTAAAGTCCCAGTGAAATGAGAAGGGTCTAACTGCAGCCAGCAGAATCCATACAAAACACACCCAGCCTCAAGGTACCACCTTTGACATGAACAAAAACTGATCTAAAAAGTTGAGGCATACGTTGGAAAATTGTTGACATTAAAGTCAGATGTGACTTTAATGAGACGGCCACAGCAAAAACAAAAGACAAGGCCAGGGCATTTGTTTCCTGCTATTTGTATTGAAAACACACATGTTCCTGTAAGGCATTCTGGGAAACAGTGTTCAAAAATGCCACACGCAGCAATAACAAAGCTAGCATTGTCTCTGTTATAAAACTGTCATAGTGCTGCACATGTGTAGCACACGTTTAAATGAAACCTGTTTTTAAAATCACATTACAGTGATTTCTGTGTTTTTTTGGAGGGGGGGGGGGGGGCGGGGTATGTGGTGCAAACCCATCAAATGTCAAAGCACTCCCATTACAGTAAGTCCTGAAACACCCTCTCTGACAGGACTGGTAGACTGGTATTTGTTATCTGTGACATTTCATGACTTCCCTAAAATCTAAATAACAGTCAAACTACAAGAAACTCTGCATTTTAAGTGAAACATTTGATTGAAAAGTTTTGAAAAAGTTTTTAATACTTCTCATTTAATCATTTAAAGCTGGAGTGTGTGACTTTTACAATGCTGATTAAGCCTACCAAAGTTTTTAAATCTGGTGTCTGTGGTGACATTCCCGCGCTGGCACACTGGTAGTGATGCGTTTTACAACCAGCAATGATTGGTTTGCCACAGAGCCATGTAGAGAGAGAGTCACGTCAACGGAAGTTCAAAATGCTTGATCGTCACGTGATTCACGTAGACTTCAGATAGTTCTCTCTACATGGCTCTGGCTTGCCAGAGCATAAGGGGAGAGCAACTGTAGTGACGGTGTAGGCTACAGCAACTAGGAGCATGGTGGAAAAAACAAGAAAGGTTTCTGATGCTCCAGATAAAAAAGAAGCTCTGCGTTCAGAGGAAGGATTACAATCAAAACAAGAAAGCAATCAACGGTGAGGACAAGCACGGATAACCATTGGTGTATCTTTTTCTCATTGGAGAGCACTGAAAGAAGAGAAGGGACTGAGGGCTGACATGATGTCGTGTTACTGCTCTTGTTGCTGTTGGTTTTTGTAAAATATTTGGCTAAAGGTAGGCTATGTAGCTATTACAATTACTCTACCTAAATAATGGATTATTGTCTTGGAACTGTGGAAATTTGATTGCCTGTAGGCATACGTCATTAGCACGCGCCTTGACAGTGTTTGTGTAAGCACTCTCACTGCCAGAAGGGGGAGACAAGATTCCTCCACTCTTTTTTTATAAAGGCAAAACTGGACACATGCCAGTCGCTTCATATTTCTGTAAAGTCACGCTGACAGTTGACAGATTGAGCAGCAGCACCTTTAAAAATCAGAGATGCACGCTTATTATAGTCATGTGAGACATGATGGTACAGTACAACATACAGTACACCATGAACTTTTCCTGATGACTTTTGTGGATAATTTTTAAATGCTAACTTGTTTCTTGTTGTCTCCTCTCCTCTCCTCTTAGAAAGAAGAAGACTAACTACTTCATCGTGTCGCTGGCGTTTGCTGACTTGCTGGTTGCGCTGGTGGTGATGCCATTCGCTGCCATCGAGCTGACCACCGGCCAGTGGCGGTACGGAGAGATCTTCTGCCTGGTCCGAACATCTCTGGACGTCCTGTTGACGACGGCATCCATCCTGCACCTCTGCTGCATTGCACTGGACAGGTTCGCGCGCGTGTGTGTGTGTGTGTGTGTGTGTGTGAGAGAGTGAGCTGATGGAGGGCGGGGGTTTGAACCTCATTCATAGGCTTTGACAAATTACATTCCTTTCAGAGATGTATATCATACTCTGAGATGTATACTTAAACCTAAAAACACTGTCATTTAATACACAAATCCAAGAAATTGCACATGAATCCTGTGCAAACACTGACAACCACTGATGAAAGGAGAAGCACTTCAAAGAGAGACTTCCCCAAATAAGTCAAATAAAATAAATCAAAATAATAATTATAAATGAATAATAATAAATAATAAATTCTGCTGTGTTTCCCAGCTCAGTTTTAAAGGGAGAAATAATACAAAAGTGTAATAAATTTCATTTTGGGTGGGGGCCCTTATTTGGGTGGGTCATCCAAATAAATTCTGTGTATAATATATCACATATGACAAATGAACCTGAAAAATGACATTTGAAGGCTGAATTTGTAAGATGAGGTTTTGCATTGAACCAGTGTTGATGTTTGGTTTTGTGTGTACAGTTTATCACTTATCACAAAAACTGCACACTGTAGTATACAGTATGTGTGTGTGTGTATTATTCCAGGTATTACGCCATCTGCTGCCAGCCGCTGGTCTACAGACACAAGATGACTCCGGTCCGAGTGGCAGTGATGCTCAGCGGCTGCTGGCTCATCCCCACGTTCATCTCCTTCCTACCCATCATGCAAAGCTGGAACGCCATCGGCATCGAGGACATTGTGAGTCCTCAGTAGCTAAGATCAGAAACCAAGAAAGGGGGCGAGAGGTGACACAGTAATGAGCTCAAAAACAACTGCTGGTTACATTATTATTATTAAAATCATATTACAATCCCTGCATCAACAAAATACACTGTATATTCTAGTATATAAGTATCACGCTGAAGAGTTCATATATCTCCCTCAAACGCCTAAAGAGAGAGATGTTCTTTCTGTGAGGGCAAATGCAGAATAAACCTTTCCAACCTAATATTCTCTGTTTCCAATAACGTTTCCAATCCCTTGAACAATGACAAGGTAATGCAGTGATCACAAAACAATTCCAGTCCCTGCGGAGGCTCTCTTGCTGCGAGCAAAAACAGCACTTCAACAAGCATTTTCTGCTGGTTTGGATATGTTTTGGCATGAGGTTATTTCAGAGCTGCCTTGAAATGAGCTGCAGGACTCCCAGAGGCAGACGGGGATAGATGAATTTATTCAGCCAGAGTTAATGAAATACACGGCTCTTTTCTCCGTCTTTCAGTCAGGCAAGCATCCAAACACCAATCTTCTGTTTTTTAAAATCTGGCTTGGTGTCTTGAAGTCATATGTCCCAGACAAAATTGCATAGGACTTGAAATGACTTATGTCTGCACATTTAGGCCAGGTTTTATTTTATCTTTTTACATGTTTGTCTCTTCTTTGGTCACTTGTCTTTCTGTGAAAAATTCAGAACATTCCATTGCACTCCTGTTTTGTCCCCCAAAAAAGGAATTGTTTGAAACTGAAACTTCTTCTCACTCCAGCTGTCACAAAGCCACAGGAACTGATTCAATAATTGTGACACAAGTAACACGATACAGTACAGCATGTCTGCTTGGTTTGAACTGTGTCTGCACCATTTTCACAAAAGAAAGAATGAGGCTCTATACTCCTGGTGATTTGAAACTGAGGAGTCTCTGCTTGAAACCAGGCATACTTGATATCTGTATTATGTTAAAGATACCTTTTAAATGCTTGTAGGTTAGGATTTTACTGTCCTAATACACAAAATGACCAAGTTATGACCATGCAGAGCTCAGAGGGTAGTTTATCAGCCCAACTAGTACACAAGGAGATGAGATAAAATTCACTTTTCAGCTTGAGGCATTTCTCTACCTGCAGGATTTTCAATTTACTCTGACCTGCTCATATTTTCAATTGAGGACAAATATATGGGCAGCTGGCCAGATAGACCAAACCTCTTTTTTTGTAGAAAAGGAAATTACAAAGCACTATTATATATACGGTATATTATTACAGTAGCTTAGCAGCTAGCCTCTCCAAAGTTTAAAATCACTACTACCAACACCTAAAGCTTACTAATTAATAAGTATCTTGTTTGTTTAACACATACACAAACAGAAGAGTAAAAATTATTTTTGAAAAACTTTTAAAGCTGGGTTAGCTGTTTCCCCTTACTTCCAGTTGTTATGCTAAGCTAGGCTAATCGCCTCCTGGCTCCTGCTCTCTACTTAACGTACAGCCATGACTCTGACCCTGGGACAGAAAACGCATTTTCCAAAATGATTCATAGTGATGAAATTCAGTTGCATACAAGTTGCATTGAAAAGCTTTATGTCTAATTCTAACTTTGGTGTATTTTCTTTACTTATAAAGTGCCTACTGGCCACCAGTGTATGTCAATTGGAGTCACAGATTTGTGCTGCTTCTTCTGCATGTTTGTTATTTTTGTGTCTGTGTCTCCTCTCCTTTCCAGATTGAGGAGAGGCGAGCCTTGGCAGGAGGCTCTAATGACACAAGCTGTGTGTTTCTGGTCAACCGGCCGTATGCCCTGATCTGCTCTGCGGTGGCCTTCTACGTCCCGTTAGCCCTCATGGTCCTGGCCTACCAGCGCATCTACGTCACGGCCATGACCCACGTGCGGCAGATCGAGACACTACAGAGGGCTGGCTCCGCTCCCGTCACCGGGACGGCTCCGGTAATCACCGTGAGGTCCTCCACTTCCTCAGACCCATCAGAGCACTACCACCTTAGGACAACAACGGGCTCCTCTGCCTCAGAGCAGGCTCCCATAGCAAACAGCCGCATGCGCGTTGAGACTAAGGCAGCAAAGACACTGGCAATTATAATGGGTTGTTTCTGCCTATGCTGGGCGCCGTTCTTCATCACCAATGTGGTGGACCCCTTCATCCATTACTCAGTGCCCTGGCAGCTATGGACAGCCTGGTTGTGGCTCGGGTACATTAACTCAGGGTTGAACCCCTTCCTGTACGCCTTTCTGAACCGGGCGTTTCGGAGGGCGTTTCTGGTGATTCTCTGCTGTGGGGATGAGCGGTACGCACGGCAGGGGAGCTGCTCCTATGGACACACCCACAGAGTGTGCTCGGCTGCGTCGGCCAACGGGACATCTATGGCACTGAGGTAAACACACAGTAAAGTCCCAGCCACATTTGCAGCAGTTTCTGTGAATATTTGCTCAATCTTCTATTCAATACAATCAAGCAAATGTTGTGGACAAAATCCAGTTAAGTTCCAGGTGGGTTTGGAAGACTCACATGTCAAATTTATCTTTTTTTAGCTTTCAGTTTAAATGACTGGCCAGTAGAAACAGTGTTGTGCCATATTACACTCAAACTGCAAAATATTTATTACCCACAGTGGATATTTGATCACATCCATTTTCGTGATGAGTGCATGGCAATTTTGTTGGACTGATGACAAATGTGACTACCTTAATTCTGTTGTGAAGGACAGTAAATATGTGTGAGTGTGAGTAAGGGGGTGTAGATGGGTCTAAGAGTGTGCATGTGCAGCTGTCCTCTCTGTTAAAAGTCCATCAAAGAAGAAATCAAGGCCTCAGGCAGGAAACCAGGTTCATTTGTCTCTTCTTGCAAAGAGAAGGATGTGCATCACCTTCCTAACAGTGTCGACTGAGTGCCAGTAGGCTATTGCAAAGTCTGTTTTCTTTGTATTCGTATGTCTTTGGTTCACTTCACTGTAAAATTGGGAGCACGATAGATTGGACTCTTATCTGTTCCTTTGTCTATTCGACACCACAAACCAGATATCAACAACATTTTGTTTTGTCGCAGCGATTTCAAAGGTTGGACCAGTCAGCCCAAATAGCTGCGGCAATGTACCGTTGTTGTGCTGAACTGCAAAAGTCTAATGGACATAACGAGGACACTGCATTTAAAGATCAGTACAAGGTGACATACTGTGTATATTACTGATTGTTAGATCCTGTAGATCATAGATTGGTGGTACATCAACACCAGCAGCAAGACAAAATATCGTGGTGCAACCATCATCTTATTTGAATTAAGTCATTAATCTTGTGTCAGATGAATGTAATAGTATATGAAGTCTGCTACTGTGTCATATGCTTTTCTTTCTATCATGTCCCATCAGAAAATATGATCTAAGCTACACTTTAAAGATACAATTCAGGTTTTAGTCCAGATTTTGGCACACATGCAATATGTTTTGTGTACAAAGATGTACATAGTTTTTGAACTTTCTTTAACTTACAAGCATGTACAGCAATAACTGGAACAGTAGAAGCTGGGGAGGTGGATGAAGAAATAAGCCAACAGAGACAGTACCAACAGCATGTAGCAGGTAGGAGTAACAAACCAGCTGCAGCAACATTACGATCAGAGGGACTGAGAGTGAGAGCTGGTCACATTATGAAGATTGTCTTGTATGAATCTATGCCATTCTGTTGGTCCACCACTTTGGTCCAGACTGAAATATCTCCATATATCTCTAATAACTACTGATGGACTGCCATGAAATATCATACATACATTCGTGTTCCCCACATGATGATGAACCATGGACTTTTCTCCTAGCATCATCATCATCTATTTATCCAATACTTTGGTTTATCACTTGCAAAAATATTGGCATTCCCATTAGCTTGACAGTAGCTGTACTCTGTGTTTAGTGCTAATTAGCAAATGCTAGCATGCTAACACGGTAAACACGGCAAACATCACCTGGTAAACATTAGCAGGTTAACATTGACGCTAGCATTTAGCACAAAGCACCACCAGGTCAAGTACAGCCTCACAAAGCTGCTAGCATGGCTGTCATCTCTTAGTCTTGTTTCTCGAATAGTAGCCTAATGTTGTTATTGGCTAAAAGGTCAGACAACAATGGGAAAACATTGTTTCAAATAGTTAATAGGAAAACGGAATACTACATTTGACACAAAAGCTGTTTTTAATAACTGAATGTAAAAACGCCTATTAATAAACTTTAACTATAATTATCTCTTGTGTTATTTTTAAACTATAAGGATCTCAGGTACTTTCCCCTGTGTTATCCCTGACTTTAAACTTCATTGCCTTTGTATTTATTGCCTTTACAAAGCCCTCAGTAAAAAAACTGACACCTACTCCTACAAAATGCTTGGCTTGAAAGTAAACCTCATGTTGCTGTTAAAGATATAAATCATCTTAAGTCATTTGTCCACGGAGCAGTAGAGGTTTTTTGAGCTTAGAGTCATCTGAGGTGTTGTAAGAGTAATGGACTTCAGGAGGGATAGATTGAATTTTTCCAAATTTGTCTTTTCAACAGATCGGAATCTTTAATTGAATAGTAATGTATGATATCACAATAATAGTCCAACAGCAGGGTTTCTGTTGACGTTAATGGTGGTGATTTAGTTGACGTCTGTGTTTGTGCTCTCAGCTCCTTCGAGTGGGGATGATGGAGGAGGTGACCTGCTTGTGTCTGCACTGTTTAACTTTAACACAAGTACTCCAGAGAAACAGAGGCAATCGCATACACACTTACACACACACACACACACACACACGCACACACAGCTGACAAATGACTTTATACAAAATATGTACAAGCGCAGGCATGTGAGTGAGTGAGACCCTCTTAAAATGTCCAAAAATTTCATGCTCGTGTACATGACACACACAATACATACACACATACTACGCATGCAGACACACACTTTTATTCTAAATGTGTCATTCTTTTCTTTTATTATTGCCTCTTAATTTGTACTGAGTGATTTCTATTAAGTAATTTGTTCTCTCGTTGTTCATTGTTGCTGTATGTACCCAAGTGCATGTGTGTGTGTCTGTAGTTTGTAGAAAGGAAACATGCTGACCTCATACTGTATCTCCACTCCAGTGTGTGTCCGTGGTGTCTGTGTGCATTTTCTGGGCTTTATGTCTCTGTGTGTAGGAAACAGAAAGGCAAACAGTGTTAACTCCAATCTGATGTCCTCTCTTAAAATCTGTCTCGGACAGAAAACAGACTCAGACAATCAGATTACAGCCGGCAGGATACTGGAAACTGAAATTACTGGAGGAATCCTCTTGAATTACTTTGTCTAGGCGGTTAGGCACAGTCTGTGGGCGGCTGGTGCATGTGTTCACGTGGGTGTTTCTCTGTAGTGTAGCTTTTAAATCACTAAAAAGTGTCTCATGTCTTTTATTCATGTGCTTTTGTGCACACATGCTGAAAGTCAGACAGTTTGTAAGACTTGGACCTGATAAAAGACAGATTTGTTCTGTAAAGGATCATAATAATGTTTTAGACCTAAAACTAAATGTGATACTTTACACTGCTGTGGACTGTTCTCTAAAGTATATGTTTTTAGAATGATTTCCCTGCTTTTAACCAGCCATTGATTGGTTTCTTCACCAGTAATCTGTGGTGGTTAAATCGTTTTTCATCTTCTTTTTTGTTTCAGCCAGTAACGTGGCAGAGGAGGAATTCTCGCTTGGTGTTTGCCACATTTTTGGTATTTTTGGATTACACGGCTCTAAAGGTGATTTTGCTTTAACCAATAATTTTTGCATTAGTTTAGTTATTGACTTCTGACATCTTTTCATTGATAAATAAGTACATCATTTGCAGGATTTAAAAAAAAAAGTGTTGTGAGTCTTGGCTTGTGATTCACTGCACATTTCTGCTCTCCTAACAAATGTGTTCATGGAAGAAACAGCATTAATGTGATTTTTTTTCCACTATGAAAATCCTGAGGCCGTTTTCTGGTGGTCCTAACAACAAACAGACAAACACACGCACGCACGCACACACTGTAGACACTCCCAGCCCCAGCAGAGAATAGTAGACACTTGTTTGTGATTAGAGTCATAACAAAGACCTTGTGTTGTGCCCACTAGTAGAGAAAGCAGAAAAGACATCTATAGACCATCAGAAACAGGTTAAAGCTGTTGAGTAAATACAGTCGCACCGTCCCTTGAGTCAGAAGATACCGTACAACTTTGTTTTACCGTATTTTAGTCTTTGTTCACTGTCGCCACATTTACACGAAGCTAATGAGCAACACAGTTTTGAAAGATCGCACAAGGCGTAGGTGAGGACTTCTGCGCTGATGGATCATCTTTTTCTTCTTTAGTTGTAATAGTTTTCAGACCACAAAGGGCTATTTTTTTAACCCGGCAGCACGGCATAGATCGCAGTCAAGTGCATCGGGGGTGTGCCAAACGCACTTTTGGTAATTTTGTGACCAGGCTCACCGTATGCACCTATTGCGCACTTGGATGCGGGGTAGGATCAGAGAGAATATGTGATCATACATTATAGGGGGGCGTGTTAGAGGCTGTGACAATTGTGGCCAATCACATTTGCTACTTTCATCCCCTTTAAACACAGGGCTCTCCCCGTCATAACGCAATGACAGTTTGGGAGTCCTGTGGAGAGTTTTTTCCTCAGAGGAAATGTATTGTTGTTGGACATCACAATGATCCATACAATAACGATCTGCAGTTAAATACCTACGCAGTGCCATAAATAAAATGAAAGCAACATTTAAAATGCAGTCTATATTTTTGTATGTTGTATTTTCTATTATTTCTGAAATTATTTAATCAGTTAGATTTCACTGTTTTACATGCAAAAAGAATTACAGGAACAAAACAGTTTCCTGTGTAAGCTTAATTATTGCAACATAAACGTGATCCTGGTAATGAGGGAGTTATTAGTGGACAGAGAAGTTTTAATTGACATATGACTTTTCATGGGACTGTGTGAACTGTTTTCAATGCGTCCGTCTCTAACACGCCCGTTGATTTGCATTAGAAACTGTAGAATCATTAATCATAACGATAATTTTGATGTGCCCATAAACACAGAGGTTTGTGGAGTTATTTTACAACAGTCTGTTGCTGGTTGCACAAAATGTAACTTTGCAGTGACTTCTTGGACTCCAGGAAGCCCAGCCAAGAAAAAGTTGTTTTTACACGTTGGGTTTTTTTGTACTGATTAAATAAACAAGATATAACATGTTGAATAGTGAGCTTTAGAGATTATTTTTATCAAAATGGTGCTATATAAAGGTTATAAGTAATGCAGATGTCCTTTAAGCTAATATTGAGACAGTGACCAGACTCAAGACAAAAAGCTTAGTATTAGACAAAAGAAATGCAGCAGCACAGTGAGTCTGTAGGTGGTTAAAAGTTGGGACTGTAAATGCTGCATGTTTGCTTTTTCTCTCTCCTCTGTAGTTTCTCTGTGATTCTCTCAGCTCTGTCATCTTACCTCCTTCAGAGCAGCTGACATCAGTACCTAAAACAGTGTGGGCTGAATGTGTGAGCTTGAACTAAAAAATAAAAGTATGAGAGTGAGTCAATCAAGAGTGAAAGGTGGAATTTAAGAGGTTGATGTGATCTTAATGTGCACAAATCGGGACCCCAGGTGACAAATTAGCTGCCTAGCATTTACAGGCAAACCTATACAGGTAAAAAGGTCAATTTCAGTGCTTATTAAAGACATACATCTATAAAATAAAGTAGCGTGTATAGTAAAACAGTTTTGGTGAAGTCAAGTGCTCTTATGAAAACATGTTCCCTATAAGTGTCAAGTGTCCGGTGAGAAAAATAACAAGCTCAAGCTACAACTCAGAATGTCCAACTCTTCCTGTAACAGTTAATCAGGTTCAGTGTGATCCGTCCTGAGTTCACTTTCAGCTCTGCACGGAGATCACAAGTCCTGTTGAATCCTGTAAATACTGTTATCAGCCGTGTACAATCGGTGTGATTCAACTATCTGGCAATGTCAAAGCAAAGCACAGCTGTTTAGTGATTTGAAAACGGCAGAATTTGAAATCTCTCTGGAATGAGGGTCATGTGGGAGACGAGTAAGAGGACTGTTTGGCTCAAGGCCCTGCCGCCACGCTCAATCAATGTTGTTTTTCCATCCTGAATGTTACTGTGTTTTGATTATTAAGATAAGATAAAACATTCAGCTCCATGTAGGGAAATTAGATCTATGCAGAAGGATTCAGCAGGGAAGAAGCGAATGAGCTATGAGTGCAAAAATGCAACGTAAAATAGCTGTTGAAACACTGAAATAATGAAACCAGAGAGGTATTAGACACAATGTAAATGGTTGTTGGGTTATAGTAAAGGGGCATTCAACAGATTTTTATACACACAAAAACAGGCTGTAACACTTTCTGCAGGTGTGAAGGTGTGTAAGTGTATGAATGAGAAGCAGGTCGCTGGTGAAAAGGAGCGTGTTTCGTCGGCCACAGACAGTTTAGAGTTTAGACAGACAGGCCCGGAGAAGTGTAAACACTCCAGTCTGTGATTTATTAGGAGACTTATGTGATTTATTATTGTTTGATTGAAACCTGAAATCCTCCAGCTGCTCCTCTCTCCATCTCACTGTTCCTTTTCTTACCTAGAAGATTTTTATCTTCTGTTTCTTTACTTCTTTTTTGTTGAACATTGGTGTGAAATGTTTGTCTTGTTTCTATAATGACCTTTCTTCTCTCTCCATTTCTCTCTCTCTGCTACTTGCCATCTTTTTCTTTCTCTCTCTTTTTACCAAGTTGATTTTTATGATTGTCTTTCTGATTGAAAGATTTTTTTTGAAAAGATGTTTGCCTCATATTGAGAGTAAAGAGTGGGAAAAAACATGGGAAAAGAAAGAGAGAGATCATGTGCAATTAAGGTTTCCACTGGCCACTGGCTCACCAGGGCGTCCCAGCCTTTCCTAATGTTGGTATTTGTTTACTAGAACAAGAAGATAAAGAAAGGGAAAAAAGTAGGACAGAAAAACATGAAAAACTCACATCATCAACATAATAAAAATACCAAAACCCATGATTGTTGTCCCGATTGCTTCCTGCTCCACTTTGGGTTGAGGACATCAGCTGCTGTCTCGTCTCTTCCTCTTCAGTTTTAGACTCGGTTTGGACGTTCTGAACTCATCTGTGATTGTAAATGAAACTCATCTCTCCCTCAGTCTCTTCATCAGTCTCTGGCTTTGCTCTCCTCTGTAATAGAAACGTAGTTGCCTTGGTGACAAATTGGACCGTAGAATGGACCCACCTGGGCAAATCAGCTCTTCTAAAACTCAATTAAGGCAGTCTTTTTTCTGAGAGAGACAAAAGGCTCGTTTTGTTTGTTTTTGTGTTTTTCTTTAAATATGATTTTGGACACGGAAGACCTTCTGTGTGTTATTTCACTAACTTGACACATAGACTCAGCTGCACATTTAGTCAGACTTTAAACAAATGCTGAATTACCTTTAAAATAATATTATCCCGCTCAAATTGGTAAATACCAAATGTCAGTAAAACAATAACAACAACAACAACAACAAAAAACGAATGTCTAACAGGCAGAATGCCAAGAAATCTGTTGTACACTTTCATGCATTGGCGAGAAACAATTAAGAAATATGCAAAATAAGAAACACATCGGCGTTAATAAGAAAGCAAACAGGAAGATGTGCACCCTGTCTCGAGCAGATTACTTATAATCGATTTCACAGAATTGTCCAACGAAAGTGATCCTCGTCCAAAACAAGACTTCACCTCAGCTGACTGTCGGCCTGACAGAGACATACTGCTAAAAACAACACTGAGCAGGAAAATACCTAAATTAATTTCAGCGGGTTGAAACATTGTGATTAAACTTTGCATCAGATCTCTTGCAAGGCTTCTGATGGGGCTTCTGAGGACTTAGGCTATCACGGTTTCCCATCGTTCTGTGAGCAGACTCAGTCCCTCAGTGTTACCTTTACAAACGCTGGTCTACTGTACATCTTTTCCAGCTCATGTCACCAACAACACAAGGAAGACAAGTGGATAAATACTGTATGTGATGATGAGTAAGCGTGTGATCACACCTGCAAACAGTCCAAACGATTCTGGAAATGTCAGCTTTGTTGCATTTTGTTGTGTTTGGTTTTTTCAGGTGCTTACGGCCTAATTTTTTAGCAGACTTGGACGTGTAAGCAAAAATCACATGACTCACAAGCAGTTTATTTACTGGAGAAAGTTTTGATAAGCTGTCATCCTGCCAGGTTAGAAATTTTAGCAACGAATGAGTTGAAACAAATCTGATGATTAATTTTATTTCTGCTTAACTTCCCTAGCATGAGCACCTGCTGCTAAACACATGTTAGCATCAGTCTTCTCCTACCCTTAATCCCTTGTATTTTGGGGTTATTTCCTGTAGTTGGTGTGAATCACATGTTCATTGCTGTTAATTTTGTTGCTGCTGTTGTGAACCTCGGGGACAGAAAGCTGCTGGAAACAGAACAACTGATGTTCAATGAGCTGCAGAGATAGGCTATGTGAGGTGTTTGTGTAAGTATGTTTGTGTGTGTGTGTGTGTGTGTGTGTGTGCGTGTGTGGACATTACTCATGTTGAGGTCATGTGGGGACATAAATCTGTTTACACAGTCACATTGTGGGGACTCGCCTTCTTTTTGGGGACAAAATGCAAGTCCTATAACGTAAATCATTAAATTTTAGGCTTAGACTTGGTTTAAGGGTTTAGTAAGTAGTGGTAATGGTTAGGGTTAGGTAAGTCATCAGGAAATGAATATAAGTGAATGTAATGTCCTCTGAAGTGCTGAAAACTTGACTGTGTGTGTGTGTGTACATATATAGAACGAAAGTTTCAGTGGTAATGTAAATACCAGAAGTCTTTCTCAAGCTTTGCCTGCTGACCTTGTTTTAGCTTCAGGTGAATTACATACTTTACATTTCTCCATCTGCTCGAAAGAGAGAAAAAAAATGGACTCATGTCTGATACAGACAATATTACGGCTCAGTTTAAATCTGACATAAACGCTGGCAGTCAGCATGCGCATTGCGCAGAGTTGATATTAAATTTGGGGATGAGGTTCAGGCATTCTTTGGATTTGTTTGTTCATTTGTTTTCATTATTCTGATCATGTGTTTTTACTTTAAACATAAATTTCCCCCAAAGGAGCAATGAAGATATAATTCACTTCAATTCAGTTCAATTCAGTTCATTTCAGTTAAATTGTTTTCTATGAAACTGTTTGGACGTTGTGTTCTCAGTTAGAGCTTCAGTAGCCTCTCCCTCCATGCCAAACATTAAATGTGACTTTACTGCTCCTTGTTGCTTGATGAACTATAAACTGTGTGTGTGTGTGTGTGTGTGTGTGTGTGTGTTGGACATATCTGGTAGTTCTAAGTGTTTTATGGGTTGTAAAATGTACAGTTACATAAATGGCAGAGAATGGTACACTGCCATTCTAGTGTGAAAAACTATTGGAAGAAACCGCTGTAGCTGAAAATGTTGATCCGCTTATATTACCATAATAGTGGTATTTGATGGTCAGATAGTATTTAGCTGGGACAGTTGCATGGTAGCGTTAATGAGGTGAAAGGAAGGTTGTCCTTGTTTCAGTACATATGATGTAGTCTTCAGTACGTGAACACACACATTTGTACACACATTCATGGTCCCCATGGGATGCATCTTAATGACTTTGGTGATCACCTGACCACCATGGATTGCCATGAAATTTGGTTCAGACATTCATTCATGTCCCCCTCAGGAGGAATTGTAACAACTTTGGGGAACCGTTCACTTTTTATCTAGTGCCATCATCAGGTCAAAATTCCAATTAGTCCAATGCTTTGGTTTGTGACCAAATATTTGTAGAACTAATGACATTCCCATCATCTTTAGCTGTACTTTGTGTTTAGTGCTAATTAGCAAATGTTAGCATGCTAACTGCTAAACTGAGATGGTGAACATGGTGAACATTATACCCACTTAACATCAGAATTTTAGCCTAGTCATTTTGACAATGTGTTAGCATGCTGATGTTAGCATTTAGCTCAAAGTGCCGCTGTGCCTAAATACAGCCTCACAGAGCCACTAGCATGGCTTTAGACTCTTAGTCTTGTTCAAAAACTAGTTTAAAGAGGTATTGCACACTTAAACTTGTTTTTTGAGCTGTAAACTAAATGATATGACTGTACTGTGAGGAAACATCAATGCTGTTGTTAATATTGACATTTCTTACCAAATGTATAAAAAATAGGGGTGGAAAATGGCTCAACATGCCCTCTACTGTTTTAAATCAGCCCTGAACCTGTGAGGTCAATGCTGAGATACAGTCGATCAGTCGGGACTTATATGTCATGAAATTTATATAAAAAAAGACTCTAATCAGTGTCAGTCAGTCTCCCCCATGTCTCCTGACCCACACACTATGCAGCCACGAGGCCACGCCCCCTACAGTCGTTAATTCCTCGTTGCATTTTTTAAATTTGCCGGGAGAGAGGGTTCTAGCAGAATCTGAGGGTGGAGTTACACTTTAATGATCATACAAGTCAGTGAAAAGTTAGGATGTCAAGGTCCAGGTGGTGGAATGAATATAACTATTTGTCACCAGCAGCTTAGAAACTAATAATCCGCTGCGGAGTCCTTATTAATTTAAACCTAAATGAATTACTTAATTTAATTATGTGGTTTTATTTACCTAGCCATACCCAAACCTTGGCCATATTTTATTTGGCACACACATATTATTATTGACATTGTATCAAATACATATCAAATGCGTTGTTTTTTAGATGACCTGTTGTATCTCATCATCACAACTTTTTGTATTGTTTTTGATAGAAGCCACTGCTTATTACTGTGTTTTAAATGTAACCATCAGGCTGACAGTGGCCTAAACATGAATCGATAAAAGCATGAAGGACTTGGTTTAGTTAGACTACAGCTGAGGCCAAACAGGGTCACCACCTCTCCTCACAAATCTGATTAGCATGTGTCATACGTCCTTCATTACACGGCCTCAGTATCAGCACACACTCACTGTGTAGCTAACATTCAGTTTTTTGCGTGTACTGTATTTATTCAGGAAAATGTCATGTTGTATTTTAGCAACAGCTAGCTTTTCATTCACACACATATTCACACTGCTCAGTTTAGCTTCAGCCCTCTGCTGTTGGTCTCTGTGGTTACACACAAAGCCTCTGAGGAGAGAAAGAGCACTTCTTATTTACCTTCTTCCTCCAGATTTTCTCCTGCCTTTTCCTGCGATTTTCTGTGTGCTGTAAGCCCTCCAATGAACCAGACATTTAAAGAGTTTTTGTAAAAATTGTTTTGCCTTGAGTGTTTTTCTACTATTTGTTTCCTTAGCAACAGCAAGCCAGTAGGAGAAAATGATGAGCAGTTTTTCTTAACTCATGGGTTAGTCATCAAAATGGGTCACAGACAGATTTCGCTCTTATATACTTGATAGATAAGACAGAATTACATCTGACGGCCTTTCATTGTAAAAAGATACATGTCTTTGAGGAAAACATGTCCACGTGTTTAAAGCAAAAATGAAAACTGAGACTATTACAGCATCTGAAATGTAAAGAGCTAATTGCTTGTCTTTTTTTTCTCATAATAGACGGTGGTGTTTTCAGATTATGGTTAACTCAATATATAGCATAATAAAATCTAATTTATTCAGTTATGGCTGTTGACAAAGTGTCCACAGACTCTGTTTTAAAAACAACTGGCTGCTCTCTAAATTTAGATTTTGCAGATTTGGAGCTTTTAATGTCTCTGCGTTAAAGTCAGATTCTTCTGTTTTTTTATTTATTAGCTTTTATTCCATCATACACGCACTGTGTACCTGGCGTCTTGCAAAACGTGCCAAATGCCTTTTCTTCCCTGGTGTTTTTTCCCACCTGTGGAAAAGATTCAGTAATTGGGGACGAAATTGAAAATAAATTGTAAGGTGAAAAAATTGCACAGTATAAGTGCAGTAATGTTGTGGTGCATGCCTGGAAATTTTGACAGGACAAAGATTTTAATCCCTTAGTGACATCTCTCAATTAGTACAAGATCTGGCAGCAGAATTCAGAAGCAGATGCTCCCAGAAACCATGAAATTAAGAAATACTAGAAAAAAAAAAAAACTAAATGAGTTAAAAAGTTTAAAAACAACAACAACAACAACAACAACAACAACAAAAATTAATTTAGGAACATTATAAGCTCATCTTTGGCATCAGAAGTAAATGTTAACTTCCTTCCTCTTTCGATTCTTTATTTGTAGGAAAATGACAAAATTCATGTGACAAACTCTTTCACCGTTGCGGCCACGAGAATTTTTCAGAAACACTGACCTGCAGAAACTTGGTTGGGACAATGCAAGATGACGGGCAGCTTGAAGCGAAGCGTCAGATCTGCCATAATCCATCTGCGCTGATGTTCTTCTTCTGCTGCTTTCCAGATGGATTTTGGCCGCAGACAGCGTCTAACTGTTTCAGCTTTTGCCAAAAGATTGAATCTGAATAGTCATGTTTTTCATACTTAAGTTATAGTTACTGACGAGGCTGTGTTTGTGCGTGTGAGTGCGATTCTGTGTGTTTGATTGACAGAAAGATAGTTGCGTGCTTTCTGTCTGAGGTCCACAGCAGTGATTGGCCACTAGTTCTATGGTGCTTAGAGCTCGGTCCAACACTTCTGGTGCAGCCAGATAAAACTCCGGGCTAGGCTGCATGTCGATCACTTTATTTTATTTTAATTGAGTTTTATTAAATAAAAACAACCTTCGCTCTCGGGTATAGATTGATATAGCGATTGGATTTCTGCATCAATGGGAAAGGAAGAAGATTCATGAAGACACAATGGCTACACACACACACACACACACACACACACACACAATTAGACTTCCATTTAAACCTTCAAAAAAGACCATACGTTTCTTTTGCCACTGTCTTCACATTCAAACTCATTCATTATGAAGCACATACAGGAAGTGATGAGCTTAATGCATCACATTTAGCTCACCAGAAGAAGAAATATAGTAGTCACCTCTGAAACTTTTGGTAAAAATCCAAGCATCCTTGAATGCACCAGTAGACCTGACGAACAAATAAAGCCCACATGATGTTCACTGAGATAGTCCAATCAAGGAAGTTTGAGCTCTCTGCAAATCTGTTTTTCAAGTTTATTTTCTAGTAGAAAAATCAGTTTAACCATTGATGGCAAACTTTGGAAAATAGTTCAGGTGATTATATATCCACAGTTTGTAGTTGATGGAGTAAGGTTACCACTTAAGGAGTTCATTCAAATTGGCTAAAAGTCCCAATTACTGACCAAATCTCCACATTTACCTCAACATGTGAAATATGAGTTACTGTGAATGAAGCACACATTATTACAGAATTCATCCACTTTGTATTTGGAACTGTATGCAGACAGGGTTACCAGAAATATTAAACATGTTTGTTTACAACTATAGTAAGCAGGTTTAAAATATATACAGTCATTTTCTTTGGAGCTGCCTCAACTCTGTAGCTGTACTCAAATTTACATAATAACTTGACGACTCTCTAATTGCTGGAATCACAAAAACATGCATCCCTAAAAGAAAAAGCCAGAAGAGGTTGAGAAATGCTGCAGTATTATATTTACTGTATCATGTTCATTAACAATTTGCTTCACAATTTGAGTCACAAGATAAAGTTAGGTTTAATGATTGGGCAAGATTTCCCCCAACAAAAAGGATATACTGTTAATAATGCAAAAAAGTGACACATGAGATCATCTTTCATTTTGATGCACACACACTCACACACACCCACACATATGCAAACACACAGACATACAAAATCTAAAATAGAAGCAGCGCCTTTCTATCAGGTCGCCCATCTCTGAGCAGGAAGTGGGTTGGTTTAACTTCAATGGGATGGGGGGGAGATCAGGTCCAAAACTCAGTCAGACGAAATCATTTTCAGTCTTCTCTAATAAAACAAGCTCTGTTTGGAGAGAGGAAGGGATTTTCTCTGTTTTCTTAAAGCCAGTGCTCGCTATGTATGTGATGGGAGTCTGCACAGAGACAGCCCTGAAGCTGAGCGATATGGACAAAATGAATATCACATCCATTATAAGAAATTCACTGTTGATATATAACACATGCAGAACCAAATCAAATAAATAATCTGATCTCGTTCCAGTGAACTGCAACCCCTATAATATGATTTAAACAATGTTTCTAGTAATATTCCCTCCTTTTTGTTCTCATTTGATGAGATTCTTATTAGTCTTTTCTTTTCATTTAGTCTTTCAACATCGTATGGCATAGCTGAAGGATTAGCTATGGAGACTCATACATGGATTTCTAACACAAAATCACTCAAATCAGAAAGCCAACATAAAACACTTGCCAGTATGATGCTAATAAAAATTACATGTTATATATGAATCAAGAAGACTGTGAACTCTGAATTTATTTCTCATAAGGTCTGTTGGGAGATGGTGTCAGGTCATTGCATAAAAAATGGAAAATAGCAAGAAACCAAACATGAAACGCAGAGGATTTTCTGTCCTAGAAACCCAGATCACGCTCAAAAAAGGGGGCGGCAGGACACCAGTGCGGATTGATGCTAAAGTATGCAGCTTGTGGTTCAGTCAGTCAGTGTCAAAGTTTGTTTTCAAAGGCGCGTTTGTGCTACAACTTTCATTTTTAAGGCATATTTTGGCTTCATCTGAATGCAGTTTGTAGTCATCCTGGAGCATAGACTTCAACATACGTGTGTACATTTGTCACTGTGTGGTCAGTGTTTTTAATCTGCTGAGAGGCAGAGACACTCCAGTTGAGCATCTCGGGTTTCTCAGAACATGTTTTGATGTTAGAGGAGGAATGAATTTGGACTCAGGACCCCAATCATCTTCTATCACTTTCCATCCTCTCAATGTTTGGTGGTCTCAATGGTGTATTGGAGTCTTCAATTTGGAATGACTTGAGGCTTTTGGAGAAAAACTAATTTTAGGGAGGGGGAGGTATTGACGTTGTTTATAGCAGTGTGTAGAAAGCAGTAGAAGTAAAAAATATGGCTCTCTAAAAGCCTGTAATGTATTATTAATATGGCCGAGTGTCCTGTGTTATATCCGCAATCTGACATGTCAAAACAAAAACAAATCAAACTGCTGTGATATACGGCAGGGCGATACCTGATAAAATGTCTCTTTGTTTACCACGGGAAGAGCTCATATACCAAAGCAGAGTGGGCGCACTTCTGCTTCCTGTTTCTGTGTTTAGGTTGTTTTCAGGATTGCGTGTCAATACAGTTCAGGTGCTCCTAAATTATAAAAACTAGATCCCAGCATACTTGGATTTCGGGTCCCAAGTCGCGTCCTTCGACTCCCAGTTGATCTGTCCAACATATTTGTTGTACTGGAAACACTGAAGCCTTACTGGCCCAGATTCCAGGGTATCAGAACGAAGCCGCACAGCCAATTAGCCAATGAATTTCCCTCGAGTGCTGGAGCTGTCTAAGCGATGCTTCAGTCTGTACTTGTCGTTCTATTTATGTGTGTGTGCGAGGACACAAGTATAGCTGTATTTGCTAAGGGTCATGGTATTGTTAAGTATGCACAGTTTGTAATTAATGGGCTTTTAAAACATGTGAAACCTGCAGTATGGTTTGGTCTCACAGGTGGAAATCAGTAGTTTGTTTAGAAAGAGCAAAACCTCCAGTAACATCTGCCCAACTGGTCAAGGGAACTCGTCGCATTCAGGCTAACGCCGCTGCTACATCCCGCCGCCCTGCTCCTGAGTGTTCCTGTGGGAAAACAACCCTTATCTTCCTTCCCCATCAGCGCTCCCTCCTCAGTACTTCTGCCCCCAAAGCGAGGAGATAAGAGTGAAATTTGATTATTTAATGTCCCTGAAAGATATTAGCGCAAAATTAAAGGAACACAAACCTCTCCTTTGAGGTCACGTTACGGATCAGATGATGTTTTCACACAAGTGACTCGGTGTCTGTTGTGCGGGACAGCGATGTGGTTTTGTAACTTAGAGAGAGAGAGACGAGGGAATTTTTGCAATTGGAGAGGTGTGCCGAGTGGAAATATGAAAGGTTGCATGGAGCATGACTTTGCATGGGTTTTTTGGGATTGTACCTGAAATATTTACTCTCACAAAAGACATGCAAGCACACTATAGGCCAAGGTTGATTAGATAAAGTTGCTTGTACAATATGTACATATGTGTTATTTCTTGGCATGGTCATTTCAGCTCCTATATTTAAATATACCTGAACCATGCGTGAATCCTTAACAAGGGCAGTTACTGATACATACAATTTCAAAAAAATGTGGTTCTTGGAGAGGAAAGCATCCTTAAAGGTTTATAAAAAATCCTGTCAAACTGAAAGTGAAGGACTTGCCTCTAGAGCATGTAGCTTTTTGATGTGTGTTTTGATCTATTGTTTCAATTTGTCAGACTGGAATTCAGCCACAGATCAAACTAAGTGACGGATAACAGCAAATCTGGCAGCATATAGGCGCCAGATGCAGTTCTGAACAGTAAGTTGAATACATGACCTGTACTGGGCTGTTTTTAACTTACCTTTTTTTTTCTCTGAGAGCTGCTTCTCAGGAACTCAGGCACGTTTCAACTGAAAGATCTCGAGTTTGTGGATTGAAGAAATTATCTTGAATTAACGCCTTAAAAGTATTTAAAAGTTATTGGATGGCATTGAGAGTACAGTTCATTTCAGTGGCTTACTTCTCTGTTTTTGGATGTAACATCCTGATGATGGAGGTTTGTGTTGATCCAGCCACTGTTTTTTTCAGGGGAATCAAATGAAAATCAGCTCAGGAATAAAATATTACCAAATTGTCAGATAAAAGAATTTGTTACTTCAAAGTCGTTTAATTTCTTTCATTCAAAACAGGACTAAAAAAAAGGAAGCCTTTGTGATGTCTTATTAAATCAATGTCATATCTTAATATCTCTCCTTTTGCTGTTTTTAAGGTCGCAAACTTTAAGATTTCAGTTCTGGTTGATTTGGCGACACTCGTGATTATTAACAGCATGTGCGGTTTAATACAACAGCAAACACTCTGAGCAGCTACTTTGTCAAAAGCAGAACAGGAGAGCAGCTGGTGTATCTGTTTACAGCGCAGCCAAACAATCTCATGTTGTGTTAATAAGGAAGTCAGTCAGTAATAATTGCAGCTGAGATCTGATTTCATGCCGCACAGGGCGTGAGTAATTTTCCACACAACAGCAGACAGTAAAGTTGGTTATCTCGCTGAGGAGCTGGAGGTGTGCAGACATGCCACCTTGTCTCCTTCGATTACTCCCTGCAGTATTTTAAAATGATCTGCTGTCAGATAATTGTTTTGTAAACACATTTTTATGCTAACCACTGTGACAAATACACTGCGCTTATTGTGGCTGCTTCACAATAAGAGCCACACCCTGTTTTGCCAGCTTTTAATGTAAAACATGGGGTCCCCTGTAGCTCACCTGGTTAAGCGCGTACCATTAAGGCTTGGGGTTCGATTCCAGCCCGTGACCTTTGCTGCATGTCATCCCCTCTCTCTCTCTCTCCGACCTTTCCTGTCTCTCTCTGCAACTTTCAAATAAAGGCAAAAATGTCCCAGATTTCATGTCATGAAAATCTTACACAGAGTTTAAAGTTTCAGTGTACTCTGCTGTCGTCGCCTCTGGAGTTCAGTTCAGGTTCAGTTGCTGCTTATAGGATCAGAATAGAAACAGAAACATATTTGAAGATTCCCATGAGAGAAATTAGTGAAATACCACAAGTCGTTTCTCATTTCTCTCCTTCTGACCACCAGCTTCGCTGTTCCCAACAAGTTTTTATTTTGATCAGAATTGACATGGCTGACATGGCCTCACTAAACGTTTCAGTGCCCTCAAACTAAACAAGATGATGGAAAATGACTAAAGTGCACACGCGTTGCAAGAGAAATCCCTCTCACCTTTTCCTGTTTTTTTTTGTTGTTTTTTTTTTACTTGGACAGTGAAAAAGCAGAAAGCGAGACAAATTAGAGGAGACACAGGAGGGAAAGCTCTGGTGGGAGTTGACCACTAAACTATCTCCGGACAAAGTGTTAGCCCTGCGGTTTCTTCATGAAACTGATGTTATAAGATTTGATTTAACTTGTGGGAAAACTCCAACACTCCATGTCCCCTTTTTTTTCTTTTAAAATCTGAGAATGTTCTGTTATGGAGGGAAAAAATAGCTGTTTTTTTAATGACACTTGCCAAATTTAAGCTTTGAGCTACACATTGAACGTCTGAGAGAAGATGTGTGCTGTGCATTAGACTAATATATTTAATGTGTGTGTGTGTGTGTGTTTAAGTGTCATACATCATCTGATACATGCAGTCAAAACATCTGCTTCGGCCTTACGGATAAGATTTAAGGATAACATGCTGACGAACAATACCATATATGTAAGTCCAGCAAAGTGACCTGTATCTCAACTGAATGTGAATTAATTTGCGGTGATAAGAAGTATAAACAACATCTTTACTCTATCAGTGGTATATTAGTGTTTTGGTCAAACTGTTCATGTGAATTTCAATGGGAATCAATCTTAAGCTGCAGGATGAAACCGAATCCCAAAATGCCCCCAGATGTTGAGGACAGTATTTATTTAATGATGCTAAATGTAGGAATTAATTTGTTTATAAATGAGTTAATGTGGTTTTGATCTTCATCCCCTATAAAGACGTTGCATGTAGTTTTCACATACTGCCATCCAGGGTCAGATCTCTGGGATAAACAGGGTTTTGTTTTGCCTCATGAAGAGCAATAGATGAAAAATCATTTTGCAGGAGGGCCTACTGAAGGATTTCTGCATGACAATTCAATTAAAATAAACTCAATAAACTTCTAATCTTCCTCAAGGCGGTAGGGGCAGCTGTTGCTGGCAGAGGTTTGTTGTTGAGGTTCAGACTACTTAGTTACTCAAGCTGAAGAATGCTTATGCAGAGAGTATGCAGTACAAAGCCAGGATACTATGGATACTAGAGGTTTGGACGAATACAAATACATTGTTCGGGTATGCGCTCTGAACAGATACAAAAACCGTCTCCTGATTGACACAACTTACCACAGTTATAACTGAGTCAAATCTAAACACACAAACATCATACGCACCTTGTTTCAGCAAATTCACTCTTTAGCTAATACTGTATGTTGTGTAGGAAAAGTAGTGCTGCCTTGTTTTTAAAAACAAGAATAACATTTTTAACATTTTTATTGAACGCATCTGTAAAATGTCCATATTACACGTGTTTCATTCGTTCTCCCTACAAGATTTACTCCTGGCAACTCAAAGCACGTAGTAAAGGTCAAGGAAAGATCAGATCGTGGTCTCGGTTCAGTATTAAAGTTGGCTTAAGTTAACAGCAACTACTGATTGGACTTTTCTCTTGGTGTAAGAACACACTTCCTGCATTGGAACAAAATGTTGCTGCAATTTCCTCCAAAACACATTTGCCAATGCAAATTAGTTGTGTATAAATGTACTTTGCGGGGGACAGGGTTACATTTTTGTGGGGAGACTCTCATTCCATGTCTATTTGTACTCCGTAAGCCTTGAATTTCCTCCTCAGTATTTCAGGGTGGTGTTGTCTAATACTGATCCCTCCCCCGGTGGCTGTTGGGAATCTCCTCCACCTCTGTGTGACAGACAGACAGATAGACAGACAGAGCTGTGTTTGGACAATAAACAGACTTGCTGTACAGAAAACACACAAGACAGAGGAGCAAAAGTTACAGAACATTTTTGTTTATATTTCCCCCGTCGCCTCCTCGCCCTGGACATGCCTCCACACGGGACTGTGTGTGTGCATGAGTGTGTGTGTGTGTGTGTGTGTGTGTGGTCATTGTAGTGAATGGTCTGATAACAACTAGCTAATCACAGGGATTTACCAGAAGGAATCCACCCGGACTTCCGTTCAGGTGTGTGTTTGCTTGTGTGTGTGTGTGTGTGTGTGTGTGTGTTCTTGTAGTCCCTTGCTCATGACGTCCTACAGTCTTCACACAGATTACTAAATTCTAAATAAATAAAGGACAGATTACTAAATTCCTCCACGGTAAAGGACTTTTAAAGGATTAGGGTTTCCATGTGTACTGAGACTGAGTGTAAATTTGAGTTAATACACAGTTTAACCAAAGACACGCTGGTGGAAATACACATTACTCTCCGTTCTCTCAGTGGAACGCTAAACTGGTTAACACTGAAAAACATGTTGGAGTGAATGGGGAGAGTAGGAAAGCATTTCACTTTTATTCAGATAAATAATGAGTGAATGGGGAACCAAATGTGTGTTAGTAACATTTCGTCACTGTCAAGTGAAAACCATGTATCTTCAAACGTCAACTTTTCATAGCTACGAAAAGCAGCCCTGTTTTCAGCTTTGTGATTGTCATTTAAAAGTGAACATCCCCACTCTGTCTATGGTAATCATTTATTGCATTGTAAAACAGCTACCATAAGGTTGGTTCAAACTGAAACCTAAAATAGCTCCACAAAGAAAGAGGTGAAGCTTTTATTTCACATGCAGAGGGCAGAAAAGTACAGAATGAATTACGGTCAATGGTAGATTTGCACAAACATTTTGTTTATGACTATTTATTACACATTTTGACTAATTTTAAAAGTTACTATATGCAGATCTTTTATGTGATTAAAGCACATGTCAAATTATTCTGATGACATTTTTGTTTGTAGAAAAATGTGAGAAAGGTGAGAACTAAAGATTTTTAGCTGGTGTCGAGTTGCTCTTTAAGCAGATCTATAGAGACTATAGAGTGTATTATAATGTGTGTGCTAAACTAACTGGCATCATACTTTTGTAGCTTGTTTTTGTTTAATGTGTACAATCTGCTCACAAATAGCCAGCATCTTATCTTTAGTAAAAGGCCAGTATATTAGCCTGACATATGTCTAATTAAGTTTCTACAGGACAAAGATATATGAAATAACTGCGATTTTATTGTCACAATATCCTGCACCTGTGTGTTTGCAGTACTTGGAAATACTAAAACTGTCATGGCTGTAAAACTACCAGAACATCTTGGACAAACACACACTCGGATTATAAACTAATACATGTTGTGTATATTTTATTGAGCCCAGTCTATTTGGTTGTAAACAGACCAGTGAAAACATACAGTACACAATAAATCACAAAATATTTTCCTTTTTGCTATGTTAAGTATTTTTATATTTAAATGTTGTACTTTAAATAAACTATCACTGCAAAAACAAATGCTAAAATGTCCTTTTGCCATTTAAACTTTTATTAGCTGCTTGTATGCTTCAGAAACTGTCGCCCTTTTTTCCCTTTCTCCCTCCTCTTCCTCCCTCTTCGCAGAGGGCTTTGCTGCCTGCTTTCAGAAGAATGTCGACGATGGTTCCCAGTCGCTCTTTTACTCATTTCCCATGCCTCCTTCCTCTGCTATTCTCACTGACTCTGCCACAGAAACTCTTCTCTGCATGTTTCTGATACAAGTGTGTCTGCCGTGACCTTAACCTTTCCTCCTAAATATTTCTTACAATACCAATCACATCGTTTCTTATTTGATTGTTTGAGGCAGACTTTTTATTATCTTTTGTTTCCGTTATGCATAAATCAACATGTTTAAAAAAAATCAATAAAGCTTTTAAAGGACTTATAGTGTTTCCCAAACCCTAGTTGACATTTCCATTTTCTCTGTCTGTCACACTTATGAACTGTTTGGTTTACAATAGTAATCCTTAAGATTTCAATCCTGGTTGATTTGGCGACACCTGTGGTTACCGTGGTAACAGCAAGTGTGGTTTAAAACTACAGCAAACACTCGTTGACCAGCTATTTTCAGAAATACAACAAAAGAACAACTGGTGTATCTGTTTGCTGCGCAGCCAAACCAACTCATGGTGTTTTAACAAAGACGTCAGTCAAAAATAATTGCACCTCAGACCTGATCTCATGAGTTGGTTATCTTGCTTACAAGTTGGAGCTGTGCAGCCCGTCGCCTGCAGCTCTTCATCTAACAGCTCACTGTGGCTGCTTCTTCTCCTTCCATTACTCTCTTGCAATATTTAAAACTGATCTGCTGTTATCTGCTGAGGCTGATATCAATAAGATCAAATTACAAGCAGTAATGCTGGAGTACATGCTGCATCGTTTCCTGTGAATCACTTGTGCGTAGGTAGGTAGCCAATTTGAATCCTGCTGGGAATGGCAGACTCCGCCACTAACTTTTAAAACTGCAATATAGAGTGTAAATTCATTGAATGGCTGCTGCTGAATAAAAATGCTAAAAGAAATTTAAAAAATGGTGTTTGATTTCATGAAATCTTTAAAGCTTTATTAAAGTTTACTAAGGAAGTCTCTTTTTCAGATTGTCCTTCCTGCCAAACCGGAGCTACAGCGACAACGGACGGACGATACTGGCCAACGAGCAGGAGTCCCAGGACTCTCTTGGACCGCTATGAGGATGACTCGACAGAGCTGTGACATCATCAGCTGGTGTGGGGGACCTTTGAGCTGGTTTAGAGACAAAGACTTCTTGGCCTCTGTGATCTCAACAGTCTACTGTGAGCTGACCTGACCTGTTTATGAGGATGCTGTCTCACCTGGATATTCACTCTACGATCCAGCATCATCATTGTATGACTCTTTTTTACACGTATGTTGATGCTGTCCAGGGTAATCCAAAGGTTAGAGGCACTATTGCTGGGCCTCAGACAAGCGCAGAAAGTCAAATCTGACTCTTGGTGACTCTAAATGAGACAAAATGAAGCATACTGGTGCAGAATTCAAGTATCGGTTGTAGACTACTTGTGGCCATGGACTGAAACACACTGCCAATATGTTTCCACGTCTCTTTCTCATTCTAAAACCCAAAGAACTGTTCTTTTCAGTCAAACATCTGGATCACAGGATGTAAAGATGTAGTCAACGGTACATCTCCACAAATCTCAATAAACTACAGCAGACTACAAGTCAAACTCTGGCTGACATGATGGGAGAAGCAAGACGCCTCGTCTCTTATGATGACATTGTTGTCATCAAGTTGTGAAGGAGAAACTTGTTATAACAGAGCTAACTGACTGCAGGTGTTATTAGATTAAAGCTCAGTTTATTGTACAGCGGTTTGTATTCTTGCCTTTTACCAGCATTGGCGGCACACTCTGAAACAGCTGGATGTAATGTCAAAAGTGGACATTTTTTATTTCATATTTCATATATTTATTTCATATTCATGTTCATATTCGAGACACCAAAGGCTGAGGTTGTGATGAAATACAGCATCTTGAAAACTGTTCTGTCTTTCACCATTGTGATGAAACACTTGCCTAAACCTTTCATGGCACATAAAATATTGTTGCACTTACCTCCGTGGGTTGAAAGTTTCAAATCTGTTGCATCTCTGTACACACCCAACAGGGACGTCGTGTTGGTTTTGTAGTGCAGCTCTACATGTTACATCACTGCGGCAAGGTGGACACTTTAATTTCCAGTGTTAAAATCACTCTTTATGGACATCATCATCAAGAAGCAAGAAGCCACAGTGACATATGTAGGAGTTTACTCTTTACTTTTTTTGTAAATTAATAACACATGGTTTCAAAGCACTGAAAGTACATACAGCAATGGTACAGACACACTGCCATACATGTATCTCAAAAAGTAAAAGGAATCTGAGAAAAAAACTGTCTGGTCTGATTAAAAGCTTGTGAAGTGAGCTCAATTTCTTTAAACGCAGATAAAATGTATCGTGCATATGATTGTATTATATTCCCACCAGGAAAAAATTATATGAAGGAAGTATAGTTTTACACATAATAAATAACATTTTTTAAGACACAGCAGCATTATCGCCATATGAAAACCTAGTTTGTATTTTCACTGGCTGACAGCTACATGTGGCCTGTTTTCCATATGTGTGTTCAGCTCGGTAGCTGCAGATCAGATGTTTCTTTCTCTTGTTGGTCCCTCACTATGGAAAGTGAACCTGCAGCTGAATGGAAGCAGCTGGAAACCACCATGCCAAGGCTGAAGAGACGACCTGTGCAGATACCTGTGATCCTCTGTCACACATTCATATGACCCCAGAGTCTGGCCTTGGAGCCCATTAAAACTTGGTTTCATTTCAAGTATTTCTTGATGACATTCAATATTTATGATTAAATAAGCAACCATCACAGTTTTGGGGGGAGAAAACAAACTATAATATAGTATATACACTTATTTATTAAGAATCTAACACTCAAAAACTCAACTAATCTGCTTCGTCAGGACTGTGTAGGTGTGGTTTGTTCAGATTTGCTTCCATAGCAACATGAGCAAACAACCCATCAACTGACAGATTTGGAATGCAATATTGCTAAACTCTGATTGGTGCATGGAAGAAAACTCATCACATCTTTGTGTTGTCGATTTATTTTTCCTTTTTCAACCTCTTGAATATTTAAACAAACTTAAAGGATAAGGCTGGCGATATTCTATATTTTTCTTATTGGTAAGAAATCATGTGAAAAAAACAAAATCAAGAATCTGTCTGCCTTTTGATACTTTCTGACTTCACTACTCTGTCTCTCTGTCCCGGTGGTTCCTACTGACTAGCTCACCAATGTATACAGTAGTTTCATTTTCAAACAAGGCTCAATAATGCCCTAAAAGAGGTGGGCACTGTAGTTTTTAGCAAATATTACAAAAACAGGAGTGAATTGTGAATTTGTTGGGGACTATTTTCAGCCACAGATTTGGTGCTCTAGTGAGTATTTACAGCAGCAGGACAGTGTGCGTGGAATTGACTTTGGCTTTAGGCTTTGGATACACACAATATTTGTTAGTAGGATCAGTTCATTGGTGGTTTTGGTCTTCTCACAGGGTTTGTTGACAATAAGAAAAATATAAAATAGAACAGAATTGTTCTTTAATTTACAAAAGCATCGCATTCAGTGTACACAATAATATATTAGGTTTATTTACTTTTCTCACATTGATGACTCTATAAAAAATATTTAATATAACAAGCAAATTACAAATGAAAATATAAAAAACTAATGAAATAAGTAATTTGAAGTGTGTTCCTCAAGTTCTTCTATTGCTGTTTTACATCTATTTCCCTTCAACCACTAACTTGTCCAGTTAGTGGTATTGTGACAGTCCTTTCATAGTGGAGGACTAGACTGTAAACTTCACATTTTTTTGTGCCACCAACACATAATCTGCATTTTAGGACATGCTCATTTTGCAGTTTTTTTCTTTTTTTAGAAAGTGTTAAAATAATTGTTGTTCTCTCCACAGAGAACTTGAAAATGAGAAATCGGAACATTTCGACAAACACCATGAACGTTGTCCTCATTAGACATGATAAGCACATTCAGGCCAAGGTGAATATTAAGGTCTGATGTCACTCAAATAAAGAATAAGACACTTGTATGTGGTTGGACTGTGTTTTAAAGCTGCGTTAAGTGATTTTTGACCACTAGAGGGCAGAAAGATTCTCTTTCTTGGCCACCTGATGAGGAAAAGTCCAATATTCACTGTCCTTTTAGCTTTGATTTGGTCTCTGTTTTCTTTACCAGCCACTTGTTTTGGCTCTCTGCTGTTTTGTGTTGGGCATGTAGCATATTGTCAGCATGTTTGAGCTAGCTTGCTTGCAACAACCTCCTACATGGGGGGCCTGTGAGAGCCAGGGCTTGGAAAGACTAAAATAATGAGTAAAAAGTGGCCAAAAGCAGCTAAATATAGCTAGAATCACTACAGAGCTGCAGAGTTGGCCGTTATTCTAAGTGGGTTTGGCAGCACTAGTGGCCCGTTGACATTACTCAGAGTCATCTGATCCAAAGGTAGATTTAAAAATGCCTCTATAACACAGGTTTAACTCTCCTCTGATGTTTGATGCTCAGTTTACATATCTGAACTCCTTCTGTCTCACTCGGTCTATCACAACACGTTTAGGAGATCGACGCACAGAGGTGTGAAACTAACTCAGCCGCCTACTTTCTGTCATCACTGATTTCTGCATTTTCATTTCATCTCTGCCTCAGAAAACCACAGTTAACTCATCATCTTTCCTTGTTACTTTCAATGCACAACCTCAAAGTCCAGCTGCGAAGGTGACGAGCTAAACGAATGTCTTGTTACAATGTGACAACTCTTAACAGTCCACTGTGCCCTGTATTGCATCTTTGTTGTGTGTGATGGAGATGATGAATAAACAGAGAATTTGACAACGATTTGCTGTAAACTGGTTCATTATCTGGGCCATTTTTATTTTTTACATCAGATTTTAGAGATTTTATTATCTGTAAAAGAAACAGACAAACCCAAAAGGAGAAAGATATTTCAGATCTATCAAATGTGTCAAGTCTGTTGAACCATGCAAATGTCTCCAAGATCTTTCAGCAGATCCCGACCTCAGTGGCATGTTAATTCAGAGTCAGAGTAGTGTATTTATGGCTCTTTATTTATTTATTTGGGAAATATCTGGCTCAATAGCTGCTAAATGCTCAATGTTCAGCAGCTAGTCTCTAACTTTATATGTGGGTTTGGTGCTGAGCAGGTGCCAGGAACAGCTGTCTGCTGCAGCCGAAAACAGTGCTGATGAGAGCGGTGAGAGTGAACCAGAACAGTAAAGTTGCTGGCCAGAAATCCAAAACAATGATGCCTGAAACGATCCAAAGAGCTGAGGCGGACTGCAGAGTCGGGTGATATTTCTCTGTGGGTTCATACTACAAGCGACCCCTCTCACGTTACACATAGTCACTTGATCCATTGTTGATGTAAAAATATTAATAGGAGCAACTTTAAGGTTTGTTTTTAAAGGGTCAAAGGGTCAGTTCACTCCCAAAACACAATAAAAGTTCAGCTTGAAGTTTCATCCTTGACCATTCTTGAAAAGCAGTTTGAAGTTAGAATTGTTATCACAAGGCTCACTTACTTTGTTTTGCAGAGCTTTCAGCCCCACCTTGTGGCTTTCATCAGTGAATGAAGATGGTTTAAGACATCTCCATGGCAAATTAAAACCAAACTATAAACAACTAAAAAATGTGGTAAGAACTTTTTTATCAAACAAAGCATGAGCAGATATCAGTTGTATTTTACTAGGATGCAGTGGAGCTCTACAGCATTTTTTAATTTTATGGCGTTTAAAGCTCCTAAAAGACAGCAGCATCTTTTTCCAACGGTTACAACACTTGTTACAACACAAGAATAATCTGTGAACAGCGTCTTCCTTCTACAGGAGCTTGTCAGTGGGCATGCTTTGTCTGAAAGTAGTTCTTTAACTGCACACGTCTAGATAGGTGGATTAGTATACAGTCTGAAAAACATTGTTTAATCATGACTTCACACTCCCACAAGTTACAAAAACATGTCGATAAAACACTGTGTCTTTTCCTACTTCTGTATCATATCGTGACCCCCAAAATTCACTTTGCGGCCACCTGGAGGAGGCCAATCTCTATTTTGAGAACCCCTGCCCAGCACTTGTCAAATATGGTGAATACTCACATCTCAACTGATTTTATTTTGAAGCAAATACATTTTTTTGCCATTTTAGGCAACTATTTTAGTCTTTGCACATCTTCTGTTGATGATTTACACATCATCACTTAAGCTCTGTGATGTGCTCCTGCCTTCAGTAAGACAACGTGAGCATCAAGCACGGACTAATATTATTCTGTGTGGGCCTGAAACACATTTTAACAAGACTTTATTACTGTTGGCGGTGGCAGGCGGCAATTACACACAAAGCCCCTCGTCAGGAAGCCTATTTGGTAACAGCAAATATGATTATCCCCAATCATTCCCTCCGCTGCTGAAAACAATCTTTGAGCTGATTTGCTGGGTTGATTGTTGCTGACCCCCGAGTCTACTGGCCATTAACCAATCAGGGAAAATCCAGAGGAGGAATTCATTATTCTGTGAGCCCTCTTAAAACTCACTGACTCCAACACAATCTCTCCGGGCTTACATACTGTCTAAAGCATGAAGCTCTCGAGGCTTTGGCTCATAGCATAGCAGTGCCAGACCTGGACCTGGGTTTTCTGAAAGCACCTAAGTTTAGTCTGAAGTTAACACAGGAACACAACATTATTTTTAACCCCACGAGACACGGATGCCATATTTTATCCTTCTATAGGCCACTAGAAATTAGTCATGTTAGTTTTTGTTCCTGTGTGAATCCAGCCTAATCTGCTTTTCTAACAGACGTGTCCATTGCAAAAACAATTTGCTCTAGGATATAAAATGTGATTTTCTTTTATAAAGCCCTCCAGGGGATTTATTACTTATCTCCTTCCATGTGGAGATAAGAGGTCCGCCCCAACATCAAAGCAGTAACCCTGAGCCGAGCCACGTTCAGGGTGGTTCCCATAAAAAAGCTTAGGGAAGCTCTTTATCGGAGGTGGGGAAGTTAACCAGACGTACATTTTGTCTTCATCCTTTCAGTCTTTTCTCTGGTAAAACGGAAAAATATGGTTTGAAAACATTTGAAATAAAAATTAATCTGACCTTTGTGTCACTTATGCAACTACGTTTTCTAGTGCAGTGTCTTCTTCGCCTCATTGTGGTGAGCCAAGCTGTAATGGACTCATTACTGCCCCCTGAGGCCAGACCGCGGAAGACACCCACTGCCACTTGACAGTAGGACTTGACACAGTGGATGAGACAGTACCAAACGGGGCTACCCTGAGCCTGGTGAAGTGTCTTGCTTAACGACAATTCACAAGATCTTGCAAATAACCATCCTGAGTCAGAAGCCTGAAGTATTCAAAATAATGTAATTAGCACACAGGACTAACACTGAGTGTGTATGTGTGTGTTCAGTTATCAGACTGCAGAGAGAAAGAAAAGCAGCATCAGTTGCTGTAATGTCAGCTCTGACATCCTCCCTGCATGTCTCCTTTCTACCACTAGATGTAGCTACAATACTGTAGCAACTAAAATTGGCTTTTGCTGTTGAACTCCTCCACAGGTGGAGACAATATGACGTTTCTGCAGTAGATCTTTTTCAATTTCCACATGTCACTGTAGGAAAAGCACATGTAAACAAGAAAATTAATGATGGGTGAATTCCATTTAGCTGCTTCAGTTTCAGGGTCCTGGTACCGTGCATGCTGGCTCACTGTCACGGCTTACTGTGACACGTAAACACAACAGAGCCATCATTAGTGTCATTAGTAACACCTGTGCTTTTGCTACTATGTCAAGTCAAAATGTCTGCCTGTTAAACAGCTATGGAAATGTTACAATTGTATGACACATTCTGCAAGTGCAAAACCTAAACTGTCATTTATTGTTTTGCTTTGACTGGATTGTAGCATTGTTTTATTATTTCTGCAGGTTTTATTGCTGATTTTTGTACTCTGGGTTTTCCCCACTGAATCGTTTTATTGTTAAAGACTTAAAAGGTTATCCACACAAGGTAAACAGCCTTTGCATCGTGCAAAAAGTGGATTTGTAGTGCACCTATGCACACATAGCAACGGCAAACATTCCTGTCCTCAGACGTTCATCAGTGCTTACAGATTCCTGGTTTCAGGTCACTTAAATATACAAGGCACAGGTGTAATCAATGAGTCAGTGAATCAAGTTGATTGAGTAGAAATAGGAACTTCTACAACAGCATTTGTGAAAATGGAAGGAGAAAAAAAAAGAACATTTTCGTTTGGTGTTTGAATTAAGGATTCACATTTTCTTTTCTTACACCCTTCATGGCTGTCAGTGACTGTTCACCGCTGATAAGCTGTTAAAAACATTTGTTAGGCTACATACTGTACAATAAGATTTAGCCAAACAGCAAAAGTTATAATTTTTTCACGCTGCTGGTAACCTTTTAACTAAAGCATAATTATTACTCTACGTCCTCAAGGAAGATGTTGTGAAATAACTGCACTTCATCTTCCTGGAACACCACACAGGACATTAGTCAAACTTTTGCACGCTCATCACTAAATTCAAACTTGGTTCAAAGCACAACATGGGTCATAGTTTCGGGGTGAGCAACATCGGCTCTCTCACTTCACTGATTTGATCTGCTGAGTTGACAGGACGCCTTTTTCTACATAACCTTACTCAAACACCAAGTTTAAACAGCAGGCATGTCGTGTCCATGACTTTTCCAGTTTTACAGCTAATCTTCCTTAAACATTTATGTTCCTGACAGACAAGTGGTTTCCTCTCAACTCAAGGAGTTAATAATTAGAATGAATAAACTCTTGTAACTCAGTGTCAGCTATAGGACCCTTGTAACCCTTGAGAAATGTTGGAGGAGAAGAGAAGGTTAAGTGGTGGCATGTCATGGGGTTATCAGGACGTAACTTTAGACTTCAAAGGTCCAATCTGTGTTCAGAGAAGGTCGGGCGAATTCAGCATTCAAGTTTGATGAAAATGTGATGCTTTAAACATGCCAAATACAAACTTAATTCATACAAATCTCTTGGAATTACAAGTTCTTGTCTCAGCTACTGTAGCTACATAAACTGTAGTAGCGCCTCCAAAGTAATTTCAAGTGTATTTTGTTTTTATGCAGCCAGTGTGAACATGTTTCAGGCTCAACCAAATATACATTATATCATATACATGAAGTATTATTGTAGAATTTGTTATAACTGCAGTTTTGAGGGAAAACTCACAGGTTAATACATGACCAACAGGCAGGATCTGATGTAACCTCCGTGTTTATAAAGTGACAAAAAACAGATGTGGGTGCGCTGAAAGTTGGATTAACCAGCTCTCAGCTCCATCCGCTCAGTTCTCTAGGACAGCAGACGCTCTGAAAGCTGAAGTCCAAAAGCACCCAAAATGTACTAGTCACAGATGGACCAAAAATGAAAGGTGTCATATTACAGAGGCAGTGTAAGCATGTTAGAAAAGCAGTATCGAGTGCTTTTGTGTACTTTTAGTGTATTTAAATAAACCGATTAAGCATGTCCTGTAGGTAACACGAATAATTCCCTAATGCTTCCATAGCAACTTGGTCCTTTTTTTCCATCCTTGGTCGACAGCTGGTCACAGATGAACTGTTAAAACAATATATACAGTAAATGACTCTTTACAGATCAAGATCAGTGTCAATGTAGGTGGGAAAAGGTGACTGGAGCTGAATTTTACTTCTACAGTGAAGCAGGTGATGACATTTTGGTAAGAATTGATGAGTACGATGGAAGAAGGTGGAATTGTGCTCTATGATCAGAATTATGTTTATTCAGATATTACATTGTTTTAAATAGAGGGGAATTTGGGGTGAAACAACCTACATTAAAGACCTGTCTAAAAACTGCTGTTCAGTCTTTCAGTAAGTTCAGTAAATAAAACAATATGTTAGTGACAACACATCTTTATTGAACTAAGCTGAATAATTTCACATTTTAGACTGTTTAATTTTGATGGACTTCTGTCGGTGGGGTTTTTTACTCTATTGTTGGAAAGCTTAAACATGAAAATTCAAATGTTCTGCACGCTGTCAACCTCTCCAGCAGCAGGAGGTAACTGGAATGATGTACCAACAACAGCAAAGACAGCAGAGTGACTGTGGTAAATTGAGGCCTGCCATGTGCAGCGGGTTAGTCATGCAGGCCTGTACCCACAGGGTCGCTGTTGCAAGATAAATATGTGGTGGAGTAGTGGTTTTTGAGAGGATGTCATCTATGCACACATGCGCACACACGCACACACACAGCAGGAGCTAAGTCACCATGGTAACCATCATCTGCAGCCAACAACCCCTCCTCCCCTTCTCCATATCCTCTCCTCTCTCCCCTCCCCCTCTGCCCGGCTCCAATCCGCGGAGAGACGAGGCGGGGTGCTGCTTCCCATCATGCTTTGTGAGAGGAAGCAGGAAGAAGCCAGAAGCCGTCAGTGAGCAGCAGAGTGGACGGCAGTGTAGAGGAAAACAGACTGATGGTGGATGCAGAGGCACTAGTCAGGGAGGTATGGCCGGCGTTGACTCCCGTTTGCATTCGAGCTGCTCCTTCTCTCTGGGTGAGTACTCCCTCATTTGACCTGTCTCTTACCAGAAAAACTAACAAACTGCCTCCAAAAATCACAATGTGATGAAGCTGACATGCAGACAGATGGGTGTTGCCGGTGGATTTAAAGGGGCAGCGCAGTAATCCTCTCAGGTTGAGTGTTTTTTTTGCTTTGCAGTGAGGGGTCAACAAAGGTGACAGGACAGGCGGAAACTCCTAACATCTTACGATTGTTTTGTATTATTGGCTTTTTGTCAGCAGGAAGCGACATTCCAGTCTTGCTGTGCATGGATATTGTCACGTTAGCCACACACTCACACACAAAACACACATATACCAAAACACAGCCCCCTCTCCCTTGATGTTTCTGTGCTGTGTTACAAATGTGACTCCAGTCTTAACTGTGACTGACTGTATCAGAAGAATGTAAAGAAGTAAACTGCCATGTCTTCACGCCGACAATGATGCTATTCAGTCTAGTACATAATGCACACAGGGATATAACCCATACACTTGCACACACACACACACACACACACACACACACAGACACACTTTTGTCTCAGTCATTGAATTTTAGCCCTATTTAAACTAAAAAAAAATCAGAAACTCAGCCTTAAACTCAGACTCTAATCTCTTATTAGTGATACACATTGAATTACATTTATCCTCTAAATGATCTGTGATACCAGCTACAAAAATACTGAAACAAAATACAAGAAAACAGTCATATGATGTTTGCAGCCTCTACCCCTGACTACGATAGACTTTGCTCTGGATAGCTCTACAGCCTACATAAACCAGAGAGAGACCTTATTTTTAACCATGCGATCATGTCACTGTTCAAAGGCACTTTCAGTACTTTCATCAGTAAGTGAACGCATCACACTTCATACATTCAGCACTGATTCAGTGTTGAATGTTGACTGTTTTCAGTTCAGTGCAAAACTAGCCCATGAAAGCACTGTTAATGAGGTTTGTAGCTCAGCAGCCAACTATCTCCAGCATTGTTGTGGTGATTGTTTATGTGGCTTTCAGTAAGCTTTTAACCAGGAAGTAGTCACTGCTGAGCTGACAGCGCTGCTCTCAGTCACCACTGCTAAAATGATTCGTTTAGTGAAAATGAAAGATTAATGAATGAAAGATTCATCCGAACATGTACTGAACACCTCCAAACCAGCATGCCTAAAAAGCAAAGGCTTCCTCGCCCCCTCAGAATGCTCAGACTTTGTGCTGAAAGTGCCGGACAGACTGTACCAGTGTTCATACAAATTTATCCTATTTACTCCAAATGGTGTATAATTTGTATTACTGCTAAAGGCTGTTGCATTTTAGGTTGTTGAAGTTCCCCTATACCAACGAGCCGTTGTTTTCCTTCCTTAATCAACTTGCAGAGGCTTTGTTTGAAGCTCTCTTGAAGCAGATAATGTTTTTGTCACCGCTGTGCTGTTCTTTCACGGTCATTTAAAATCATTTGACAGCTGCAGCCTTTTTAAAACCAGTCTGAACTTACAGCTGCACTGTTCTCACAAAAGTAACAGAACTTTGACCACCATAAGATGTTTGCTTACCTTAGTCTACGCCAGGAGATTTTCATACTATAATGAAATAAACGGAAACCTGCAGCTGCCTGGGAAAGACAAAAAGTGGTTTGCAGCAATATAAAGTATAAAGTCAATTTTCTAGTAATTAGGATATACACCTTTTTAAATCTCAAAGTTCAATTAAGTGTGTTTTGAAGTAGCAAGATTAGCAGTATGTTACGTTTTTCTCTTTTAAGCATTTAGTGACAACATCAAACCCCTTTTTAAATATTTACATGTGAGAGTATTGATAACCTGTATTAATTACTGTACCTTTACTTTAAAAAAGTAGATTAGTCAGATTTTCATAGGTGCATGGCTCACGCTTCTGATTACGAGCTTGGCGCTACACACTTTTTACCTGTGTGCTATTTTCAACCTGCATGTGTGTTAGTTTGTATCCAACCTGACAGCTACAAATCATTGTTACTTCCACTTTTGATGCACACACACACACACACACACACACACACAACACTTAACTCATGTCTGATATGTGTATTTAAGACAGATTGTATTGGTTGTTTCTTACGCAGGTCACACAGATAAGAGTGGCGCTTCTTTGCTTGTTGCACCTTAGGTGCAGCTTATCTTCTGTTTGCTATGTAATCAACTCTGTCTACAGGATATATTTAAACAGGATGACATGCTGATATACGAGTCTGTGCTCATTTTCACATTGGAAACACAATCACAGGCCCGGGCCTCCTGCAGGCCAGATAAACACTGTGATCCAGTAAAAAATTGACTTGATTTAACCTCTTGCGCAGAGTTGCCTCTTCTACACACACACACACACACACAAAAATGTCTTCCAGTTGGTGCAAATAATGACAAGCCCCACCCACTCTTGGTGAACAAGCCAATAGGGTGAGGGTGAGCAAAGGGTTGCTCTTATCTTACTATTTATCCAGCAGTGATCACTCACATCTCCTGCTGTCTAACTGCTCGGATGACATCAGAGAGAGAGAGAGAGAAAGAGACATATAGAGAGTGGATGAGAGTGAGACAGACAGGCAGAGAATCATAAGAAGTTGAGGCAGTCAACACAGAGCTGATTTAAATACATCACATCAGAGACTTGCGGTCCTGTTTGTCCCTGTGGCAGTGACTCTGCAGGTGAGTATGTTATCACACATTACTGACTGTGACTGTTTGCTCTAATAGCATCTGAAGAATAGTTACAATATGCCCGGAGGTTCTTTATTAAACCTGCAGTCCAATTTTTTCATGTACTATTTTGTGTGTATCTACAATCATTAATCTTCCTTTACACAAGTAGTATTTAGACAGGGAAGAATTACAGGGTATCCTACAGTTTTGATTTTCAGTCTGTGAAAGAGATTTTTTGGAGAGGATTACTGAATTGTTGAGGTCTGCATGATACCTTTCACAATAACCATGTGGAACTAAGTAACTGTTCCTCAGAGTAGTCTTCAAAGGAACAAGTTTTGTATTTTTACTTGAGGTATTTCAACATGAGCCACCTTACGTCTACTTGTTTAAAGTCAAGCACTTTAATATACTGTAGGATATGTTGGTAGAAATCACTGTTTCCATCCCTGAATCTTACTTTTATGAGTTTTTTAATGTCAAATCTATTGAAAACCGTCTCTTGACTGTTGGCTTTGCATGATCAGTTAAACACGGACAATTTGGACAATGATTTGCATGTTTTTTGAAACCACATGTTCTCTAAATCAACCAGCCGGAAAGCAAAGTTGAAGTCAGAAGAGTGTTGGGCTCTTGTTGACGCTTGTGCAAATGTAATGGATTTTTCTTTTTTTTTTCAAGTAGTGAAACTACCAGCTTTCATGATTACATCATGTTGTATCTTTATTGTTGTGTTTTACAATTAAAAGTTTACTAGGGACAATAGTCCTGGCTTCAGTAGTTAAGCGTTGTTTTTGAAGACTCAGCATGTGGACTGACCCTAAAGGTATTAAAAGTTATGATATTTGTCATAAAATTAAGTTTTGGGATTTAAAAATTTGGACTATCATATATCTTGATACTTTTGGCACAAAACAATCATACTTCATTTTTTTTAAATATGCACTTGCCTATAGTAAATAATCCTTCATTATATTTCTGTTGCTGATTTACCCCCACCCCCCACCCCCCCACCAAATATCAGCTAGATGTTGTTTGATGAGTCAGCGGGTACTGTTTTAGCTGTGAAGTCAGCTTTTTTTTCGCCCCTTTAGACTCTTAACATGAATGGATCAAAAAGATTTCAACTTTACATGAAAGGCAAAGGAAGCTTTCAGGTCACTTCTAAGCAGTGGTGGGGTGCTTTTATATCACATGATTAAAGGCGGAGAACATTGATTAGAAACGGTTTACAGAAACCGCTTTAATCAGTTGTTTTCAGTGCTGTTCATGGTTGACACCGTCGTCAGTGTGACTCCTGATGTGTTAAGCAGTTAATCGTGTGTCTGTGTTTCTCTACTTGAAAGAAAACCTTGTTTAGGTGGACAGTTTTAATCTGTTGGCGGGAGTGTTAAACACAAATGCAAGGTAGTTCTAAGTCTCTTTTTGGAAGATGTTTTATTTTATGTGTTGTGCCTCAAAGCTACACAGGCTCATTATTTATCTCCTGTGTCTTTTCTCTGTTAAAAAAGTCAGATTGGATTTATAAGACCCATATGAACACTGACTGGGCTCTGTATTAGTTTATTTAAAGGGTCATTTCCATGCAAAGTTAAAACAGTTACTGTTCTGCAAATAAAAACTGTCTAGAAACGGTGAGTAGAAAAATCAACAAAAAAGAAGAAAAGGCAGAAGAAAAGCATGATGAAACTTAAATCTGATTAAAACAACCGCAAAACAACAACTCTGATGTAGATAAACATAAAATAATCGTTCCTCTATTCTTTATCCCCTTGTCATATCAGTCCATGAGAGTTTCCAGCGCTGCCACAAGAAGTTTAAATTACAGCACATACCAGCGTTGCACGTCATTTAGAGTGTTAATGGTTGGAGACATGGTTATCTCATCTGAGACGCAGCTGCAACTGCAAACAACTAACCTTGTGACAAAGGCCTTCTGTGACCTGTGACTTGAGTGTAATGAATGTGTTAATGTCTTGCTTAGATTTCATGATGTGTAAGTTAAATAGATAGCGTCAGTTTCAAAAGCCAGTTGACCTTTTCTATGGTATAACTGTCTGCGGGAACCCGCTGAAACTGAATTCCGGCCATCATGTAGCTCTGTTACAACTGTAGGATATCATTTTTACCATGTTCACCATCTTAGTTTAGAGTGTTAGCATGCTAACATTAGCTAATTTGCAAACATGTATGTATCAAATTTCATGACAATACATCCAATAGTTGTTGAGATTTCACTAAAAACCAAAAATATCAGCCTCACGGTGGCACTAGATGGAAAGACAGGGGATCACCAAAGTCGGTAGGACTCATCCTCTGGGGACCATGAATGTGTGTACAAAATTTCATGGCAATCCATCCAATAGTTGTTGAGATATTTCAGTCTGGACCAAAGTGGCGGACTGACCAAAAGACAGACAGACAGCCATGCCCAGAGCCATGACACTAGTGTGGCTAAAAATGTCACAAAGTTAACATCCTTTCGCATTTTTAGAGATTTATATTTTCCATAAACAGCACCAAGATTCCATGGTGACAGTGGTCATGGTGGTGGTCTTTCTTGCTGTCCAAATATAGATATTTTCATAGTTCTCCCATCGCTCTGGCATTCTTTTATAATAACCCTGTCCTTACTCAGCCTCAACCCACATATCAGACCACGACACAACAGCTCAAGGGTATAGATAACCAATAAGGAGTGGTGCACTGGTATCAGTACAGTGAATTGTAAAAAGTGTCAAAACATAGAATAGCAGGTGGTGAAGAACTTTATTTATATAGACCAATATCACAAATCACAATTTGCCTCAAGGGGCTTTATAATCTCTACAGTGTACAACACCCTCTGTCCTTAGACCCTCGATTCGAATGAGGAAAAACCCTCTCCTGGGAGAGCGGGATCCCTCCCTCCCCAGGACAGTCAGGCATGCAATAGATGTTGTGTGTACATAGTAGATTTACAACAGAAAAGTAAGTAAGTAAGTAAGTAAGTAAAGTTTATTTAGTATAGCACCTTTCACAGAGCAAGATCACAAAGTGCTTCACAAAAGTAAAAAAGTAAAAAATATAAGACAATAGCAACAATAAAAAGAAACAAGCAATAAAACATAGGCAACCAGACCTTAAAAACACCATCAACCAATTCATACAGCACCAGACTATACAAAGGCCAGGTTAAATAAATAAGTCTTCAGCTGTTTTTTAAAGGCATCAACAGAGACCGCAGATCGTATGTCTATAGGGAGGGCATTCCACAATGTTGGAGCCACCACTTCAAAGGCACGATCACCTTTTGTTTTTAGCCGGGCACAAGGAACAACCAGTAAGCTCTTGTCAGAAGACCTCAGTGACCTACTGGTGGTGTAAGGATGGAGCAGGTCAGAGATGTACACTGGTGCCTGACCATGCAGGGCTCTAAACATAAAAACAAGAACCTTAAAATGAATCCGGAACTTGATGGGAAGCCAGTGTAGGGAAGATAAAATGGGTGTGATATGAATTGTCCTGCTGGACCGGGTCAACAGCCTTGCAGCAGCGTTCTGGACCATTTTAAGACGATCCAGAGACGATTTGCTGAGGCAGGTGAAAATGGAATTGCAGTAGTCTAGCCGGGATGATATAAAAGCATGAATGATCACCTCTAGCTCAGCTTGAGATACAATGGACTTGAGTTTGGCAATGTTTCGTAGATGGAAAAAACACGTATGGGTCAATGATTTGACGTGTTGTTTGAAGTACATAGCCTGAACAAACATAACACCAAGATTTCTAAGATTTGTCTGTACAGCAGAAGAAAGGGACCCAATACACTGAGCAACCTTGGAAGCTATGCTATTTGAACCAATGATGAGGACCTCTGTCTTATCTGAATTCAACTGTAAGAAATTGTTAGCTGTCCAGTCCTTAATGGCAGTCAGACAATCATGCAAAACAGTCAGTTTGTCTGTGTCATCAGGCTTAAACGAGACATACAGTTGGATATCATCAGCGTAGCAGTGATAAGAAATTCCTTCAAATGTGCTAATAATATGACCCAAGGGAAGCATGTATAAAGCAAATAAAATAGGACCCAAGACAGAGCCCTGAGGCACGCCACAGGAAAGAGCAGCAGTTTCAGACGTGTAGGGACCAAGTGACACAGAAAAACTCCTATCTGAGAGATAGGAGGAGAACCAGTCCAGGGCGCTCCCAGAGACACCCACCCACTGCCTGAGCCTGTCAGTAAGGATGCTGTGATCTACAGTATCAAAAGCTGTGCTAAGATCCAGCAACACCAAAACAGAGCATTCACCCACATCAGGAGACATCAATATATAATTGGAGACTCTGAGAAGAGCTGTCTCAGTGGAATGCTTCTGACGGAAACCAGATTGGAATTTATCTAAAATGTTGTGTTCAGTCAAAACAGTAGTGAGCTGATTGGCAACAACTTTCTCTAATATCTTTGAGATAAAGGGCAGCTTAAATATAGGTCTGTAGTTTTTGGGAAGGGATGGATCAAGGTAAATTTTTTTCAGAAGAGGCTGAACAACTGCATGTTTAAAATAAGTTGGGACACAGCCAGATTGTAGGGAGCTGTTTATAATGGAGACCAGGCATGGACCAATAGACCCAATAACATTCTTAAGTAATGAAGTAGGTAAAATATCTACAGGGCTTGAGGAAGGTTTCATACTGCTCTCCAGATCAATGAGGTCTTGCAGGGAAATAGGATGGAAACAGTCCAAATTTGATGGCTGGAGTTGGATTAGTAAAAAAGGGAATAGAAGTAGGGGCAATGCTAGCCCTGACATTTCTAATCTTATCCACAAAGAAGAAGAGAAAGTTGCTGCAGTCCTTATTTGAAAAAAACAGGCACATCAGGAGGTGCAGGAGTGACAATGTTATTAATGGTGTCAAACAGGACTTCAGGGTTGCGTTTACTCGAACAAATTAAGTTAGCAAAATAAGAAGCCCTCGCAACCTTAACCATGTTGTTATACTCTGTTATAAGGTCTTTGTAATAGAGACGGTGAACATGGAGATTGTTGGATTTCCACAGTCGCTCTACCCTCCGACATTTACGCCGGAAACAACGAATAGTGTCATTTAACCAGGAGGAAGGGTTGACGGAGGGAACAAGTCTGATTTTACTAGGTGCCACTTTATCCAAAACGGCGGAGCAGTGTGTATTAAAAGAGTGAACAAGACTAGCAACATCAGCGTGAGAAGACAACACTGCACTCTGGTCAAAAGCTGCAGAAAACGTCTCAGCGGAGAGGTGATTTAAGATGCGAGAGCTATTCACACGTTTACTGGGCAGAGCATCTAAAATAAAAGACAGGTTAAATAAAACACAATCATGATCAGTGACATGCAGCTCCTCGGAGCAAATTGAATCAATATTTAAACCAAGCGTAAAAACGAGGTCCAAGGTATGCACCCCTGATGTGTGTGGGACCAGACATGTGTTGAATAAAATTAAAGGACTCAGTGACATTAAGAAAATCAGCAGCAATGCTGCAGGAAACATCGTCAACATGAATATTAAAATCACCAACCATAATAACTCTGTCGAAGCTAATGATGGACTCCGTACTGTATTTAAATTGAACTGAATTGTAATATTGTATTGAACAGGCCATAATACTGAGACAAACAAAATACCCCAAGACTGAATATTAATTTTTTAAAAATGACTACAGTGCACTTTTCTCTATGAGTGACTCTGTTCATAAAAAGTGTGGAGGTTTAACTGAAAGGTTTACAACAGCACATCTTAGTCACTGACTAACCAGTGCTCTGGGAAAAGGAGCTAATCAACACAGGGACAACTGTTAGTCCGTTACCTTTACCAAGAAAGATACTGTCCAGTCCGTCTATGTTGCACAACTATTCATTGAAGTTTAACAGAACAGCTGTCTTGAGTAAACTGTTTGATGTACAAAACATTGTTTGAAATCATTCACTGTAACACTTAATTCATAATCCTTCACACAAAGGGCTGATTCAGAAGTTTAAAGGATGATGTACCAACCCACAAGTGATCTGTATAAAAGAAAGTCCACTGTGCCATCATAAAACTAGGGACCGTTATAGGAAGCAACATTCACTCCTTACAAGATGTTTTCTGTGATACAAGTTGTACATTTTGACCCTGTATTTGGGTGGGAAAGTTTACATTTTGGCTTTTTGTATTTGATTTGTTAAGATACAAAAGGTTTATTGCCAAGATTATTTTGACATAATTTTGGATAACCTGTAGTACTGCCAGGTAAGAGACTTTGATTCCTATTTTAGTCATTTTGGTTAGGCTAGAAGAAATAGCTTAAAGTTACCCTGTGCAGTTTTTGACAACTAAGAGCGATGTTTTTAGGAGTGGGCCCCATTATGTTTCCACACGGGCGACTTAATACACATTGCTGCCTATGTTTTCACACTATTCCACTGATCTACAGTTAGTAGCGGTAACATGCAAAGACGTATAGCTATGCACCAACAAAGGAAAGAAGAAGACTGCAACTTTCAAGAAGACTGAAAGTAAACAACTTTGGTTTGTTTACAAGAAAAGTCCACAGGGTACCTTTTAATCTGAGCATCAGTCAAGACTTCATGTTATTTTGCTCCACTTTCACGTGTTTAAATCAGTCAATGTCCGTAAGTGATTGGTTCTCGCTTGTTCTCTGATTTCTCGATCCAAACTGCAGAGACCTAACAGGAAGATACAGTATCTTATCTATTGACTGAAGTAATCTCCACTGACATTCACTGCTTCCGTTTCCCTGTCTCTCCTGTATATCTCCCTCTCCTCTCTCCCTCCCTCATTCTCCTTGATGATAATCTCCCAGGAGCGCAGCTGACCACATTATCAACTTCCCCTCCCTCTTCCTCTCACCATACTGCCTCCTCTTCCTCCCCAACACCATGGAGGAGGTCACCAAGGTCACAGAAACAACACAGGCCCCACCACCTCTCCTGGAACGGCGGGTTCGCCAGCGGCAGCCCACAGTTTCAGCCCTCAAATCCAAGCTGAAGCAGCGTATGACCTGCTCCGTGCCCAAAGTCCGATCCACCCTGACCGGGTTCTTTCCTGTGGTGCGCTGGCTGCCTAAATACAAGCTCAAAGAGTACATCTGGGGCGATGTTATGTCCGGGGTGATCGTTGGTATCATCTTGGTACCGCAGGCCATCGCCTACTGCCTGCTGGCAGGAGTGCAGCCCATATATGGTTTATACACCTCATTTTACGCCAACATCATCTATTTCCTCATGGGGACGTCCAGACATGTCTCTGTGGGGATCTTCAGCCTCATGAGCCTCATGGTTGGACAGGTAATGGATCACAACTTTAATGAAATGTTGAGGGTAATTTTTCTGGTAAATCTCCAACACATTGTTTAGCATACATTCTCCTTGTGGGTTAAAATTCTTTTTCTTGTTTTGTTTATTTCAAAAAGTAAATCAAAAGGATAAAGATTAATTGAACATATAATTTATGATTACCATAAAAGGATAATTACAAATTATTCAGCATGCATTGGAAATTTCTGTTAAGTAACCCACTGTTTTTCAATATTTGCAGATTTAAATGGATAATAATTGATATTGCTTGATTAACAATTAGTTTTAAAATGTTATTAGTATATAAATAATCAGCCTCTGTGACTGATAATTGTGCAGAAAGATCTTGCTGCATTTATATTGTTGCAATTCCTGCCAATACTGGTCACTGGGAAGAGGTCCGTTAAGATCACTGATAGCTTAATGTCACTGAGGATTGTAATTTTTTACACTTGTATTTCTAGGTTTTATTTAATTGATTAATTAAGATTTGTTGCTGTTGATTTCTACTTGCCCACAGGTGGTGGATAAGGAGATGTTCCTGGCAGGTTTTGACCTCAATGAGGACTCCAAAGCATCTGGCCCTGATGCGTTTAATGCCACACTGGGCACTAACCTCACAGCTGGTAACCTTCACAGTGTGGAGCTAATGGGTCTGCAGTGCGGGAGGGAGTGTTACTCCATCAGCATCGCTGCTGCCCTTACATTTCTGGCTGGCGTCTACCAGGTAAAGAACAGTTTTATTCTGACTTTACTGTCCCAAAGCTCTATTGTATGACATAAAACACTGTATATCTGAATTAAAGGCACCCTGTGCAGTTTTTGACCACTAGAGGTGCTATGGAGCAAGTTTTTAAGAGTGGGTCCTCACTTTGTTAGTATCTAGTGCACACTTGAGGATCCACATGTATGTGCGTGCACCTGGGTGACGTGATATGTGGTGCTGCAGATGCTTCCACATTACTCTATTGATCGACAGTTGGTGGCGGCAAGACTGCTAGCAAGCAAACAACATTTTGGGCTTCAAAGTCTTCCAAAAGTAGGTTCTGCAAATGAGAGGAAGGAAATTGTCCAGTATGTATGCAATGTAAAAATACAAAAACAAAACAAGGAGTCTACAGCCGACAGTCGACAGCAGCTCTGTCAGGCTGTACTTAGGCACAGTGTTGCTTTGAGTTAGATGCTAACATTGGCATGCTAACATGGTCAGTAAAATGTTGTACCATGGTCACCATCTCAGTTTGGTGACTTTCAAAGTACTGGTTGTAATTATTTATTGCAGGATTTTGATTACAAACCAAAGTATTAGACAGTGAAGTTAAGTGACCTGGTGATGCCGCTAGATAAAAAGTCAGGAGATCGTCAGTTATTACAACTGCATCCTGTGGGGAGGGTTGTCTTTGCCAAATTCCATGGCAATCCATCCAATAGTTGTTGAGAAATTTCACTCTGAAGCAGAAATGTGAACTTGGTGGTGCAAGAGGAAAAGTCAGGGGATCACCAAAGTCATTAGGATACATCAGCTGGAAAGCATGAATGTCTGTACATAATTCTGTGCCAACCCATTTTGTAAATGTTGAGATATTTAATTTGATAAGTGACTCACTTTTTCATTCCCATCCATCTTCTATTTCCACCTTCCTCTCCTGCTCTACCTCCTGATCCCCTCACCAGGTCCTGATGGCCTTGTTTCAGCTAGGCTTTGTCTCTGTATACCTTTCGGCTCCTATGCTCGATGGTTTTGCCACGGGAGCCTCTTTCACCATCCTGACCGTGCAGGCGAAATACCTGTTGGGTTTAAAGATTCCCCGTCACCAGGGCTACGGCACAGTTGTCGTTACCTGGATCAACATCTTTGCCAACATTCATAAGACCAACCTGTGTGACCTCATCACTAGCGCCATCTGTATCTCTGTATTAGGTAAAGACCTCTATTTTACATATTCCCCATCAGACTCTCAGTCACAATTATAAACTGCCTCAGCTGCTTCTGCTTTGATGAATGATATGCTACACTTCCCAGAATGACATGGGAGGAGGCATCTAAGTACGGCCCATAAATGTTTTATAGCATATAAAAGCAATAGTGTTTTTCCACAATGACCAATATTCATTATGAAATTCTGCAAGCAGTGGAGATTTTTTTTTATGTCAATTATTTAGTAATGGCCTTAATTTTCTTTGATATAGAATAACACTGAATTTTTAATCATAGTGGCAGGGAAAGAGATCCAGGAGCGCTACAAGGATCGTCTAAAAATCCCTCTGCCGACTGAGCTGATAGTCGTGGCAGGAGCTACACTGGCCAGCCATTTTGGGGAACTGAACAGCCGTTACAGCTCCAGTGTTTCCGGTCACATCCCCACAGGGTTCATTCCTCCTCAGGTGCCTGGCTTTGGTCTGATGCCACGGGTGGCACTGGATGCCATTCCTCTGGCTGTCATTAGGTAATGTATAACAAATATAACACCATGTTCCCTTGGCATCAACATGTGTCTCTTATCTGGATTACTGTCTGGCATACGTGACATGAGGGCACGTATGCCAGTATGCAGTGCGCTGCCCTCATTGTCCAGACTGAGATGTGATTGCACTTTCTCCTTAAATTACACACAACTATGGACATTTACTCCTCTATCATTTACATTCTGAAAAAAAGAAAAGTGGCTCATTTGAATGTTGGTAACCACTCGTCAAGTAGCTTTTTAATACTTCTTGAAACAGATTAAAGAGATATCCTTGCAAGACAACAACTGAGTCTTAATTTCAAACGATTTATGGATGCAGAAATAAAGCTATCTTCGATCACCCTAAATGCATGTTTACATCAGGTTTAAAAGTGTCTTCACATGCTTTTATGAGGGAAAAGATTTATTCACAGCCTCTATTGGTAAAGAAAATGTGTTTTTATGTTGTAGTTTTGCCTTCACGGTGTCGCTGTCCGAGATGTTTGCTAAGAAAAACGGGTACACGGTTCGTCCCAACCAGGAGATGCTGGCCATCGGCTTCTGTAACATCATCCCCTCCTTCTTCCACTGTTTCACCACCAGTGCAGCACTGGCAAAAACCATGGTGAAGGACTCAACAGGCTGCCAGACTCAGGTGAATTTCATACTTTTGAAAATGAACACACACATTTTTTTAATGATTGGTCTAATAATTTTGAGGATTCAGATGGATGGCATGCTTTCTTGGAAGCATGTGCCATTTTCACACACATACATTTTTGTTGAACTACCTTCTGCTGCAAAATTATATAATCTAATATAGATCTTTGTTGTTTCCAGTTTGCAATAGACTTATTATGTGTTCACAGCTCTGTCTCGTGCTTACAAAGATCTGGAAAAAACTTTCTCATTACCTTTATTTGCTTAACAAGGATGAATCAGATGGGATGCTCCAGGGATAGTGCTTCTACAAAGTTTGTCCTGTCAAAAACACCTTGGGCAAATACTGATTTGACACTCTTGGAGTTGATAGCAAGTTGTTGCTTTCCTGTGCGAGGAAACGGTTTCTAGGTACATCAGTGAAGTCTGTCATGAGGCCATGTGTAGAGCCACAGCATTCAGAGCAGCAAAACATACTGCATTTTATCTGTTCATGTTAACTTAGTGGAAGGTGTTCACTATAAAGTCTCTCTTTCTACCTCTGTCTTTGTTTCCCTCCTTTTCTCTGCTCCTTCATCAGGTATCGAGTCTGATCAGCGCCCTGGTCGTCCTTCTCGTCCTCCTCTTCTTCGCACCTTTCTTCTACGCTCTCCAGAAGTGTGTTCTTGCCTGTATCATCATTGTCAGCCTTCGGGGGGCACTGAGGAAGTTCAAGGACGTCCCGGAGAAGTGGCGTGCCAGCCGGAACGACGGAGTTGTTTGGCTGGTCACTATGTCAGCCACGGCTCTGATCAGTGTGGAGCTGGGCCTCCTGGTCGGAATAGTTTTTTCCATGATCTGCATCATCTTTAAGACCCAAAACCCTAAGGTGAGTAATGGAATTGACGCTCATAATGGCTGCTGATAACAAATAATTCCAGAATGTAAGTATTGAAAATTGATTGCGGATTTTGCAGAACAGAAGCTCCACCATCATCATATCATCCATGATTTACTGATATGAAATATTTAGTGAAAGACAAATATTGGCCTTTAGTAATCTGATAGTCTAATTTAATCTGATGTTTCATGTCAGGTCTCTCTCCTTGGCCGGGCCAATGACAGTGATCTTTACGAGGACGTGGACGAGTACAAGAACCTCATTCCACCACCTCGGGTTCAGGTCTTCCGCTTCCAGGCTCCCCTGTACTATGCCAACAAGGACTCATTCCTCAAATCCCTCTACAAAGCTGTCGGAGTTGAACCTTTCTTGGAGATGACTAAGAGGAGAAAGGCAGAGAAGAAGGCCAAAGAGATGTCCTTGAAGCAGGCCAAGGCAAATGGAGATAAAAACAACGGAGAGGTTGTTATTGGACTAGTCCAAAGAGAACTGGATTTCCACACGATAGTTTTGGATTGCTCTGCCATCCCCTTCATAGACTCGACAGGCATGGCCACATTTAAAGGGCTGGTCAAGGAATATAAAGAGATCAGGGTGAGCGTGCTCCTCGCCAACTGTAACACCTTAGTCGTTGATACCCTGCAGAAGGGACAATTCTTTGGGAAGAATGACAAAGACATGAGCAGCCTGCTGTTTCATACAGTTCACGCTGCAGTTCTACATGCAAACTGTATATTTGCTGCAGCAGAAAACAGGTCAGAAGACTCTGTGGTGTAGAGCAGCTGGAAGAAGAAGGGAATAGGGATAATGTCGTGGTGGGTTCCATTTCTCCTTCTCCTTTCCTTTGTAAACCTAAAAGTGAATTTATGTATGCTGTCTTGCCATCTATAACAATACAGCATCAGGTAGCTTTGAGGTTGCCTTTTAGAAAGCTTTGTCCAAGAAAACATTGGGGTACCAAGAGGATGCAATTAAGAAGAGTATCCTGTCAAGTAATTTTTTGAAGCTTTGCGCCCATAAATAACCAGACCACAATAAGCATTTTTTAAAGTAGTTTTCCAAGATTTAAAATTCTTGTTTATTTTACAGTTGTTTTCTATAAATGTTAGTAGTCACAAATGTGTTTTCTTCAGTTTCCAGGTTAGTTCCTATTCAGTTTCTAAATAATAATGTATACGTGTACGTGTTTTCTAACTTTTTATATCACTTCAAGCCTTTGGCTAAAGTAATGGCTCTAATCCAGGAGTCCAGAGTTCAGACATGAAGATTCAGCCACTATCAGCGGTATTTCCTGAGGTACCAACTACCTTGGACTTCAAAATTCTTCCTGACTTAAAGCAGAAGCACTCGTTCGTGGTGGTAACAGAAGCTTTACGTGACTCATGAGGACCGAGTGCTTTGTCAGACCCAGTCTCACACAGAGAGAGCCTTGCCTTCAAACCAGGGCTCATTGTAACATACTTGTACTCTTGCCCTGTTCCCTGGTCACCCAGCAAGAACTGCTATATGATCTGTTCTTGTAAAAATAAAGGATTTACACACATCTGAAATCTCTTATCAGGTGATAGATGAAAGCAAGTCATATGGTGCTTCAGAAATTTATATTTTTTCTGAGTAAACTGATGGCAGCAGGTGATGCCACATATTTCGTCAAAATGCGTCACTGCTACTGGTTTGTTAAAATCAAATGTTTTGTGATTGCAAAATAATGGCTGATTTTGTCTCTGTTAAATCGCCTTTTCCTTATGTCTTTCATCCTGTTGGTGCGAAGTGTGACATTTTTATTAAAACAATAACAATTCCTTGAAAGTACCCTAACCTAACTTCAAAAAGGATGTACTTTTACTTTCATGTGAACATTTTCATGTCAAAAAAATAAGTATTGAACTGGCATTGTAATAAGATGTAGACATTCTTTTTTATAAATGTAGAAAAATTATCATTTTGTATTTTCATACACTTATTTTGTCATCAAACTTTTTCCCATGTATTAATTTGTATAGGGACAATAGTGATTACATCACGTTTTAGGGAAAGTCTGTTTGACTTTCATGTTTGACATTGTGTTGACATTCAACAATCATCTGCAAACACTGCCTTAATGTTCAATACTTGAATTAAACTGACTTTTTAGTGAAGAGCTCGTGTCTGTGACTGAATTATTGCCAATAATAACAAACGTTTATCATATCAAGGGAATATCTACTAATGACACATTTTACTTATTCTGCCAAAGGATGGAATATTAAAGCTGCACTACTCAATATTTTTATATTAGCAATGGATCAAATGACTGTGTGTAATATGAAAGGAGTCTCTCATAGAGAGGAACCAACATAAAATTATTATGCGATTCTGCAATTCCCCTCAGCTTTACAGAGTGTTTCAGCATCTTTCAGCTCATTGTTTTGGTTAGTTTCAAATGACATTAGAAAAACTTAGAAGCAATCTATATATCCAGAAATAATGTTGTGGTTACTATGGATAATCTGCAGACCTCAATGTAAACAGTTTTCAATGGAATTAATAGTGACAGACAGTGACATTAACAGTGGACTGACCCTTTGAAAAAAGCTTGACAACAATAATATGCCAGAAAATGCAAACATGTAACAAAAGCAAATGTGAAGTGGCACTTTTGTCACTGGAGCTGAACCTTCTGTCACAAAGGAGCTAAGGCTATCTGCAGTCAACTGCATCTTTACAATTAAAAGACCCCCAAAATGACGATTAGTATAGACAACCTGAGCAGCTTTAACAGGTAACACTGTGCTGCTGCGTCAGGCTCCACACAACTATCCATTAGTCCATGAGGTAATATACTCATGTCTATTATTTGCTAGCATAATTATTATACTTTCAAACACTTACGGTATGTCTTCTTATGGTCAAAGTCATTCTGAATAACAGCATTGCTACAGTATTTCATGTGACTATGTAAGCAAATGTATGGATGCTTACATAGAGTCCATGTAATTATCCATAGCATAGTTACACATTCAGGTATATATTTAAGGGCCCATCTTCTACTTATTAACTGTAAACGTGCTAAAGGTAAGCTGTTTGTCTGCATCAAGATCGTCAATGTTTAGATAAGCTTGTGTGAAAATGTTGAGTCATCCATGTGTGACAACTACCATATAATCTCCGGCTCATTTCATTACTGCAAGAAAGAAACTGAAAACTGGTAACAGTGAAAAAAATAGTGGTTTACACAACTAAAAGTAATTTGAATTTATTTAAAGCATGGGCAGATTTCTATGGACACCTTTACTTGAACTGCGTACACATCTATCTGGAACCCAAACCAAATTAAAACCTCACCATGCTCATAAAGTTCCATACCACTAGCACAGACCTCCACGTAACAAAGTTCAAAATGTTACGGTTTCTTTATATCACTAAACCTATCAACAATAATCACGTTGATTGAGAAAGAAAGCATCCTTAAAGGAATAGTATTTTGGGGGAAATATGCTTATCCGCTTTCTGGTGGACAGAAGACCACTGGTGTCAATCTTCTCATCTAACTCTCAGCAAGAAGGTGAATAAGCTTAAATTTCTAAATTTGTCAAACTATTGTTTAACAAAGCCATTATTTCATTTGAGGATAGCTTGTGTTTATGGCACATTCCCTAACTGTTATGGCTATTGAAGTCTTGTCTCAGAACATACACAGGTTCTGAAAGGTTATGCTTTTGTAGTCACAAACGGTCATACAGGATTTCAGCTCCAATAGAATCTCTGGTTATAGGAAAAAATATATATTACATTTTATTTTGTTTTTTCTCGGCACTTCCTTGTAACCCCAGTGAAAATCAATTCAAAGCCGACTGTAAGATCAGGATGACTTCCCATCATTACCGTTTCTAACATCCTTTGCACAAATATCCATTACTGCATGAGATGATTTAGTGATGGTCTATCATTTTTACAACATAATTATCATATTTACAAAGTCACTGGGGGAAAAAAATCAGCAGTCATTCTGGCATTGCCTTCGGACAGAAATTAAAAAACAAGATGAAGAAAAACACCTTTTCCCTGAGATCGTCTTTATGCACAACAGTAAAGTTAGGCAGAGGAGGATTTACCATATACTTCAGGCTTCTGAGACCGACACATGTGATTTGATCTGACCTGCTGAGTCATCAGGAGGTTCCTGTGTTTAACAAGCATGTAACTTTCAAATTGTTAACTCAACACTGGGTGAAGAGAAACCCCTTCACTCTGAAAGACTTTGCAGCATTCACCTCCATAGCAGACAATGGATGGCTGAATTGGTCAAATGGGGCAACAAATGAAAATTGAAATTCCTTCAAGAAGTCAGACCTTTCTTCTGTCTCAATGTTCTCAGATTATCAGATGTTATTGGTTTCTTGCTACTAAAACAAAAATCAACTACAAACTAAATCAGGAGTAATTCTGAGCTATCGAAAAACAAAGACTCCTCAACAATTTATTTCCCAGCATTCTTTATTCATTCAAAATGTTTAAAAATATAATTTCACATAGGCACTGAAATAAATATTATACATCTCGTAAGTCAGTGCCAATGCTTTATCATACAAATGATATTCAAGAAAAACCCAACCACAGGATAAAACAATCATGAGATCATTCAAAAAAAGATCAAGCAGTTTATGATAATCAGAGGGTCATGTTCAGAAATAAAAACACACACTCAAAAAGGCAAAATAAAGTCACTTCTTCCAGCACCTGTACAGTGCGTTTTCCAGCTCTGCAGCCTGCAGCAGTAAGTGCTCTCAACTAAAATGCATAACTTGTTCTAAACATTAAATTGTACTACATAAAAAAAAAAAAGAAAAAAAAAAAAACATAATGGCCTCTGGTGTAACAGCAAAGATGATATCGGTCTGAGTTTGATCTTTTTTTTTTTCTGGTTTATGGTCGCTTCTTGACCAAAAACAGATTGTAACAGTTACAGTAAGTGTGTACACAGTACAAATACTCAAAGATAATAAGGCAAATCAAGTACAAACATGATTGAAATTATGTAAAATATAAACACAAAACATTAAAATATGTAACTGTCCCAAAGTGTACTATGGAAAAAAACTTGAGGTACATATAACATTTTACACTGGCCTTATTCAAACAACAGCATCGAGCAGACAATCAGGATTTTTCACACACCAAGACTTTATGACAGACTTTATGATAGAGGTGACATCTGATAACCGCTTTGGCTGATAACTGAGATAAGTGAGAGCTGGAGTGCTACCGCTCACTGGCCTGCCAACAGAAATGTGATTTCATGGTCTTTATCGTACAACTCAAGCTGTTGTCATTTCATTCAAATTCACCAGGTGATGTCTACAACTTTCTAACAAAGACATGCAGTAGTCCATAAAAAAACAAACAAAAAAAAACAGGTAGAATAGGTTTCTTAAATGTCATTTTTCAATGCTGTAAGCTCCAAAAATGAAACTCCACTCACCCAAATTGTATTTAAGTGGTGGCATACATCTATGAGCAGATAAAATCAAAACTATGTGCATACCAGTGAAGCTAAGTGAAAATTATTTTTTGTTGTGATGTGGATGAACCATCCCTATACAAACACAGCATTGTTGGTATTGGCCTCATTGCAAATCTCAGTCCATTTAGTACTTATTACTGGCCAGAATTGTATTCTGTTTAATCGAATATAAGTAAACATCCCCTTAATGTTATTGTGTTTTTACACTTGTGTTCTACAAGTGAAAGCTACAATGGACAAATTAGGCAAACTCAACACACTGGTGACTCCAAATAAGACCCCAAATCATGTGACATGATGTCAGGAGACTGACTGAGATAATGAATAGATTTAGCCATTGTTGGCGAGTCAGGTTTTTTCCATCTTGTCATGTCTTGTGATGACACGTCCTGTTTACTTAAAAGTTTAAACCCAACACTCTATATGATAATACTAATACTAATGATGACAATTATAGCAAACGGGGTGATTGTACGACGGCTTTAGGCTGATATGACATCTTGCCAAGTGCAGCCCGAACTGGCAGACTGGCTTTGGCTACTGTAAAGAGTTAAAGTATTTTTTTTTAAACTGCCACCTTATTTGTTCCAAAGACAAAACAGTACACACAAGAGAAAATAAGACACAAATCAATCAGTGCTAAGAAAACAATGCAATGTAGCCTAAATGGCAGATTGATCGTCGATTGACCTTTAACTATTTGTTCAAAAGCTTTAAATACTCGAGGCGTTGAGACGTTGTTTCTCCGAGAGACAGGCAATTCACAGTGTCCAAATGTTACATTTCCAGTTGTCATGGTTTTTTTTATGTTCCTGTGCTTTGCATTTTATCCAATCTCATCTTGTAGGAACTGATAGATAAAACAAAATTAGACGCAAAAAAGTCATTGTTCACACGGGCTATTATGTTTGATTCAAAAGAATCCCTATAGATAGTTTTTCAATACTTCTGTACAAAAAAATCACAACCATGAGATAACATGATCACCAATTAAAAACACCAAACCTTGGTCTGTTTCTACGGGGAAATTTAAATTCCTGCTTCATGCATTGATCTTAATGGTTATGGTGCAACATCGAGGGTTTCACACTTTATTTTCTGTCCATCGGGGGGGTTCCGTCTGGTGCGACTACATTACTTTCAGTTCACCTTTTGTTAGGAGAATTTAAGATTTACAGTAGCTCCTAGCCACTCTTAGCTGATATCAACTGCTGGAGACAGTAGACTTAGAAAAGATACTGGCCTTTAACAGCTGGCCAGGATACAAGCAGCCAAACAGTAACCAACGGCTCAGTGAAAGCTAATAGCTACCGTCAGACTCTGTTTTACACCTGAGCAGCTAATAATCAGGAGCTTCTGGTAGTTAGTGGTTGAAAAACCTTTATGTAGCCACTTCTAACCAGCAGCTAACTGGTAAGAGATCTTTGAATAATAACATTGTGAGTTTAAGTGATGTGTGCTAACAATTATTAGCGTGCAACTGATTGCCTCTCTATAACATTATTCGATCAGTTTGACTTAGCTGCTGCTGGTCCGGGTCGGGCAGGCCTGGCTGTGCCTGAAGTGCATGATGTGTACAGCAGTCTGATGCCACCAGTAAAACATCACCACCACCAGTACGTGCCACACCTGGTGGCTGGCGCCCAGGTAGTTCAGCTGGCCTAGGAGAGGAGAGGGGGGAAAAAATGCTCTAAAGACTGTACATATTGTTTCTGTTAATTCTCATACTTTCTTCACATAATGTACGACAATGAAAATATATTTCAGGAGGAAATCACAAAGACTGGAGGGATGAATTGTTACAGAGGGTTGAGTTTTAAAGTCTATTCTGTTAAGCCAACATGGAAAGAGGCCCTTAAAGTGCTCAGGGAAAAAAAGGAAATTTGAACTTGTACAACTCCATGACAACTGGCAAACTCCATCTGCTGATGAAGATCATGTGATAAGATGGAAAGCTCCAGAACAGCAAGTAAAGGGACCTTGAGCTGAGATGGTTTTGTCAACTGTTACTAAGAGCAAATTTATTTGTTATAGCAAAAGTAAATGTCCAGTAAAAGACCTAAACATGCTGTTATATAGTCTATCCTTCTTTCTTATACTATACACCGTCACACTGTCATGGGTTACTGGGACACTTGAATAGAACAAAGCCATTGTTAATGTTATTAGTTTTACCTGTGCTTTTCCTACTACGACAAATCAAAATGTCTGCTGTGGAAAAAGGCCTACTCGTTAAGCAGTAATTAAGGAAATCAATCTCAGCTGTCTGATTTTCCAGGTCAGCTGACCACATCACGCACTGCTGAAAGAATTTAGTTAGAATAGTTAGAATTTAATTTTTAGCAGTCTAAAACAAGTGTAAATGATATCATACAACAGTGTTCCCTCTTCAATAACAACACTGCCTCCTTACACTTTACTGCAGTATCAATATTCTGTAAAATATATTATCTTACATGAAAATTGCAGTGGTCTTACAATACATCTATGTTCATTTTTTTCTGTGACTTTAGCTTCAGTTGAGGCTTCATTTACTGTATGTCCACTACCTTACAGATACCGGACGTATGGTGGTGCGTTTGTTAACACAATGACCTCTTCAGTCTGTCAGATTTTCTGGATTCAAAAATGAATTGAGGCACAGTTACATTATTTTGACACTTGTGGTAGCGTTGCCTTCATAAGATAATACATGGTGAAAGATTTGAACTTTTTAAAATTTTTACACCTGTCAGACCCTGTCTGCAGGTTTACCTCAGATAAAATGACCTCAAATAATGACCTCTAGTGGTGAATAAAATGATGACCTCTAGTGGCGTTTAGGTTATTTCTTATTTTTACAGAACAACTGGGTTTAGACTAAACCACAGATGCAGTTTGAACTGCAGCTTCTGAGGACAGAAGTGCAATTTTGTTCCAGACAACACCGGTTAAAGCCCGTCTCAAACCTTGAACTGCAGTTAAGCTAATGCTGACACAACAAAATACAATTAACACTAAAAAAGAAATAAATATATAGTCACACAGTAACCTCAATTACTGATTCTTTTCTTGATCAGTTGACCAAATGTCTCACTTGGTTTAACACTACAGCTCCCCACTTCAGACATGTACACACACAGAGAGACAGAGGAGAAGGACTCACCAGGGAAATAACGTTCAGGGATCTTGGTGACGTAGAACAAGAAGGCAGATCCAGCTATCAGGTACATGACTAACACACGAGGCAGGAACAGCTGCACATACAACGAAAACCAAAGTTTGTTTGACTAAACATTATACAGTCAGGAGAAGAAAGTGAAACATACATAATACATAAACGTTAGGGCTGTTGGAATGAATATTGGGAGTCGAATATAAATCAAATAGTAAAAAAATGCTGAAATTACTATTCGAATGTGTACTCTTTTTTTGTATAAATGTGTTGGATTACTTAGCAACAAATCTATCACCTGTTGGTAATTCCAAATGTTTATTGGTAATGTTGGAATGCCCTCTAGTGGACAGAACGTATAACAACCACATGCTGATAGTGACATTGGCAACGCATAAGCCTGTGTATACAGTGTACAGGTACATAGTAAATATTAATAATAGGCTAAATTCGAATATAATTTGAATATCAAAAATAACAAGGAATGAAATTCTAATGGGATTATAGAGGAAGAGTGACAGCACTAATAAGCGTGCTCTCGCTTTGCTTGTCTTCTAATATTACTGTGTTTCCTGACCTGCACAGCGTCGGAGGTGAATCCTCCGTTGAGCCAGACCCAGTGGCAGGCAGGAATCACACCGATGCCAGCCACACAGCAGAAGATCGTCATCCGTATCCGTCGCCAGTCGTTGCTGAGGTAACGAGGGTGCACCTGAGCACAGAAGACGGCCAGGATCAGGGACAGCACTGTCAGCAGGTAGACCTGTCGCCAAAACTGCAAGACGGGGAGAGTAACCGATTAGATGCAGTCTAATGGAGCATCAATTTCTCTATTAGTATAAAGAAAAAATCTAATAGTGGAAATTCAGGATCAGATCATTTTTCCAACTTCACGCATGCACATATCTTTGCCTAAACACGTTCAGACAGCACACATGCATTGCTAATTCCTCTATTAGGAAGGTCGACCTTCTATCTGCATCACTGTGATACAAATCGCCACCTTGAGCGTTCACACTTACAGCATTACAGTAGAAAGCGTAGAAGATCCCAGGTACGTAACAGCCCAGGATGCCAACAGAGATGCCGGCATAGTCCAACGCCAGCCAGCGGCGGCAAGTCTTCTCCGATCGGTGGCACGAGAACAGGTGATACCCCACAGAACACAGCATGCACACCTGGGATGAAAACACACAATGCCATTACAGACTGGACGATATTGTGATTATTATTTGTGATTATTTATGTTTAGAGCTTTTTTATGGATGTCATCATTGGTTTCATCAAGTAAATATTTGCTTTGTTTTACCTTTTTTGATAATAAGTCAACAAAATCCTTCTGCAGCTATAATACATAAACTAAACTCAAGAAATAATGATTTGTAAGGACAGTCAAGATACTCACAACATGCACTTCTATGGACAGAGAAAGGGGTTTTAGGAGGAGGGTGGGAGGGTAACGTATACTACACTATACAGTACTGTATACTTACTGTAAGTGGGAATCACACTGACTTGTCATTTATTACATTAACAAGTTTCCAATCCCATTATCAGCTGCTACACAACCTACAACACAAACCATACACCGCTAACACACAAACAGTTAACACTGTCTGTACACTCAACAATTCATTAGCTGCCAATAGGGACTCTGAACTACACCACTATTCCTATTAAGGCTCTTAATAATACAATACACTGTGTCCCACCTTAACAACAGTTACACCTACACACAGCTTACACACCTGGGTGGGTAGAGGTGAACTGACTGTACCTGTGGCAGGAAATGTGAACCTACATGAATCAGTTTGTTAAGCCATACAAATATACTGTAATTCAGGACACCACATATATTATTATTCATATACAGCACAAATACTCAGCTAATGTAGATGTTCATAATAAACTAATACTTAAGAACAGCTGTAAAAAAAGAAAAAAAAAGAAAAGCACATTCTTTTTGTGAGCATGAATTCTGGGAGGACTAAGGAAAAGCTTATTTTTGTAAGCCTGGAACACACTGCATGACTGTCAAAATCCTCAATCGCAGCATTGCTCTAACTTCTCCAAGAAACGAAAATCCCAGCTTTTGTCATCCTCACAGTTTCCACCCAGCCAAACAGGTTTTACCTGGAAGCAGAACAGCCCTATAGCATAGATGACGTAGTCCTCTCTGTTCGCTCCGGAGGCTGGCAGTACTGAGGAGAGATCGTTGACTGCCAGAGAGAAGAAGAGCAGGAAACCCAGAAGGTGGCTCCAGATATTTACCGTCTCATTGGACAGAATAAAAATACTGCAAAAGAAAAGAAGAAAAAAAGATGCATACATGTCAAAAAGGCCAGTCTGTGTATACATACTAATGCGCACCAGTAAAATACTATAAAGTTCTACATCATTAACAACACAAGACAGAAGTTCTTTCAACTGAGTAGAAAAATGAATACTCCATTGAACATGACTGTAATGTTGTGAATAAGTCTTAAACTCTGATATTAAAAGTATACACTTCCAACATGACTCCCACCTCCTCAGGCAGAGTTTGGAGGGCAGGTGAGCCCTGTAGCCGTCTGTGATGTAGGGGTTTTCTTTGAGGAAGAGGGGGATTTGTTCGTAGGTGTACAGTCTTATCCTCTGGGGTATCAGCACCGGCCAGTGCTGGTAGCTGCCCAGCTCTATGTAGTGGGCAGTCTTCAGCAGCTTCTGGGGCATCTTCAGCAGCATCATGTCCTGCTCTGGTCCGAGGCAACCTGGGGAGGTTAAGGCTGAGTTTGGAGGGAGGAAAAGAAAAAGGCACTAGCACCATTTTTCCTCAGTTCATATTTGTAAAACTAGGGCACACACAACTGCCAGTGTTGATTAACCCCATGTAAAAACGTGAATTAATGTGTTTACATGTAAGCTAGCTAAAGCTAACGTTGGTAAACATGTTTACCGACTCCTTCATCCTCCCAAAAGCATTTTTTTACCACTCTGTACCACATCCGCTACATGTTGACTCTTCAACGCAGACTCTATTATCGCTTCCACTTTAAGATAAAGCTTTTTAAATAGCAAAACAGACACAATGACATGTTCAAACTGTGTGTCAGACCGTTTTGTTATTATCAAGCCATGTTAGCATGCTAGCTAACGTTAATGTTCACCTTGACAGGCGTTATTTTAGCCAGCTAAACTGATTGAAAACAGGATTAAAGCTCACCATTAGTCGCAATCCGACTGTCGATGTCCTCGTCCAGGCAATTCAGCCATATCCGAATGGCTATCAAGCTAGCATTGCGTTAAAATAAATCACATTTTAGCAAAAAACAAACATATACACATCCTCAGCTACTTGATAGCAAAAGCAAAGCTATCTTCTTCTTTTTGAAGTTGACAGTAAACGATGCGTTACTGCCACCAGCTGGCAAATGTGTAGAACTGCACTTGTAGCCATTTACTCAATTTAAAATCTCCCGAACTTTCCTGCAAAATATCTCTTAAATCCTATTTTAAATTAATTTCTCAAAGGCTTAGAATTAAGCATCTCCTCTCCATATAAGCATTGCATGTTCTAAAGTATGTTTCATTGTAGTGGTTTTGAGCGGTTCCCAGTAGATATCTCCACCAAAGCTGAAATGAAAATCATGCCCTTGCTTTTGGCGACAGTTGAATTGCAATGCAGATCGTTTACTGACAGTATAAGTGCTTTTCATTTAATAAGCCGGACTTGTGGCCACACCCTAAACAATTTCATCTGTTTTGGCTTTGATGGGGGGATTGACTGTGGGCACACACTGTTCAAACCTCATCAGCAGTGGTATAAAGAAACACTATCTCTGTTTTGTTTTTCAACTGAGGTCAAAGTAGAGCTGGTGATCCCTCCTGTGTCTATTTAGCCTGGAAGAAACAAGACCTGTCCTTGTATACCTTGAATACCTGTTGTCATAAAGGTATTCATCCACCTACAGCTCTGACAGGCAACTTTTCCAATTCAGGCTTGGCCCAGTTTCCTTTCATTTCCACATTAAGGCTGGAAAAACAATTTTATTCCATATTGTCTGACATCATCATATATAGCCTATATATTCTTCATCAACTTGTTACAAAACTGTCTGCAAGATAGTTGGAGTGAAAAGGTTAAACTATTAGACTGCATCTTAAATCTACACTGAGTATCATCCTTATAACTGGTTTGATGATTACTGTCTTCCCTCATTTTTCACTCTGTAGTTGTTTTAAGCATCAATTTTTGTCTTTATTACAATAGAGAAGAAAGAGCAACAATTGGAGGGGACATGCAACAAGAGTCCCTGTCTTCTAAGTCCAACTACTGCACCCAAAAAGAAAGTACAGATGACATAATCCACAACAGCCACCCATGAAATATAAGGGAGATCCCTGGTTAGCACACGATTAGACAGAAGAGATGGAGGCCATCTGCTGACACAATGACTTTGGTATGTTATTATTTGAGTTGTTTACTGTCATGACTTCATCCTTCTTAAAAGCTGAAATTAAACCTACTGTGGAGCCACAGGCTGTTGGTGCATTGCATCCCTGCAAACACAATGCAATATGTAATTACAGGACTACACCACAAAAGACCTCCTGGAATGTGTTGAACATCTTAGATTGATGTTTGTGACACGGACCAGAGACGTGCCTGGAAGAATCAAAAAGCCCAGTCTTTTCTCTTGAGACAAAGGTTTAATTATAACTTTTGGGAAGTCCCATTTTGGATCAGACCAATGCAAGGCAGCATACCAAGGGCGTTGTGTTAGGCTATTCAATACTGATCATCATCTGCAATAGATTTACAAGAACATGATGCACTTGTTTGTCCTAAAAAGAAAAAAGACGTCCAGTAACATGGATAATTATTGGGAGAGTGATTTATGAGTCAGTGAGAAATGTATTGTAATAAGCCACTGCTGAATTGATCATAGACTGAGGGGCAAATTTGTTATTAAATCTTAAAACATGGCACTCTAATAAAACACTTTTCAGTTATTAAGGAGAAAGGATTCATTGTTTCGTAGGAGGAAAGCAGCTCCCTTCACTTCTGTTTTAAAATACAGGAATATTTATGGGTCAAGTTATATCAAGTCATCACTCTGTTATTCTTTGTATTTTTGTCTCTATTCTCTCTTGCCAGCTGCTCTGCCAACTAAAAGTCAAGTCCAAGATGACATCTACAACACAGGAAGATACATGATTTGCCTTCAGAATAAAAGGAGTAAGCTATAGCATATAGGAATAAAAATATATTTGTTAACACATTCTTTCTTATTTTGTTGTATTTTGCAACACAACATAGCTACATTACATGCTATGACTTTTTTGTTTGCACAATAGGAATTCATATTTACTTCATATTCATTTACTTTATACTGTTTCTTTGTACTTTATACTTATTTACTTTATATTTATATAAATGTGCCCAAAAATGTAGGCTATACTGTCCCCAGTGATAAAAAAGCTTTTAAATTCATAATGTCTTTTTTTTTTGCAATTTAATTTAATTTACACAGTACCTGTTTGTGTACAGTGTATATTATTATACCTTTTATTATCCCTCTGCATGCTTACTATTTCTATATAATTATATAAAAATTATAATTAAACTATTTAAATTTCTGCTTTAATTTTAGTTTAATTTGTTTTTTAAGATGACTTATGTAACATCTGTCCAGGGACTATAGATGAAAAATAGACTTTTGGCTAATTCTCAGCACCGTATATTAATGTGCAGTGTCCTTGTAATTAAATAACCCAATAAATAAATATATAAATAAAAATAAACATATCAAATACAGCCTACATAAAAACGAATGCGAATTGTAAGAAAAAAATAACAACATGAAAAATAGTTTATTTTAAATATATTAATTTATTACAGTAGTAACATAGTAGTATTTTGCTACAGTTTAATGTGAAGACTACTGAGAGAAGTTGTGCTCTGTTGTTATTGCTGCAGTGTGACAGTGGTGTGCAGCAGCTGTGTGCCCTGCCCCGTTTCTTTCATTAGGAGCGTGCTGTCAGAGGATCCGCATGTACTTCCACTCTGCGGTGATTCAACATGTGAACCGCCGGGATGAAGCTGTGAAGATGATGAAGGATTCATACTGTAGCTGCATCGGCTGATTTGGGGATTTTTTTTTATTTAAACAAACTCACTGCTGATATGAAACGCATGGATTATGGATCGCATATGGATATGCTGCAAAATCCTGCTTTTTCTGAGTGTTTGTGTGAATTCATCGTCGCATGACGGCGACGAGGCTTCTTGTGATGGAGCGTTTGATATTTATTTTGTTTTAGACAGGTGAGTGAATACAGATTGTGTGTGTCGCTTTCATCTGTCTACATGCATGTGTTTGCCTAAAGGGATAAAGGAGCCAGCAGGAAACAGACCAATATATTAATTTAATATTTGTTACCTAAGTGCAGAGACAGTCCTCTCCATGTATGGCTTTGTTTAGTTTTCCATGTCCCTCTGCTGCTTCTCTGCAGGTTTGACAGAGTTTATTTTAATCTTTTCTGTTCTATTAGTGTTTGGGGTGTATACTTGGAGAAAGTTCACTTTTATAGACTCCAGAGTTCCTCTTAATGTATTAATGTTGTTGTTAAATATGAACAAACTCAGTCCTTAACAGACTTTCCAACAACAATAGAATAAATGATCTCCTTTCTGTGTATTCTGTGCAACAACAGAATAAACTGACCAACACCCATTTTATTATTCTGATTGTCCTTATGCATGTGTAAGATGTTTCTGCTTGGATGGACCTGAACAAGAGAGTTGCATGGACGTTTTAGGAAACCTGATAAAATGTGAGATTTCTACATAAATCTCCATATTTTTAGATTTTTTGAATGCATTTCTACCATTTGCACTTGTATTTCTGTTTGCATTAAATTTATTTTGAATTGCAGTTCTTCTACTCAGTGAACCACACAGTCAATGCAGCATCAAAACTTAATTTATGCAGCTTATACAGAAAATATAAGGTAAACAAAAGGTTTGGTTTAATAGGTTGATGGACCTCCCTCTGTTTTTATACCTGTTGCAGTCCTCAGGGTTGGGCATGCTCATTGTTAAATCTTTTGATGGGTTATATTTGATATTTCACGTTTGGGTGCGTAGGATTTATCGCTCTGGTGCTGCCTGTTTTTGCAGGTCAGGCAGTGTGTTGGGACACTGGGATGAGATCTATGGATTTGTGGAGCAGCTCACCAACAGGTTTGTCAGGTAAGTAAAGTGGCTGTTTTGTGATGACGATCCCTCCCTTCTCTCTCCCCCCCCTCTTCTCCTCACATCTCCTCCTCCCTAGATTTTAGGGGTATTTATACTATAAATAGCACAGTTCAAAACAAAGTGAAAAAAAGTGCTTTACAGACAACCAGGCATATTAAATTTGAACTAGAGTCATATAGTAGAAATTAAACTAATGAAAGAATAGGGTGAAGTTATAGGTCTTTAAATTACAGTACAAACAGTAGTGGTGAGTACAAAAGTAGGGCATGTCTATTTTGGGCAGCAGACATCATACAAGGCCACCAACTGCTCCAAACCCCCTCTGGGTAATGGTGCAGCGGGTGTGTGTGATATCTTTAGGTTTAATAGCGGGTTGCTAAATATGACAGCAAAACATCCAGCCAGATGTTGAAGGTGGTGCTGACCACAACAAACAGTCCTGTCCCCCTTCACAGCCTGAAGGGTAGAGCAAGGAAGTAACACAGACAGGGGTTAGGGCTTCACTTATCTTCTATGTGATTCAGATTCAGCAAAAGAAGACATTTAATGTAATTAAACGAAATGCTGCTTGATGAATTGTCATGTTAATTCCATGGTTTGTTAATTTATGTCATGTCATGTTATTCAACATGGTATTATCTGCTTTGTCATGTTATGTAGTGTCATGTAAAGTAAATCATCACAATACACTTCATTATATCACATTAAATGTTATATGTTGTGTCATATATTGTCATGTCATGTTCTGTTACAGTGTTGTATTATTGTGGCTTGCTACGGTTTGTCATGTCATTTAATGTTATTGCTGTAGATTAGATTCAACTTTATTGTCATTGCATCTAACTCGATGGTGCAAACAGCAGCAAAAGTGCATATAGAGATATATAAAGATAAACTAGCAAAACCTTGGGAGAAGGGTGTTGTGTCGTACATGCGGCAACATCTTAGAACACCTTCCCAAAAAATAATGTAATCATGTAATGTCATGTTTTGTTTCAGTACATTATGTATTTCATGGCATTGATGTTTTAATCTATTTTCTGTCCAATCAAAAGCAAATTAATATGTGATAGCACTTGCGGGAATCCTTTTTGTTGACTTATGTTCCGAACCCACTTTGGCCTTAAAAGATACAAAGATACAACTAGTTTCTGATGTTGTTTGCTTGTGTAGATTTGTAGATTCACAAGCTTTTTGTGTGTGTTTCAGTCCCAGGATGAGGGTTTCCTACATTGTCTTTTCAGCCAAAGCAGTTGTAATACTGCCACTGACCGGAGACAGGTACGGTCCTCAATTTTCCCTCTCTTCTCTTTCTCTCCTTCTCTGCCTCACTCCCTAATCCACCATCCTCCTCTTCCTCATCACTGAAAAACAACAACATAACACTGATAACCAGATCACACAGAAACTGAGCTCTTATCAGTCTTTATTTACACTGTGTTGTGATCTGGCTGCGCAGGTCCAAGATAGACGAGGGTTTGAAGAAGCTGAGCCAAATCAAACCTGCTGGCGAAACGTACATGCACGAAGGCATGATAGCGGTAGGTACGCTCATTTAAAGGCCTCATCAAACACTGTGATTTGTTTTTTCAACAGAAACTGCCACTTAATGGTGAAACTTAACACAATCAACGTACTAAATTTGATTTGATTTTAGATCAGAGGTTGTAAAATCTACTCTAAAACACTGTTGTCAGATATGTCAAGCAGCTCCAATAGGGGTCTGGCAAAAGAAAATATTTCGGAAATCTCTCTCTCTCTTTAGGTGTCAGAGCAGATGAAGGCACAAACTTCGCCGTCATCCAGCATCATCATCGTTCTGACTGATGGCAAGCTGGAGGTCTACCCCTATGAACTGAGTCTACAGGAGGTATCGAACGGCCAACACACACTTTACTGAAGATAATTCTATTAGTAATGTTAGAAGATCATGATGAGCATCCCATCTCTGTAAATTTGGAGACATTGTCCATAAGCACACCAAAGGTTCTATTGTTTTATGGCTCTTTCCGAGCAGCCATTGGTTTCCATTGAGGAGACACACTGACACATGCACATACTTCTCCAATCACTCTGCTGTGTTCCTGAATTACAACACTCTAATAACAGTTTCAAGGGTCTGCGTGTTGATTTTTGTATCATGTTGCATGAACTGAGCCAGTTGTTGCTTGGAAGAAGTGACACGTGTATCAGTCTAAAAACCGTATAGTAAGTTTTGGAAAGTGGTGAGCTTTAATATTAAATATTCAGGATTTGACATAAATGAACTGGAACAAGATGAAGCACTCGCATGATCTTTTATCAGTTACTTCTTTTCTGGTAAAATAAACATGGGTTTACTGTATGTCAGAACTTGAGTCAGGACTTCACTCTTTGTGTTGTGCTTCCCAGGCTGACAAAGCCAGAGGGTTTGGAGCCAGAGTGTACTGTGTCGGGGTCATGGACTTTGACCACAAACAGGTAGGAGGACTTTACCCGCTCTCTCTTTTTACTTTGATTTGTTGGCCTGTGAGAAAGAACACTTCTCTCTGTTATTGATACTGTTGGTTGTTTAAACACAGGTTTTATTTGTCTTTCTGTGTGTGTCTGTGTGTGTTCATCAGTGTGTGTTAGGTTGTGGTCAGAGCTTCAATAGGCTGTTGTTTTTAGCTCAGATTTATTAACACACCTTGACCTCGTTGCTTAGTCTGTTTGAGTTCAACTGGAACCTCCTAAGGACAGAACAACAAGCAGCTGGCAGGGATGTGTAGTTTATAGTTTGTGCTGCATTTGCTTTATGTAAAAACGTGGAATACATTTTGTAAGGCAGCATGTTTTGAGAGGCTTTGCTTTCTTCCTGTGCAGGTATCAGGTTATTGAATGGGAGCATTGTGTTAGCAATGAAAACACTGGACTCAGTAAGGATGAAACCTCAAAGTTGTTTTTTCATGCTGAATAAGAATGAACCCAAAAATCTCCTGCTGACTGTTTTAACTGTAAGAAATACAAAGGGGGCTTCGATATCTTTTCTACAGTCAACATCAGGTCATAAGTTATCCTTAATAAAATCAGTGCAAAGAAAAAAACTGTAATTACACTTGTTGAGAAATATGATACTACAATATTTCATTTGAAGTGACATCCATTGTTGCATTAGCGATGTTTGTTTTGCTGTTGCAGCAGCTTTAATCACATTATAGTGACAGTATTGATGTGCATAATAAGTATTAATAAGCACGTCTGAATGGCTTCAAAATTGCATAATTCATGACCGGGAAAGTCTTCAGTAGTCAACTTGTGCAAGGGTCCTTCTGCCCGGTTACTGACCGAGTATACTTTGCGGTCTGAGGAGGAAATAATTACATCACTCTCTAATTAGATAATGCCAGACAAGCTTCCTGTTCTGTTATTATTAAAGCAGGAGATGAAAGCTCCAGCCAGCTGTCCAGAGCTTTCATCTCCTAGAAACCGACTTTTCCTCCCTAAACGCTGAAAACGAGCAGGAGACCTCCCAGAGAGGCGGCAAGGAATGAACACTGAAATGTAAAGTTCTTCGTATATGAGATCTTAAAATGGCTTTAAAGGTAGCTCTTTTCACTTCTGTCACAGCTTGCTGAAATAGCGGACGGCACAGAACAAGTCTTCCCAGTGCTGTCCGGGTTTCATACCCTCAAAGACATCGTCAACTCGGTGAGGTCACGTCACGTGTAACGATGCACAAAAGCGCTCACTGGCACACGATGTGAGTGTGACATCACACTGTGTGAATACAGACTGACAACCTAAAGCTGTTACCGTTATCTGTATCTCCACACAGATCCTGAAGCAGTCATGCGCAGACGTATTCACAATAGAGCCGTCGAGTGTTTGTGTGAATGGTAAGTTAGTGGAGACGGGTTTGTTGTGTCTGTAATGTTTGAATATAGTAATGCAGCAAAAAATATGGTGTTAAATTATATTATAATGCAAAAATGTTTGGCCCACACTAGCAACGTGTCCCTAGTGATGGAAATGTTGGTCTGTCGGTTGGCCCACCACTTTAGTCCAGACTGAAATGTCTCAACATGATGATTGCCATGAAATTGTGTATATACATTCATGGTCCCCAGAGGATGAAGCCTAATGACTTTGGTGATCCCCTGACTTCCTTTTAGCGCCACTATGAGGTTGACATTTGTGGATTTAAGTGAAATGTTTCAACAACTATGGGATGGATTGCTATGAAATGTGGCATGCACGTTCATGTCCCCCTCAGGTTGAATTGTAATAACTTTGGTGATCCATAACTTTCCATCTAGCGCAACTTTAACTCCAAGAATTTGGTTTATGACCAAATAGCAGCAAAACTGATGGTATTCCCATCAGCCTCAGCTGCACATTGTGTTTAATTCAAATTAGTAAATGTTAGCATGCTAACAAGCTAACTAAGATGGCGAACGTGGTAAACATTATACCAGCTAAACATTAGCATGTTAGCATTGTCATAGTGAGCTGTGCTTAAGAAGCCTCACAGAGCCGCTAGCGTGGCTGTAGACTCTTAGCCTTGTTGACTTTAACTTGCTCAATCACCATATTTGCTGTTTAATGATCGCTGTTTCTGTTTGCAATCTAAGTACAATGTCATCGTTGTGCAATGTGTCTGATGTTTCCCAGAGTCTTTCAATGTGGTGCTGAGGGGCAGCGGCTTCAGCGGATCCAAGAGGACAGACAACGTACTCTGCTACCTCACTGTCAATCAAAAGACGTACGGTCAGTAAATGACACACAATCAACATGCTCATGCCTCAGGGGTCAGCTGATATACAACTGGCTTTTGGATGCTAATGTTAATGCTAGGATGCACTTATGTGGAATGAGGCAATGTTGTAAACAAGATTACTTACCAGTGATGCTGAAACATTTGCCCACATACTGCAATGCACTTTGGGATAACATCATCTGTGAAGTGAAATGTGATACAATGTGCAGATCTCTGTGCTGCAGTGGAAAGTCAGAGTCACCACGTCCAGAAACAAACAGTGGCTGCTTTTTATTGACTTCAGCCGGGAGAACAGAGGAGACATTATGAGACTGAGCAGAAGGAGGGAGGAGATGTTCTCTGTCTCATTAGTCTATTAAAAGATCAATGGGGGGGTGGGGTGCGGGGGATCAGTGTCGCTGAGAGGATATGAAGGGATCACACATAACTGTATTTTATCTTTCGTTTCATCTTCTAACCGGCTTGATTTGTATCTGTTCTGCTGGAATATCTTTCATTCTTTCTTTTGCTATCGCTCTGTTGCTTTGAATTTTCATTTGACCCTGGCTGTGATGTTTATAATGTTTCTTATGAGGGGGGAAAAAAAAAGGGGGGGATCTGAATATATATTTCAATTCAAACTGAAAGTTTAAGAAGTATTGCTTTTGTTTGTTACATCTACCAACTCATTATGCACACACAGGAAATGTAACATAGCAAGGTACAAAGCATCTTCTCTTTGCTAATTGTGTAAAATGAGATGATGTACCGACGCTACAACTGTACACTCATCCATGATGGATTGTCTTTCAGGAGTTAAAACGCCATTAGCAGCATTTCTATTGGCCGGTCAGAGTGCACGAAGAGGCAAATTTGTTTTGCAAGCCAAAGCGATGTGTTTTTATTTCTATTTACAACTGAATTATTTGTAACTTGTGTGTATTTTATTTTTTTTTGCAAGAAAATCCTTTTCTTTATAGGCAGTAACAAGCCTCAGAGTTTGTCTGTCTCTGTTTCTTCTCAGACCAGAAGCCAACAGTGGTTAAAGACGGCTATCTGCTGTGCCCGGCTCCTGTTCTGCATGAGGTCGGACAGTAAGTCAAGACACGCACGTACGCAACATGTTCGTAACCCTGTGTGAAACTGTGAACAAGCTGCAAGTCAAAAAAACTGGGCTTGATGTCAGCACATGGTCTCCTCCTAAAGGCAAAAAAACTGTAATTAAACAACTGTAATTACAATTATATTTATTGTGTAGTCACAGTATAGCATTCTGGTTATTGTTATTTAAAGTTAATGTTGTATAGTTTTAGTTACCCACAAAATAAACAGTAGCCACAAGGATTTCTAGTTCCTTTGTTGTGCAGTAAAATCCTTGAGATTAAAATGAATTATCACCAAAGGCTGTGAGTTTGCTAAAAATACTTGTAGATATCAGAGTCATGAGCATCTCTGTGCCCCATCAGCCTTTTCTCTCACTGTCAAGCCAACACTGAGCCTGTGTTTACCATACATAGAAAAAGACATTCATTTTTGTAAAAGAAAAATCCAGTTCTGGAAAGCAATCCGGCGTGACATAATTTCATAACATCACTACCTTGGTATTTCTCTGACAACGCCGGCTCGACCCAGGCTTGTAAAGAAAGTGCATCATCGGCCAGTCGGTGGTGAGCAGTGGTGTCACGTCAGGAAAGCACTAAGGTGTGGCAACATTTCACAAATGCCTCCTTTGCAATAATGTCAAAGGAATTCTGCCTTTTCTGTAAGTAAAGTTAAACAACAATAAAATATTTGTAGGTCACCGTGCCCCAATTTATCAGTTTAAATCTATCAACATTTCTTCCTTTGTCTAATCATAACACCGGGCCTGTGCAAATACAGCAGGTTGAAATCAGAAATGTGTTGTGTGCGTAACAGAGAGAGAAACCAGAACAATGTTTAAAGTAGAACTATCTCCAAACAGCTCAAAGTGTTGAACTGAACTGAAGCCAGTCTGACCTGAATATCTCTGTGGCATTTAGAAAGCGAGCCAAAGCTGATTTAACTTCTCCCACTTCAAACAGCACTCTCTCTCTCTCTCTCTCTCTCTCTCCCTCCCTCTGTCTGTCCCCCATCACCTCTCACTCCCCATGCTGTCTCACCCACTCTGCAACACTCCCTCCTCACTGAAACACTCATGCATAGTTTGTATAATCTCACAAAGCTGAAACAATCTCAGTCGAGTCCAACCTCAAAAGCTGGAACCAAACAGTATTGAACTGCAAACTATGACGGCAAACAAGGAAATCTGGCCAGAAAATGATAAGAATATGAATGGCAATGGCTTCCTTTTTCAGTGAGTCAATGTTCTTGGCACTAATGATGTTGGAAGGTCAACAGGGAAACTGACAAGGTTACCAAGAAATAAGACAATATGCCAGTCAGTCTCAAACTTTGTAGCTGATGAGGCCTTGAATTAAGAAAATGGTCAACAAGTCAAAGACAATTGCTTATTTTTAGGATTGTTTCACTTCATTAAGAGGCCAAAGAAGGGATGAACAATAAACAAGAGGGTGAATATTCACTGCTTCACCAGAAAAAGGAAAACAAGTACATGTAGCTGTTAATAGGTGTGCAGGGACTGCTTCTTCTTCTGAAGTTGTTTGCAGTGATTCTGTCTAATAATTGCAGATCAATCGAAGTGCTAGTTAGCCTGAACAATGGACAATCCTACATCTCCAGTCCCATCACCATCTACGCCACAACATGTGTGAGTATCAATCATATAGTACCAAAAAACCCAATTCATACTAGAATTAAGAATCATATTAATTAACGATTTGATGCTATCATGATAGGTTGCCAATAATTACAATACTATCACTATGGCAAAGTAAGTATCTCTGAGTAAGGACACGCACGTGACTCAGTGGTATTGGTGCCAGTGTAATGATAACACAAGATATATACGCTGATTAGTGTGTTTATTGCAGTCAGATGGGACCTGGGTGCTCTGGTTGCTGTTGGCTCTGTTGCTGTTACTGGCTCTGGTTTTACTCTGGTGGTTCTGGCCTCTCTGCTGCACTGTGGTGAGTTTGCAGTCTATGTATGTGCGTGTATTTCTCTTAAGTCAGGCCTTGTGGAAGCATGAACTATAATTCAGTGCTATTGTTATTTATGGAAGTAGCACAAAAGTGTTGGTGTTGCAGTTTGGCCAGGGTTCCTGTAGTAACACTCCTATTTATTTTGTCCATAGACAATGTTACATGATTGTTTCTTATTAGTTTTTCATGCTGTTTCTTACAGGTGATCAGAGACCCGCCCCCCTCTCGCCCACCTCCTCCACCACCTGTCATTGTGAGTAGACCACAGACTGTTGAAAAACACATCTGTCTTAAATCAGCAGTAGGTTTCTGAAGGGCCTTTTTCAGCCTGAAGTTTTGGTTTTTATGACATGTTGCCATTTTGGCAGTGACTGGAGTGACTCTATTTTTCAAGAAGCAGAGTAGAGATTTCTGGCTCAACTTCACCTACTTCCAAGATGCACGGAGAAGGGAAAAAACATCTGGAGAGGTCAAAACTCCAGCAACACTTGTAGTATAAAGAATAACTTCATGGCGAGACCACCATGTTTTGGCTTGTAGCCTTCATCAGGGTCATCATCTAGGTTTTCTATTTTGTTATTATTTTTTTGTAATATTCATAATTCTCTGGCAAGCTGTGCCTTACCTTTCCTTAGTTACGAACATATTGCCTGATAAAAAGCTGCCTCAGTTGTAGAGTCAAAGATCTTTACGTGCATAGTGAAGTTCAGTCAGGTTTAATGGTCCTCTGAAAAGAAAAGGCTTTGTTTGAGTGGTTTAGATGAGATTGAAGACAAAGTCCATTTTATGTTTTATTGGTCATTATATGATTTAAGAGCGACACTTTTTAGCAAAATGTCCTGCATCCTGCGTTTTAGGAAGGGAAATCTTTTTCGCTGCAAATTTGATTTGTAGAACTTGGAGGGGACAAAGGTCTCTGTTTGTAATGTAATGTTAAATGTAAGAAGTTATGTTCGTGTCTGATAAATGTTTCACCACTGCAACTGTTCAGTGTCTTATAAAACCATGTGGGCTGGGCACTTGTTTATGCATGACACCATAAATAACATAACTATCTAACTAACTGCAGCTGTGCAGCACCTGTCAATCATACAAACATGCTTCTAAACATACCTCTCTAAGCCTTATTGTCTTTTTAATAAAATAATAGAAGTAGTGACATTAGCTGTTTAGACCCTAATGTAGAAAAACAAGTTATTATTTCAAAAGAGAAGCTGAGTGTTTTTGAATAGATCTCTGTGGAGCTTGAGACTTTATGGAGGCAGCATCTACTGGCTGTTAGTGGTACTGCATCACTTGAGCATTGGCTTCAGCTTTCAGCCATAGTGGTTTCTGTTCGGTGTTCACTCATTTAAAAATGTTTGTCACAGCATTAAATATTGATATTAAGTATTGGTAGGACTGAATGACTTGGCCTAATATGTAGATCATCATGTAAATTGTACATAGTAACAGTGCAACATTTTGTGTTATCATTTAAAAGTAATTTCAATTTACCTTTGTTGTTTTCAAGGAGCCAGAAGAAGATCCTTTGCCCAAACACAGGTGGCCTACAGTGGATGCTTCATACTATGGAGGGAGAGGTCCTGGAGGAATCAAACGCATGGAGGTAAATAAAAATACAGAAATAATAATCAGTTTAGTATTTATTTTACCAACATTCATTTAGGCAAACTTCAACATTTTAATGACAAAGTGTTGCTGAACACACACATTGGTTATTGTGGAGATCACGTCTGTGTTGGTTCAGTGTCTCTGATTATTCGACTAACACACAGGTCTGTGATGTCTGTCATTTGTACCCGTGGTCTGTATGTAGGTGCGTTGGGGGGAGAAGGGGTCCACAGAGGAAGGGTCACGGTTAGAGAAAGCCAAAAATGCTGTGATCACTATGCCGGAGGAAGTGGAGGAGCCCATCATACCCCGGCCCCCACCACGACCTCCTCCAGTCTACAACCCCCCACAGTCCAAATGGTACACTCCCATCAAGGTGAGACACTGGCCTCATTAATCACTAGCCATTAATGTTCACTTTGCATTAGATGATGTTTCTCTTTAATGTCTGAATCTATCACTGCTGTTCATTCACACACAAACACAAAATAAATGTTATGATGTGCATGTTGTATACCATTCTTTATCTGTATTTTTATCTTCTGTTTTTGATTGAATTAGCCTGATTTGACTTGACTTTCAGGGGCGTTTTGATGCATTGCTGGCATTACTGAGGAGACAGTACGACAGGGTGGCAATCATGAGGCCGACGTCGCAGGACAAGGTCAGAAACCTCTGCAGTATTTTCCACCAAAAACTATTAAACTCTAAGTGGAATAAAAGAAAACACTTCTGCTTATCATTTAAGAAAACTCTGGACAAAGGAATAATGTTTTTGCGATAAAGTGTCACCAGTTAATTTGATTAGAAAATGGATCCACCCTCTTGACTCCACACTGATTTGATGAGACAATAACAGAAAATAAAACAGCCCGATCTCCCCCCTCTAATTATCTACCCAACAGACAAATAACAGCTTACTGCATCAACTCAGTTGTTATAAATAACAGGCTGAACATCAACACTTGGAACAAATAGGCTACAGACCCTCCAATCATTTAGGATTGTTTTCTTCTTACAGTAATTACTGATCTGATCTTGATGATTTATCTTCATACTTTGTCCCTCTGTGTGTTACATTGATTGAGCTGATGGCGCTCTAATTAAAAGCCAACATTTATATCGTAAATGTCGTAAAAACCTAGAAGGATGCTGCATTTTCTCGCAGCTGTCAAGTGTTTAAATACTTATTCTATTCTTATTATTGAGTGACCTCATGGGCCCAAAAAGTTTGAAGAAAAATGCATTTTGGCAGCGTTCTTTTAAAGTAAGAAACTGGCCTGATGCAGGTGTGACGCTTGAAAGTCAATAGGTTCCTTCATATGTAGAAGACGCCACATTTTACTTGTTTTGAAGGCTTTTTCTCTCTTCATTGATACATTATCTTGACATTTTGGCAGGTAATGGAACATGGTGGCTTGCATTTATGCAAAGTCAGATATATTAACACATAACATGCATCACCCCTAGTTTGCTTGTGTTGTTTTATATCATATTCTGTTTCAAAACTCTGTATGTAATCAACTCTATTTTGGGTTGATATTTTACTGCAGCTAGTGTCTACATCTGACTGTAGTGTCATGTCTTTTGTTGTCTCCAGGGCCGCTGCATTAACTTCACCAGAGTTCAGAGGCACTGACGTTCAAACATAAGGATCAACACTTTTCACTTTATTCCAGTTTTTGGCCAAAGACGACTGACATGTACACTCAAGAGATAAACGTTGTATTCAGTGTGTTTTGTAAATAAATGTCTTTACTTATATTCTGTTGTTGTTGCATTTTGGAATCTATTACCCGTTTTATTACTTGCTTTGTGCATCAGTTAAAACCAAACCAAAGAACACATTATTCAGTTATTCTGTTTATTTGAAAGAAAAAATATAATTCTCTTTTAACAAAGACTTTCAGTACAAGTACCCTGACCGGTAAAACAAATGATACACATTGAAAAAAAGCATACATGAGAAAAAAAATAAAAACACTTATAAAATGAAACATACAAGGAGCTTTTTTAAAACATAAAAATAGAATCACGTTCACTCATAGGCAGATTTTAAAGGATCACATCACGCTCACATCATCACAAATGAGATGAAGAGGAGGGCGAGGCTCCTGTTTGTATTTAAGCTGCACATACACACATCAGCTTGTGCTTCATTCAGACCCAAAACACTTCTTTGTCATACAAGAACTGGTGTTGCCTTAACAAAATAGCTTACCAACGTCGAGCCAGCCAACCAGCAACAAGCTCACGGTGAAACTTCAGAGAAAGTACACAAAGAAAAAAAAACACATTTTTTACCTTCTGATACAAAATACAACGTAATACTGTATAGAAAGACGCCTTAAAATAGGAGTCACTAAATCCTATAATACAATACACAACAAGAACCCACTGAAGTGCATTTGATTTAACTTGCATGATTAGCACGTTGCTGACACTCACCAATACGCAGTCATCACAGAATGAACTAAATAGCATGATTGATGAAAACTGTCTCTTAAATGTGTTTGGAAATATGAAGCTGATGTACTGACCTGCATTATGTGTTTAAATTAGATAAAAGGCTCGAATGACTGTGAAATAGCCGGAAATTGTGTGAAAACTGAGAGCAAATGGATTGGATGTGGTGCAGTTGGTGCTCAAGATGTTAAAATCACACACTCAACCAGACAACAATGCAGACAACACCACTTGTAAAGCAGTTGTTAGCCCGTTATTTATAATACAAATCGATGATAATCAACTCTTCCTTTCAGAGTGGATCTCTCCTCTCTCTGTGGTTTATGACTGAGCTCAGCCAGCACATCCGCAGAGAAGCAGCGCTAATGTTGCAATATAACCGATCGGGTCCATGTGTGTCTCACTCAGAGACAAAACCAGCCCTTCATGCTTCCACAGTCCTTCTACAATGTGAGGCTGTTGCCTCGGTGATGGAGGTCCACTGGAGATATACACAAGATCCATACATGTTGTGCAGCTGATGTTGAAGAAGAAGCACAGCTGATGATCCAAATCAGTAATCCGAGCTCCTCTTGGTAATCATTAGGTAATGATTTCAGTCCATGAACGTTTGCAAAGCAGAGTGTTACAGTAATAACTGAAGAGCTGTGGTCCTTTGGCACTGGATGGTCATCAGAGCCCATATATATATGCTTCTGTTGATCTAAGAGAATATAGGCCCAGCTGCGTTTGTTGTCCTGTAGATTAGTATTTACTTATACTGAGTATTTGTCCAAGACCTAAAATATGGCCATAGGAATGTAAAAATGTCTCCATATGATAATACGGAGGAACCTACAGCTTTCAAACAGTCTGTAGAGCAGAGGGGATTGTCATTCTCTTAGGACCGATTCTCTCGATGCAGAAGGGAAGATCTGTAAAATAGAGCACATATAATCATACATATTATGTTAACTGATTTATTATATGTTATTGCTGAGGTGGTTTGATTGTTTCAAGTGTGTGCATGTGTACACCCACCTAAGGGACCTGCGACTGTCTTTCTCCATGTTGTTCTCAGGTCCTTCACTCTCATACGAGGCCAGATGCAGCTCTGCGAAGATAAAACAAGACAAAGTCTGAGTTTAATTTGTGGTCGTTTTTCTGGATAAATGCAGAGAAGAGGGTTATACTGACCGTCTTCGCTGAAGACAGGCGTGGTGACGAGGTACTGGAGGATCCGGCGGTCTCTGTCAAATGGACAAACCACCTGACGCCAAACCAGGAACTCGCTCACCTGCTTTGCAAGCTCCCACAGTTTCTGTTGGGACACGGTGACAACAGACTTTATTAACAGTGACACCAATTTAACAACATGCACCCGGTTGGCTCTTGCAGATCCAGGAAATACACATAAAACTTTAAGATCATAAAGCACAAAAAAGAGGAACGTCTCAGTAAAACAGTTTCTTAATTTTCTCTGACTAGAAAAGCACTGAGAGGGAAAATGTAATGCTCTTTTTAGCCACACGGGGGAGTCATTACATCACATGTGAAAGCCTCTTCTCAAAGCCTAAACTGTTACTCTGTGGCAGTTACATAATGTCAGTGAATGATCTGATCTTACTTGGTTTAAATGAGCTTATAACACTGTTTTGCTTGTTAATATAATAATACACGTCACTTTAAAACAAATCTCTTGAACCGACCTCAAAGTTGATGTGTCCGTTGGACAGCCTGCTGGCACAGCCTTCATTCAGGAAGTAGATGTCTTTAATGAGCAGACTGAAGAAAGGAATCACAATCTGGAGGAGAGAGGTGATAGCAAGTTATATATTGACATTTTACATTTGGGGCATCAGGTTTTCTGTCTTTCTAGAAGAATCCCGTGTGCTCCCTTACCTTCTCCTGGCTGCTGTGTGCGGTCTCAGACCTCTGGGTGGCGCCACGCAGCGCAGTGCGGTAGTTGCTGAAGTTACTGGACGGGTCCATCTGGTGCTGAGTGAGGTGAGACAGAGCAGACGTTGATCAAACACAAACACATATGCATGTATAAAGTTTGCCCACACTAAGAGTTGGGAATCTTACATTTTAACAGAAAACTTAAGATAAAAAAATGTAATTACAACATCAAATATTCAATCCACTGAATCACTGATGTATGCATGTTTTCTCACCTCCAGGATTTCGAACTTGTCAGTGTTGACTTTACTCCAGGTTTTCTTCAGTCTGGCAACGGGACTCATGTTCATCCCAGCTGAAAGACAGAGAAAGTATGAGTATACAGAGTATTACAGAGGCAGACCTACGAAAAAGAGCAGCCTGGACTGCTTCAAACCTCCACTAACTCAGTTTGTACTTCTTGAACTGTTCTTGAACTCAACTTAGACTTTACTGAATATCATTATTGGCTATTGAACAAAGAAATAGCGCAAGGACAACAATTTAACTGTAGTGTCCCCTCCTTCCAAAACAAGCTGTGACAAAGTGGTTTGTGAAATCAAGAATAATGCTGATTACTGATTTAAGTGGAAGCCATTTAAATCATTTCATACATATCATCCACCTGTAGCAGTATGTGACCTGTGTGAGATGCTGCAGGATTTCTAAATCACCTGTCATTCAAACAGTGTGGGGGCGGAGCTATGTTGGCTGCTTTTGATTGATGAAAGGTGAGTTTCTGTATGTTTTCATGTCCAATACTCACTGATGATGGCCATGAGGGAGTTGAAGTTGCCGATGTTGAAACACTCCTGAGCCACATCAATGAAGAACTCTATGATCCGTGCCCGATGTTTCTTCTTCACTGGCTGTAATGAGAGAACACAACAGGAAGTGAACCAAAGACTCCTCAGTCACTGGTCATGAAATATATGTACAATTTTAACCTTAATTATTTTAGTAGAAAACAGTAGAAACCAGATATTGTTTATGCTGCAGGAGAAGGTTTTGATGAATGGATTGTTTTGTCAAGTTGTGTTAAGCACTGTGAAGTCTAAAATCATTTATATCAAACCCTAAATGGCCGACAGGAGCTGCATGTTTCAGAATGAAGCATGGATGAAGAGTGAAACTGAAACCTGCCAAATAAACAACAGAGATCTCTGGTGTGTGTAAAACAGCTTTAAGGACAACGTACCATACAGATCTCAGTGGCCACCAGGTAACTCAGTCTGTTGAACCAGTTGACATAGGCCTCCAGGTTACTGGTTTTACGCTTCCGGAAGAAACCCTAAAAAACAAAAAGGAGGAAGATGAGTCCACAGAATGAAAAGGGTACATTTTGTTAGTGTTTTTATCAGTATTTGTATGTCATGCCTCTGTCAGTATTTCATTGTTTTAGGTTTGCAAAGTCTTTTAACAAGAGAACCGTGGTTCTGTTTGTTAGGAGTGAGAACATGAAGTGAACCAGCCGGGGAAAAAAAAAATGCAATATCAAGGGATTATGGGTAGAAGGAGACTGATGCAACGCCAAGATTTGAATCCTACTTGTCTTTGTTTTTATCTCCGAATACATTAATGTGTGTAATAAATAGAAAAATGACTCAAGGTACCCTTACTAGCCTTTTCTGGAGTTTTCAACAGCATCACATGGTTTTCGTCAGCAGATGGAATTTGCTCAGAGTACTGAGAAAAGTACAATTACTGTAATACACAACAAATACGCTGAGGAAGACCATGAGATGCAGATGAAAGCTTAAGTTAAGATTTTTTTTTGTTATGATTATCTTTTTGGCATTTTCAATATTTTTTAGCATGTTGGGCGCATTGTAATTTTCATCTTTCTGTAACAAAACCTGACAAGACAAATTCTGATTTGCTTGATGAAATTCTGCATCATACTTTTCTTGTATCCAATATCCAATCAATCATTTTATAAAAAAGAAACACAAGGAAACAGACTGCTGCTTCTCTGTAATTTCCTTTGCAAATGGATCTTGACAGCCCTCACACCCACACAACCTGTGGACCTGCACAGTGACGTGTCTGCTGTTATTTCCATCTCATTTCCATCTGCTTTTGGTTTTCCGTGAGACACTCGGTGGTGAACCTGTTTGCCAGAGGAACCTTTATATAAATAAACATTAGAAAAGCGCTGTATAAATAACCTTGACTTGGCCGTGATGATGTAATCCCGGAGATTCATGGCTCTATTAAATGATTACACAACACCGGCAGCCCACTCCACTCCAAACTTCCCCTCTACACTTCAGGACCCCTTACACTGACTCAACCGCTCTTTTATACAAAGTGGGTCTTATATAAGTAGCGCAGCACCGGTGAGGGCCGAGATGCAGCGCGGTCACATACAGCGGCTGAAAGCTTGTTCTCAGCAGCGCTGATTGAAAACGACCCTTCAGCTGACTCACAGGACCACTTAGGAGGGAGAGAGCCCTTCAGATACACATGGACGCATGCAGAATGGCTCTTTCATACTGTGTTTGATGCATTTTCAAAAAAAAAAGCTGCACAAATACCCATCTATCTGCCAGCGGGATCTTTCTTGTGGCTTCTAAAGCAAATTAACTTGAACTGAAGCAGACCACAAATTACACGCAAAGCAGACCCAAAATGAAGGCACTTGAAATCAAAATAATAAAGAATGACTTAAAAATGACTACAATCTGGGGCTTTTTTGTATTGTTCCTTTGATGCTGATAATTATAAACAGGTCATGTTGCTGTATTCGTAAGCCGTCTTTACACAGAAAAAGCTATATGCAGCAAGCCGTAGCTGTTAGATCCATCACTCTGCTAATTCTGACTGGAATGAGTTAGTTTAAATTGAATGATTTTGAGAAATCACCCATTGAATCTTGTTGTTGAAAGGCAGCTTCAATCATTTACAAATCCTTTGAATCAGCAACATAAAATACTAGAAGGGAAAAGCAAACAAGCAAATGAGGGACAAGTAAAATCCAAAAAATAAGTTTTCTGGTTGAGAGGTCACGATTATGTTTAATGTCTCATCAGGATAATGCAAAACTGAAATGTTGTGATCTATGGTGTCCAAAAACAAGCTGAAAAAAAAAAACTGGAGAGAGAGCTAAAACATGTCGTTTGTTCATTCAAACTCAATAGTACCTTATGGTTCTCCAGAGGATCCTTCATGGCGAATGTCTGGATGAACTCCTCAGGGCCGATAAAACTCAGTCTGTCCTGAAGGCAGAGAACAGGGAGAGAAAACAATCAGGACAACAATGACAGTAGTATATAAGAGGAAGATGATGATGTAGAAGACCAAGAATGGGAAAAAGGAGATGCTTCAGAACAAAAAACTGGAGATGGTGATGAAAAAATGTCATTTGTGGGGAAGGAGAGCTGTAACTTTAATAAAGGGTCATTACAAAAACAAAAAAAGTCATTAAAGTCAGTCAAAGTGTGCTCTAAAAAGTGGTTTAAAGATTAAAGATTGCCAGAAAAAAAAAAACAGCACATAACTGAAAGCAATTTATCTTACATAAAACAACAGTATTAATCAACTTTCTATATGCACCGCCGCAGCTAAACAGACCACACAAAGGGGTTTATGCAAAAACAATAAAACCAAGAAATAACTATCATAAAACAAAGATTCAATAAGTCTCCACACACAAGCAGAAAAGGCAACTTAAGGTTTAACATGTTCATTAAGTCTATAAATGGGTGCTCTTAAACATTGCTTTTACACCACCAAAGTAATAAATTCTCCAAATTTAGATGAGTAAATAAGGCCTGTAAAGTAGTAACCACATGTCAAGATATAAAAATGGCTGTGAGAACACATTTTATCACACACACACACACACACACACACACACACACACACACAACTACAGATCTGCCTCCAAATCTCACAACAGATGGTTTCACAGGAGAGTCATGACACATCACTCCAAATAAGAGTCCCAAATCTTAACTCATCTAACTTCTTACCAGTTCAATGTGTGTGAGCTGCTGGGCGAGGATGAAGGGGTCGTCACACACGCTCATTACGTCGCTTCGCTGGCCCGAGGCCTGTTTGCTTTTCAGGGAAGCGGGCCGCTCCATCGCCACGGCGTTGAGCGCAGCAACGGCCTCCTCGTACTGGCCGAGGGCAGACAGCCGTTTGATCAGCCGCTGGGTCATCTGCTGCATGGCTCGCCAAGAGTACTGGAAGCATGACGCGAACAGGACACAAATCATTAGATATGATACTTAACTAACATCAAGTGACTAACACCAGAGGAATCACAACGACATTACAAATGTAAAGTCTGGACCAAAGTGATGGGCCAACTGACATCGCGCCGCCAGCATGGCTAAAAATTGCAAAATTAGTATGATGGTTTGTGAGGTTATCCTGGTAGCCAGCCTCTTGGACTAAATGTAAACCAGTTCTGGCCTAACTCAGGTAGCCATATTTAGCTAGGATGTGGGGTGCAGACTGGTCAGATTTGGAATCAGCTGTTGTTAGCTTTGGGCTAGTGTTGCCACCTTTAATTATTCCAGGAGTCTGGCACGAGTCTGGCAACCAGGCGTGCTGGATTTAGGCCGCTGTTGGTCTGAGAGTCATTACCCGGCAACCTTTCATACCACGAATCCCTTTCTACACATTAGCCCATGTGTTTTGTTTAAAATCATTTTAAAATCTAACTACAGTAGATTTGACACTAACCTCATCCCCTCGGGCCACATGGTGCGTCATGTCCTTGAGGCAGCGCATCATCCTCTCGTCCCTGAAGTCGTATGGAAACGTCTCCGTCCACTCAGTCAGCAGCTGCACCAACTTGGGCGCCACTTCACGGAAACGGATCTAAAACACATTATATAGCACGTTAAGTGTCACTGAAGTAGAAATTATATATAATTCAACAGCATTTATGGATGTAAACTGTCTCGAGACAAAATCTAAACCTCATGACCTTTATGTTTCGAACTGCACAAAAGTAGCCACTGTGGTTTGTCTTTCTGAGACAATATGCTGCTATTATGTGTTCGTTTGTTTACTTTATTGTTCCCATTAAATGTGTTCCTTTCATTTTTATTTCCCTCGTGTCAATTTGAACCCTCTCTGTCTTTCTGGAATTTCTCTGCTTATGAAATAAATCGATAAATATTTTCTCCCAAAAAAGAATTACCGAGGTTTGAGTGTGTGTCTGTGGGTGAGAGAGTGTGAAATGGAGAGAGATAATTATAACTGTGTGTGTGTGTGTTTATGTGTGTAATCCGCCCACCTTATCCAGCAGGGTGTCTCCGGACCGCTGCTGCTCCACACACAGGTGACAAACCCTCGTCATGAGCTCGTACGGGTGCAGGAAGAGGCGTGAACTCAGCAGGAAGGTGAACACATACGACCTCTGATGATGAGAAAACAAAGCAGCTCTCAGAGAAACGACAGAGGACAGGAAGGGACGACACAAACTGGGCAGCTCTAACAGAACCACTAACAAGAAAAATGTGTTTCTCTCTGTCATTTAGAGTAGTTTACTGGTACTTACATCAGGGTAGTAGTCAACTGTGGGAACCAGGTGCTGGATCAGCGCCTCGAGGGATGCTGACACCAAACTGTTGTCATGGTAACACATCTCCCCATAGCTAGCGGTGACGCCGTGTCCGAAAAGTCGTCCTTTCGCTGACACTGAGTTGTTACGGCACGACTGCTCGCTGCCACTGCTGCTGCTGGCGGTGTGACGGTACGCGCGTCCAGGACAGGAAGTGCTGTGCTGTCGCGGGCTGCGAGGCTGCGGCAAGGAGTACGGGTTCTCCGAAACCACACAGCTGCTGCTGTAGTGATGCTCCTTCGCAGTCGCAGAGGAGACAGAGGAGCTGCGATATGAACCGTGAGGCTGCGGTATGTCGTAGGGGTTTTCTGAGGAAGAGTAGGCGCCGTTGTAGAGGTTTTCCTTCGCGGGCTTCGGGGCGGTGCCGCTGCGGTACGGGCTGTGAGGCTGAGGATGGTTGTTGTTGTTGCCATAAGAGTTGAACTTTCCGGCATACGGGGTGGTGGGAGGCATGATGACCTGCAGAAAAGACACAAGAAGGAGGTTAGGAGAGGGCAGTATGGATTCAATCCCCTATCATGTATGATATGTGACATTTCCTAAAATGTCATTGACATTGATAAATATCGTAACATAATACATTTCCTCTATCAACTGAGAAAGTGTTATTGAATATAACAGCCAGGCAGGAATGTCTGTTTATGGGTAATCCATCAAATTTCATCACATTGATGCAAAAATCATATAAACCCATCCTGCCATAAAGCAGATCTGCCTTACAAATCACACAGTGACCTAATACAGTGGATGCCAACTTTATGACAAGCAATGTCTTCTTGTGACCACTTGTCATGTTCAATACAGTATGTACTAACTTATCAGTGATTTGGATATTTTTCTAAAAAATAAACATAATTGACATCATGACCCCCTCAGATTTATCTTCCAACCCCTCTGGGAACCACTGACCTAATACACCCAGAGAAATGAAAGGCATAGCAACCAAAGTGTGGACAAATTCATATTGTCTCTCAGCACATTTCCTCATATCGCCCAGCACTAGAGAAGGTGTGAATGAAGTAGTATGACTGTTTCCTTCACTTTTATTGTCCAATCAACAGTCCAAACCCCCCCCCTCCCTGGGTATGTGGTTGATGTTTTTTTGATGCGTTCACATGTTGTGAAAATATCTGTTTGAGCAACTCGATCACGCAAAGCAGAGACTTAGACGTGTCTGTGAAAGTAATTACACTTAATCACATAATTTTACCCCTCCTCTGTTTACCGTTTTGGCTTTGACCTGTTGAAAGACACCTCATTGTGAAATTCACTTTCCCTAAAAAGTTATTTGTTGGTAAATCTTTTTACAAATATGCTTTTAAACACATTTTATTTTCCCCCACTGTCTCCTGCTTTTTCTTTTGTCACATTCTTGAAGCTAGTTTTTTGGCATCAGGGCTGCATGAGGAAAAGAAATAGGCCAACAGATGGATGATCTCAAGACAGCAATCCTTTTTTTTTTGTCTTAATGGTGTAGATAATTGGATCTGAGGAAGGTAAGCTGATCCCAGATCACCACCAAGGCGTGCTTTAACTCTGGAGCCATCTTTATCCTGCTACTGTTGTCTGTCTAGGAACCACATGCCAGCGTAAATCGAGCCGCACACACACACACACACACACACACACACACACACACACACACGGTGACGTATACACATGCACGTACACTGTGCCAGAAAACAAAACCCTGCAGGAATCCAGCAGACTTTTGTTTGTCCATCACATCGCCGACAGAGGAGTGTCTGCCTGAGCCAACATCTTACACACACACACACACACTTGTCCACCATGGCGCCTAGCCCCATGCCGGTATAATCCAAACACACACAAATGTCACACACAAACAAATGATGGCTTGAGCGACACACACACACACTCTTGTATACCACAGCGCCTGGCGTCATGCCAGTGTAAGCCAGTCCAGTGCCAGCCTGTCTTCTGAACTCTGTGATCTCTGCCTGCTGTTTTCCTTCTAACTCGGTTTAAAGATTACAGCGGCTTTACCTTCCTAAAGTTACAATATGTAATCTGGAAAAGCGCGGCTCTGGTGGTCAAGTTCAGATAAGAATCTACTGACTGATATTTACTCCAGTTTGGATGCTATTTTTTTTCTTTCCCCAAGCTTCTGTTTGCATTGAAAGGTGACCTTACGCAAATGGAAAACGTGTCTAAAAATCCAAAACCGATCCTCGTTTTTCCAGACTGACTTCCTGAAAAGTTGACCCTTTGGATAGTTGCGGCTTCCATGCTGCAGCACTGAAACTCTACCCTCTCTAAATCATAGGTTGGACTCCTTACGGACGACTTAATGATGGCGTTGGGAGCATAATTTCATATTTGAAAGCATTGTTTAAATTCCCTTGTTTGTAAACTTTTGAAAAATTGCAGCCTTACAAAGCGGTTTGATGTGGTAATAAAAATACAGGAAAAGGCAGAAATGTACCGTTTTTTTTAGAACATTGTACTGACAGAACCACAAGAATACAGCTTCATGTGTGCAGGGTTTGCTCCTCGACTGAACTTTTTAAAATACTATATAAGCACTGCACGCTTTAAAGTTCATTTTGTAATGTGACACAACAGACAATATCTCCTGTGTTGACAAATGGCACAGACTGCAGTGTGCGGTGCTTAAAATGTCATAACCCGGCTCATCAAAAGGTTAAAACTAATTGAACGTTTGATGGAGTTGTTTGCAAATATCATCAGCAAATGGATTTAAACCAGTAAAATTTGTCCAAACTGCTTCAAAAGAGACAACGTAATTTGGTATTTTTAATTAACGTGACACAAATATCCTACTGTATGAGGGTTTTTGACTCTGACACAAATAAACTGATTAAGTGTTGCTGGTGTTCATCCATTTGTTTTGCAGCTGGACTTGCTTCCTCCTTAGATCCCTGCAGATTAACAGAAGCACCGATGGCTTAAGTCTAACTTCACTCCAGTTGGTTCTAAAAACAACCTTTTTTTAAATCACATAATGTGGTTTTAAAAAAAAAAGGTACACCCAGCTATGCTGAGGCCAGTTATAACGGGAGGGGGAGAACGAGGGGGAGGTATTCAACAATAGAGGTATTATCTATCCTGTCATGGCATTAACAACCGCACAAAGACCCCCGGGAAGAGATCACAGCAGATCACAGCAGATCAGACGCACACAGCAGCTTTTCACACACTCTGCTTGCCCTGCCTCTGCACGTACCGAGGCTGGGATCATTTTCACATCAGTCAAACCAGCAAAGCAGACTTTCTCATTCTTCTGCGAGGTGTGAACTCTTATTATACCTTGATAGGCGTCATCTACCGTGAGCTCATGCGCCATAAATCCACACTTTTATTTGCCAAGTGCAATAAAGGTAAAGGAATCTGTCTTTGTGACTATGTTAAAAGGAGCATTATCGAAACTCTCATATTGACATAAGCAGATATAACTCCACGTGGCTCAAGGACCTTGAGGACAACAACAGCTCTCATTTCGTGCGAGGGGGAAGACACGCACGGCTCATGATACAACATAACAGTGTAATCATGCATCGTGGTGTGCGAGCACTCTGCAGCTAACTTGGTCAGTCTAAATTGTCCTTATTCAAAGCCAATTGACCCCAGTGAGCATCTACGCATTCGCTGACCTAATAATAGTCTGTGCTGAAACCCCCTGATGCTTAACCACAACAGGAGCAGAAAGGAACAAGAGAAGATTTGTTTGCAAAGACTCCTGCTTTTTGTCACGTCTAATCAAATTTGAGGCCTTTAAGCAGGGCTAGTAGCTAGAAAACAATTCAACATTAGTGTCTTTTAACAGTTATGTAGCGGTGAAATTAGCTTAAGTAGCAGTGAAGCACTGTGAAGTTGTCTAAATGACTGAGCAATATGGACAGAATATCCCAATCATGACAAATTAGTCAGTTTATTTGAAAGCAATTTAATCAATTCCAAATGGAGCTCCTAATACGTGTCCTAATCTGCGTTCACAATAGGGATGCCAAGCCCCTTTAAGTGTAGCAACATGTGTAAAGTTCAGCATGTAGGTTAACAAAATGTGGACACATGGTGTGAGAGAAATGCGAGAGAAGCAGAAGGAACAGCCTGCACCTGATAAGAGGACCTGTAAAACAATTATCAGCAGCAGTAAAAGGCCAATGCAATGCCATGCTATCTCTGTTCCACTTTGCACCTCATGTACTTTGACACTAATAAGTTGCAGCAGGTAAGGAGCGTGAGTAAGACAAGCGCGTGAGTCTGAGGGAAACCCTTCACAGTCAGCCTTATTCGTAACAATAAATGAGGTTAAAGTCCAGGCTGCGCTCATATCACTTACTTGTGGTTTTGTCAAAGCTGCACACTAAACAGTTTTACACGTGGAAGAGTTAACGAAAAGAAAAACAAAGAAAGTGAGGGAAAAGATCTCACATTAGTCAATCCCTTTTTCTCTGGAAGGAGGGCTTCACTCCCTGCGGTTTTCAAACTTTGATTTGTTGCTTCCTGTGAGAGGAGAAGTGACTATACTTGACTTGTGAATGTCATTCAGGCCAAATAAGATGAATATATGAATCCTTAAATAACGGAGTGGGGGCAGTCTCGTCTTCATTGTGTGAGGAATCGCCTCAAACGTGGCCTACTGAAACTTTAAAATACTATTTGACCTGACTAATTCACCACATCCTGTTGGTAACTTTGAATTATGCAAATACAAATAATAGTTGTAATTAGCTACTGTATCATCCCGCTACGTTACATTTCACCTAGCGCCACCTTGCACTGATTGTGCTGTTAAAATTGCAGTCAGCAGCAGTGGTGCATTTAATGTAACACTTTTTATTATTGCAGAAATGGTCAGGTTTTGGTGAATGTGGCACAGAATATCATATATATCATCTTTTTTTTCCCTTACCATGGGTCTCATTCTAGAGCTGAAACCATTAGTCGACTAATCGATCGACAGAAAATAAATCGGTAACTGTTATTATTTCAGTCATTTTTCAAGCATAAATACCAAACATTACTTAGTTCCAACTCTTCACATGTGAAGATTTGTCTTATGTGAACGTAAATTGAATATTTTTGGGTTCTGGACTGTTGGTCAAACAAAGCAAGACATTTGAAGACATGACCTTAGACAAAAGGAAATTGTAGTGGTCATTTTTCACTATTTTCTGACGTTTTTTAGACCAAACGATGAATCGATTAACCAAAAACATATCAATGTTTTATAAATGTTATCAATCAATAACGAAATTAATTGTTAGCTCCATCCCGTCTTCAGTCCTCTTACCTAATGGACTTGTCCGTCCCTTCTTCTGTATTTAAGAACATATGAATAAACAGCTGAATACAAGCATCAGTCGAGATGTTATTTTGTTCTAGTTGGCTGTCCAAGCATAAGAACCTGCATACCCATAATCCTTTGTGTGTTTGGGGTTGTTTTCCTTCACTTTTTTTAAAATGATGATCTTGCAATCTGTACCACAGCCCTCATGTTTGAGGTCTGAGACTTTCAGGCGACTCTGCACCATTATCACCAGACTTTAAGCGTCATCATGACTGGACCAAACGAGCCAAAGTAAAGTAGGAGGAAACACTGAGAGCTCAAACAAAACTGCCCCACTCACGCTTGAGTAAGCGCTCGGGTCAGATGAGGCCTGCAGCCGCTGTCAAAACACCAGACGCTGGGAGCCGCTGACCGCTTTAAAAACCTGCACCTGCAACTAAAATCTGATAGAGATGGAGACAGGCAAACAGAGCCGGATACAGACACCACGCTCAGATTGGCTGGAGAGATATGTGGAACACAATTCACCCACTGCTGCTCCTGTTTTTCATCTTTTATTCCCCACACACACACTGCATCCAAGCACGCATTTCCTTGTGTTAGGCTACACACACCCACAGGGTTAGAAGTGCATAGAGGAACACAAGCGAACACACACGTACACACACACACACCTGTCCCTTGTATGATCTGGTAGGCTAGTACAGTATTAACCTAGAGTCAGAAAGGATAAAGACATATTATCTCCTCTGCTGCTGGGATATAATAAACCTAAGCTTGTGTAAGGGGTTTTCTATCTCTCTCTCACACACGCACACATTTTCTATTGTCTATAACCCACAGATCTCACAAACCATTGCTTCACAGCACAACAGGGACATTTGATATTAAGATTAAAGTTGGAAAACAACTGGATTTGACTGCTTTTAGACCAGTTGACGCCGTAAATGTTCGCTTGTGCTCCTCAGACTCCCTTTGTGTTAATTATTAAATAAGTTAAACCATTTAATTTGAGGTTTAGTTAAGCAGCCTGTCACGTAGGCTTGCATTGAAAGGGCAAACTGAGGCATTCATTTCAGCAAATTAATGGACCACTGGTTTATATAGAGGTGTGGAGGGAGGGAATGAAGCTTTTTAAAGTCTGTTTGGCCAGAAGTACACACACTTTCTCTCATTCTTTTCCCTACAGACACATGCACAATCTGTTATTCTCTCTCTCACACACACGCACACACACACGCACGCACACACACTCACCAGGCCACCATGCCTGGTCTACATTATGGGCTTCTGACTGAGTCATAACACAGTAAAAGTAAAAGCTGACTGTGAAAAAGCCATGCTGTGTAACCACAATCCCATCACAGGTGCTGGTGAGTAACGTTTGTTTGTGTCTGACAGCCAGTCCAATTATAAACTCACATGGGCGTAAACAATAACAACAACACATGTAGCTAGGAGGAAAAAAATAGACATTAGGGAGGACAATGTTAGCATTGGTTTATCAAATATGACGAGACTGAACAAAAGCTTATGAGTTAACATGATTTTCTGACTATAAAGTTTCATTTTAGGAAATTAAGTGTGTTATAGTGACTATAATTTTGTGACTATAAACGTTGCTTTTGTAAAGTAAAACGTCTTATTAGCACCCTATTAAAGTTGAATACCAGATTTTAATCCAGTAAAAATAATGTTCTGACCATGAAGCTTTATTCCAACAAGAATAAAGTTGATTGTTTCTACATAACCCCATCATCCACACCCTGAACTTACCTCTTATGTGATGCAGCTCAATGTCCGAATGCAATCTCTTTCAGTGGCAGAAACAGTTGAAAAAGAAAAGAAACAAGACTATCCAAACTATTTGTAATCTCCGATCCGGATAAGGCTGCACGGTGTGTAGCATACAGATAACTCTTTCAGCGGTGTGTCTGCGCCGTGCTCTCCTCCATTGTGTCTCTGCTCCTGATAGTTGAGTCAATTTGAACCAGCAGCGCTGTAATGAGCCTCAGAGCGAGGCGTATTCAAATGACTTCCATAGAGCCGGGAAAACCGGCCAATCGCCGAACGGGGGCGGGTGCCTCTAGGGGCCGCGCGGGCCAATCGCTGTGGAGGTATCTAAAAATCGAAATCTCCGCAGATTCTGATTGGCTGGCTCGCCGTCCGTCGACTTCTTTCTTTTCAACCGCAGCCAGGAGCAGTGAATGTTTTTTTTTTTGGGGAGAGCAGAAATATGGAAGGTGTAAGGTTTCCCCCCGGAATGTGTTTGAGTGTGTGGCTGTAAGTTGGTCTGAGTAACTTAAAAATCAAGAGCTTGTAAGAGTACAAGCTTCTAAACGGTTTTATTTTGTATTTGCAAAGTTTTATGTTGTGAATGGTGTCATTAAGCACTGGTAGGGATAGTTGCTGGTAGGAACAACACACAGATGTAGGCCTAACCCTCCATCTGAGGAGAAAATAAGCTATTCTACAACTATTAGCTATTCTGTTGTTAGAAAGATGATAGCTAATTAAACAGTGATAGAAAGAATAGCCTTGAAGCATAGTATTGCATATTGTAGCATTGTTTTCGCATATAAGGTCATTTGCTACAAATCATTACTGCTTACTTGCCTTAGGTTGCCATTAATTTCAGCACTGTATAGAAGTCAGATTGCAGTGGGCAAATGGCATCTTGAAATTTGCTCCGATATAGGTTGCCTAATTCTTGACGGTGAACATTTTGATGGCTTAAAGCTGCATTCATTCATTTCTTTATTTGGCCACTTCGGGGCAGCGGAACAAACAAAAAACACATTTATACACTGACATATATATCGCGAACATCGCAACATTTCTGCTCACCTGACTATATTTATATGATATTCCTTTTTGCAGCTCTTTTGGTTTCCACTAACTCCTGAGAAAAATATCTAACTTTTTAACAGCTAAATGTTGTTCACCAGCCAGTCGCTAACTTTGTCTGTCTGTTATCTTATTATGGGCAAGTAGCATTCAGTGGGCTTATCAGATCTTTTTGGCTGAAAACAGCTGTCTGTTGTAGAAAATGATTTGGTGAGAGCAGAGTTTGCGGGCTAGAGAAGTAAAACAATGAGCTGAAAGTTGCTACAGCGCTCCATGGAACTGAGGAGAACTGCAGAGTTGGGTGATAATTCTCTGCAGGTTCGTCACTACGAGTAGCCCCTTTCGCAGAATAATTTGGGTGACTGCTCATGTAAAATATATTGATTAGTGAAGCTTTAATTTTTTTTGTTAAAGTAGTGTTTTTGTTGAGTGGTACTGCAGTTGAAAGCAGGGTAAGTGTTGTTGGTGGTGTTTTTTGGTAATAAGCTCCAAATCCAAGATTACAGAGTTAGTTTATATCGCTTTTATTGCACCACATACCACTTTTACATAGAAATGTTTGTGTGTAGAGGTGCAGCACACTCTGCATTTGGTCATTCAAACCAGACTGTTGCTCACAGGTAATTATGCCTGGTCTCGCAAGACCTAGGTCTGTAAGATCTGTAACTGTATATTGCGAAACCATTTAATTGTACCTGACATTGAGTAAATCTGTAAACTCAGTTATTGACTCTCAGCGGTAGTGTGTACACTATTCACCATAGCAGTAAAGGCAAAGTGGTAATTTACAGGATCTTTCTTTATTTTCAGGAACTGCATTAATTGCATGTTGTTGTATTCACTTTTTTTTTCAGGAATTAAGAAAAACAGTCGTGATGATTGGATTTCACAAGCCCATAAGGTTGGAGAAATTACTCAACCCATAACACAAAGTTATCCTTAAATTGGAGTGAAAACGAGAAGATTATCTAAATTAGGTTTTCATGTAACAACAGGAATATGTTCGGTGAATCCTGTTCTACTTGCATGCAGTCTTTTGGTACTGTGTGGATCCTTTTAGGCACTGGCAGGGTTAAAACAGGCTTTAAAACAGACTTTAAAACATTTTTTTACTTTGTCAGAGTATAAAAACACACCTCGTCTCTTTCTCTAAATGTTTAGAATATACTCTAAATATATATATACTATGCTCCCTCCAACAGTCTAATTTCCTCTGAAATATGGTAATTAAAGCAAGGTGGGTGCACACCATACCCACCCCCTCAGCTGCCACTGCAACGTTGCCATCCACCTCAACACAGTCCAGTCCTTTTCATTGCATAAACATCAAATTACATAAACACAGCGTTACACAGATTTACACTACAGCCGGGCCCTGAGGTTGTGGGCGGCGCTCATTTTTTGATCACTGACGCCTCTTACATTCTGACACATCACCGTTCAGGCGAGAATAGCTGATCTCTGAGTCTTTCAGGCTGCAGGGTTTTCTCATTTCAGTCACCCAACTCCTACACCAGGCACCCGAGCGCACAGCTTCCGGCTGTGCTCAGCTGTGTGTGGATCATAAATGCATTCACACAAAAGTAAGCCCATGCACACGCATCTCCTTCCGGTGGTACTTGACCGTGGCGATGCTCGGTGAGGGCCCTCATGAGATTTGTCTCTTCGATTGGCTGCTTGACGCCCACAGCCGCCAGAGTGCTGTTGAGGAAGACTTCCTGTCAGAGTGGCATATGAAATCAAGGATGTCAATGTAAATAAGATCAACCGCAACTAGTGGTCACCATGACGTTAACACCGCAACTATTACCCAAGTATTTGTTTTATGGATGTGTGTTCGGCATACAGTTACTTTTGTTTTTATGCTCTTAAGAATTCCTTCCTCACTTCAGTTGGCAGCCATCTTTATGTGATGTCATTGATTTGAATCCCACCTTGGATGTTTGTCACCCCTCTGTTCATAATGTCACCTGTCTCTTTCTGTTGAAAACTTCCAATGAAGCCAAAATGTTCAAGAACTAATGAATAAAAAGAGTTCTTATTTTCTGAAACACATCTTATGTAACCCTTAAGTCCTTTAGAAACCATTTATCATTGTATGGTGGAGTGACAGCAAATTTTCTCAGGCTTGAAAGGGTTAACAAACATAAGAAAGGAGAGAATTCAATGTCTTCTTAGTCTGACTTTAATGACCTAATTGTCTTCTAACAGGAGAGAATGTAATAATGGAGAAACTGGAGGGGAACATCCTGCAGGATTCAAACCTAGGCCGCATGGTTCCAGAGGCTTAATTGGTTAAATGAAAAGGTGATTTAATTGAGTTTAAGTTGTTCCTGCTTCTTGTCTGCCCACATTGTCACGCTAGCAAACGGTCAGAACGTTGGTAAAGGGAAGATAGTCACAAAAAATAAATCTGCGTCCCTGTGTAAATGCATAGAGCTGATGTGCAGGCGTTTAGTATAAAGGTCACTTTGTTTAAGTTGTGCTGTATTTACGGAAACTCCACCAGAGAACCACTCATCATCGTGCCTACACGTCTCTCACGCACACACAGAAAATGCTCACTGTCACATTATTCATCAAAACCGATACTGAAAGCATCATCAGGAGAAACGATGAAAGTAGGAGTCTTGACCTTGGTTCTTAGTTGCCATGCCAACATCATACTGTCAGGCAAAGGTTTCTTGGTGAAAACTGATGCAATTGTAAATTCACTGTAAACACTCTAAAATTAGAAGATAAGTAGTAGTATTAGCAGGCATTGTTTAAATGAGAAATGTTTATGAGTTTATATAATTGGAGATGCCCCTGTGCCTTGCCTTGTCTTCTTCTGATGTTTCCAGGGTGCAGGTTTTATTTTAAACATTATTTATATTATTTCAGTTATATTATTATTAGACCTTTCCAAAAAATGTATAATCTTTGAGAACCGTGACTCACTTCAGATGAAAGCATGCAGAAAATGGTGGGGGGGAAAAATCAGACACACTTAGTTATCAACTAGCTAGTGGAGCATTTAGCAGCTAAAGAGCCAGCTATTCCTCCAAGGAGTTGGTGGAAAGCAAAAACAGAGCCAAAAGGACAGTGAATATTGGACTTACATTTATCAGGTGGCCAGAAACACGACTCCAAATAAATGCTAATGTTGCTGGATGTGTAAATAAGCAACTGCTAACAAGTTCGACATATCAACTTAAAACGTGATATAATATCAGTGTGGTGTTTGCGCTGCCCCCAAGTTCTTATTGAGATGGTATCAGAGAGGATTCAACTCAATTTTAGGTTTTTCAGGCAATAATTAGTGATGGTGTTGTCTTGTGCTGCATTATATTGAACAGTGTTTCTAATATTTTGTCCATATTTGTCCCATTTATCTAGTTCAGTTTGGCTGTTGGGTCAATAGGATTTCTTTTTGAACCCCAGTTGCACAATATAATCCTGTTAATTTCCAACTCTACAGTAAAAAATAAAACTGTCACAAAGCTATTCCTTTTACCTGTTTTCAGATTTTAGAGCATTTACAATGAGTACATTACTTAAAGTTTAACCAAAATGCCCAGAAACATTGTTCAGAAGCTGTGTGTTTTGGATTTCAGGGAAACGGTGACACAGACAAAACAAATGATGTCAGCCGCCGCCACCAGCAGCGGCAGCAGCAGCAGACTTTAGTGCTGTAGTGAGTGTGGGTGGGATTACACAGTGACAGCTGGGTGAGATCATTACGGTTCGGGAAAGGGGGGATAAGAAGGGGGAGAGCCCCGAGAATCGGGGGAGGGGAGGGGAGGGGACGGGGCATAATGGGTGTTGGGGCAGAGGGGTGGGAGGCTTTTATGGTGACATTCTTTTCTCTGAGGTATGCATGCACTTATATGTTGGAAAAGTTAAAGAATAACACCAACCTGCTTCAAATCCTAACACGCTCTAGCTGTCCCTTTGCATTTATGTTTACGTACATGGAGGACCTGAAGCGAGAGACAGGCATGAGGACAGTTCAGGTTGAGAGCATAGAGAGCATAGAGAGGTGTAGTTGATGTGTGAGATATATGGGGAGGGGTGGCGTTGAGGGGAGAAGAGGGGTTGGATTAAGGGGGAGAGGAAGACGGGTGACTCACAGGCTTCCAGTAAGAGGTCTGACTCAGCTACTGGAAGCCCCCTGACCCTGCCTGGAGACAATATGTGGCCAATAATCTGTGTGTTTTATTTTTCTGTAGAAAAGAGAGACCTTAAAGGTCGTAAAATATGGAGGAAAAAAAAGATTGCAACAGGGGAATACAGTATGTATGCTAACCAACAGCTACCACTACTTTCTAGGGTTAAGGGTGAAGATGTGTGTGGGTCCTTATAAACTGTAGAGATGATGAATAAAGCACAATATTTCGATTATTTTTATGTGTTTTATAGACATCCATTTTGTTTTTGTCACTGGAGAGGCATCAAAGAAAAAGATCCTCAGACAGATTTTACACTTTTGTCAGCCTTGTCAACAGGCCTCAGATCAGTTTTAAAGATGGTTTGACTTCTCAAAAACGCGAGTACACGAGTCACATCCATTTGCATTGAGCTTCTATGCATTGATTTACCCCTCATCATCACCCTCCCTATGAAAAGAAGAGAAACAAAACACATGCACACTGTTCCCCATTCATTCCTGTGCTCACTGTTTCATTCAGTCACTCATAGCACTCTGCTGTTGCCTTGAAGTGATCCATCTTTCTGCTAAACCCTGTGACCTGTGAATTGTGTTCCTATAGCGACGATAAAAAGGGAGAAAGGGGATCACTTTCACCCATGGATACAGCAGCCATGTAATGACAGGAACTGCTGATCAGCTGCTCCATTATGAGTCACATTGGCAGACAGCTGATCTGTATAGGTATGCCAACTTTTATAGCATTTAAAACGTTCCGTTTTTGCTGTCTGTTCTTTGTTTTGGCTTTTATTTTGTGAAACAACAGGGACAATGCAGGTGTTTGATTACGTAGGCTAATTGATGACTAAGGTTTGAACGTCAGTCGTCATCTGTGTGTGCTTTCTCCTGCTGTTAACGGATATGAACACACGGAGAGGCGTCAAAGCAAGCGAGAGGAACTGTTGCCTATCAGATAATCCTTTGTGTTTTCTGTACTTGTTCTGGGTTATAGTCTGCACCAGGAAAGGGACCATAGTTGTCACCTGGTTATATTCTCTAAACTAAAAGAGGGAACAAACCAGAATCGCGCCCTTAGTGAGAATCAACTTTCCACTTGTCTCAAGTTACTTGAACTTAAAACTAACTGTTGAACAAGACTGCAAATTTGAGGAACAAATTGGTTCTGCCTGCTCTCTAAGTGAAGCCACGAAGACACCAACACCCGTTCCTCATCCTCCCTTCTTCCTCCAGTTTTGACCGCTCCGCCTCTTCGTGTGAGACTCCTGTGATGGTTGCTGGTGATGGATGATAGTCGGACAGAGGGCCTGTTTCCTGGATGTGCCCTTAACTTCCGTGTCGCACACACAGATATCCTCTGAGGATGGGAGGCACACACACACACACACACACATTCATATACATGACCCACATTCACATACACACACTATATCTTACATTCTCTTTGGATAGAAAACCCATACATTCCTTACATCTGCTTTACATAAAAGACAAGAGACAAAAGCTAAACTTTTTTTTGAATATTTGAAGGTCAGATGTCAATTAGTGCTTCTTTTCACTTTTTTCTACGTCAGAGACTTTTTAAGTGCCTGACACCTCTGTGCATACGTTTACAATACAGCACAGTGAGCATATAAAATATGATGAGTACCTGTGAGAGATGTCAAGCAGGTGAACTCTTTCACCCAACCCTCCTCAGACTAAATGTTCTGCCAAAAACTACAAACTTGCTTCCAACAAATCCATGAAAAAAACACAGAAAATTCCTAAAGAGACCTAACCTCAGTTATACTGTTAGTGTACTGATGCCCAACTGTTAAGCAACACTTTTTGTCGCTCTAGAAGGAAAACAATTTGTTCAAATTTGGTGGCGTGACCTATTTTATTTTTGTTATGTAGGAGCTTCTTTAAAATACCAATTTGGCACAGAAAAAAAAGGGTTTAGGTCACATTTATCACGACTTTTTGAAAATGCAACTTTTTCTTTCCATTCTGGCATTTCCATTTTGTAGTTTGGGTCATTAAAAGCACAACCTATTTATAACAACAAAACAGTACTTTTTTTTTTTTGCCATGTGGACAATGAAAGTGCTGCCGTCACAGCTATGACTTGCACTTCTTTGGTGAAAGTTGCAAAACATTCCCTGTCTTGTAATAACTGATACAAACTTTTGTTGTTGTTTTTAAAGATATTCATATCCATATGCGTAGATGTGATCCTTACTGTAATGTAGAGATCTGACTCTAAATATTTGAAAGGAGTCGGTGCAACACATATTCATATAACTGTTTTTGTTTTTAAAGATACAGCGTAGGCACTCTTGCTTTTCTTTCAGCTCTATATCTGTATGAAGTGCCCACTCTGCTGCCTCCCAATCCTCCCAATAAAGCGTTAAACCCAATAGATGTCTGAGGTGGGATGTGAGCTGCCCACGCTCTTGCTAAAAACAAAAGTAAAGATACATCTGGGAGCGAGCGCAGTCTGTGAGTGTTTTGATTTACTTCTGTAATTTCACTGTAGCTCCGGTGGTTTTACTGTAAACCCCTCCTACACTGTCTGCAGATGTGGCATTGGATTTAGTGGGAGGGAATGTACATGTACTGTGTGTGTGTGTGTGTGTGTGTGTGTTCAGCTACACGTCCAAACCAAATTGGATTCTTTCTAAGGAATTCTATTGGTGTTTTCAAAGCAAACTGACTTTCCTCTTTACAGTGGTTAATCAATCACTCTGATTTTTGCGGGACAATTGAAACTGCAGAAAGACTTGTTTTTCCCTTTCACTTCTTCACAATGACTAAAATTCTGCACTCATTAGTGGTGTAAACAATATAATCTGAAGACATCCTGCAGACGTACAATGACTGATCAATCCTGTTGGCTGAGAGCGCACCAAGGCCTGATGCAAGACACAGAAGGAAGCCATGTTTTCTTTCTTTGCAGTGGTGCATAACTTACTTTAAAGCTGCTATAATTAATATTTTTGTATTAATGGATCACATGGCTATGTGTATGTGAAAGGTGTTGCTTGCAGTGGTGAAGTCCACTGATAATTTTCACCAACTCTGCAGTTCCCCTCAGCTCTAGGGAGCATTTTAGCATCTTTCAGCTCATTGTTTTGGTTCAGTCTCACCACTCTCATCAGCGCTGTTTCCAGCAGACATCTGTTTTCAGAGAAAAAACTTCTGAACACCAAACAGCAGACAGACAAAGTTAGCAACTTGCTGGTGAACATAGTGGAGCATTTAGCAGCTAAAGAGTCAGATATATCTCTTAGGAGCTGGTGGAGACCAAAAACAGAGCTATAAAGAGAGCGAATGTTGGACTTTCATTTGCCAGGTGGCCAGAAACACAAATGCTAATGTTGCTCCGTATCTGCTGGATGCTAACAAATTCACCATATCAACTTAAAAGTTGACAATATATCAGTGTTGTGTTTACAAGTCATTTAATACAGGTTTAATGCAATAGGAACATATGAGAGAAAAAAATAATGTCACTAATTTGCCAAGAAAGGAGTATATGACAACAAGTAAACAACAACATTTCATAAATAACACACATTTTTCTGGGTCTATCATGTTCAAAACGGTTTAAAGTAGGTCAGTGAAACAACTTTGTCTAAGATTTTGGTCACATTTTAATCAGAAAAATGAAAAAAAGTTCCCTTCTAACTGTTGTCACAAGTTATAATATTTTTTCAAGACTATCCTGGTGTTGGTGTTGGTGTTTCAGGCACAGTGAAATATGAAAATCTTTGCTGAAAATGTAAACCCCTCTATACAACTAATCAATTAAAAAAAAAGGGAATTTTACCTCTGACTCTGTACTGTTTGCCTTGTATTATTGTATTATTTTTCTATGACTTCACGACTTGTTGTGGATTGTCCCACACAATGAATTCAGCAGAGAGCAGAGTGGCATTCTTTGCATACATCTGGTCCTTTCATTTATCAACAATTGTCAGATGTCTTTTATTGTTTTTCATGCTGTGTAGTAAAGCCAAAGGCCATTTTCCACAATGAGGACAATACAGCTCCTAACTAGCTAACTAATTTCCTATTTTGCAGCACCTTGTTACGTATAATACATATTGTCTTTCACTGGATATGTATTGTGATACCAGTTTGAAGTTTGAAACAGACAGATTTGCACTTTTTACACACGTTTTCAAAAGACCTTGACCAGTCACTGCACTGTACTTTTATTTTAACACATCAGTCACTGTGACCCAGAATCCTTATATTTTAACAAAGAGTAGAGCAGCTGGTCGCATTCCTTTCATTCCTCTACATAATAAGATGGATATAACATCTATATTCATCCCAGTGACCACATGTAAACAGTCAGCACCAAACGAGAGGAATGCAAAGGACTCTGAGGGCATCCTGGACTTTCTATTCATACTGTCAAGGATCAGGGACAAACAAACTTGTTTTCACTCAGGAGCTGCATTGTTTCTCCACATATGTTGTTGTGCGGCTGATGAATTCAGTGCCCAGTCGAGCACCGAGCAGCTGAAACGTGTTTATGCTGGCCTTTAGGTGCAGGTGCACAATCGAACCCAAGGGAAGGAAATGGAGGGGAGGGGTTTGAATGTGACACAAACAGGAAACAAGCTTTGTGTTCCCTCCTGCTCAGTGGTGCACACGAAAGGTCTATTCCAAACTTTGCCCTTGCGCAAGCTATTTTGTATCTAACACAATATGCTTTGCCAGGAGCTTACATAACAGGCACTGTTGAAAGATATTAACCTACTAAATTCACCTCTATCATTCTGAAACCTTTTTAAGTATCATTGATCACATTATTATCTTCACACAGATCTGTACAGATATTAGTCAGTATTTAATGGGAGGTCTGGGCAAAATGCCATTGGAAGTTCAGGAAATGCCTCTTGATTCAAAATAATGATGGCAAAACGAGTCCTACTGTTGGTGATAGACCAGACGAGTCTTTTTTTATTGTGTGGCTGAGAAAAATGAAAGTCATTTGAATCCAAAACAAGCAAATACTGAGCCTGAAGCAATAAAACTGTAAGCACCACGTAACCAGCAGTAGTAGAAAAATGCCTGCCAATGAAAGCTACTGCATAACAGCAAATAAAAAAGCCAATATGGTAACACAATAGAAAATGATCGAAGTTGTGAAAAAGTATCCTGTATCCTGAGTCCTGTGGAAAGCCTTTCTGGCAAAGCAGTCAATTATTTGCTCAAAACTTCCCTTTAAAAAGGACCAAAATACACAAAAACTGCCCTCTGAACAAACAGAACTATTTAATGTCACTGCCAAAACACATTCTATATTTCAAATGTTTAATTATGAATAAACGATTGTAATGATGATGTCCTAAAATGTTTAGAATATACTGTAAATCCTTCAAACCTCAAAGTTTATTCTCAAAGTTTATTCTGTACATTAAGTGTCTGGCCAGACTGCTACAGTATGTAGGTCTGTATGTACAGGGAGCAGGGTGTGTTTTCCTTGTGTGTGTGTGTGTGTGTGTGTGTGTGTGTGTGTCCGAGGGATGTCCTACATGGTGTGGGAACAGGTCCTACCCCTGTACAGGAAAGACATTAGGAACAACATGAGTGTTGGGGGAGAGGGAGGTAGGCAGCCCTGGGGGCTTTTCAGGGAAGAGAGGAAACGAAAGGAGAACACCCTCGACTTTTCATTCTCACAACAAAACCCCTCCCTCTGTCCCTTCCCCACTCTCCCCCTCCTCCTCCCCCAACAAGTGCGAAGTGTCCCTCCTCAACAATAAGTGCACTGCAGCGTAGCACAACAACAAATAGTGCGTCACTAACGAGTAACAGCAAACATTCCTGCCTGTCTGCGTTTGCATGTTGTCCATTTATTCCCGCCACTTCGTCCCGGACTTGAGAAATGTGTTCTGGGGCAGCCAGTTTGTTATGGGAGGGGTCGTCTGTGTGTTTAGCTCTAATTTTTTCCCCCAAACAGTTTGGAGACTTTGCTGACTGACTGACTGTTGTGATCTGGCTATCATAGGATCCCTTAAAATTGCTTTTGCCAGACAGTTTGTGGGTTAAGCAACAGTGCAGTTGACTGTAGCAAATGTTTTAGAAGTGGTTGTTTTATAATAGTTACATATCATCCATGTCTTGTGGAGACATTGCAGCTCTGAAACATCAAGTTTTCAGGAATAAAAACAAAACAAAACAAAAAATCAGCCTTAATTCCAGCCAGACTGCCAATTGTTTCTGAGTTTATCCAGCTTGATTTGAAAGTGTTTCATAAGATTGAAGATGGCCTCAGTTCTTAGATGAGCATGTAATCCCTCAGTTGGATTTAATGATTTTCACATGAATATCAGCGTGATGGGACACAAGGTTTTCATATAACAACAACAATTTGTGACCCGAATCTGGGCCGCAAACAGCTCTTCTGTAAACATCAGCGCCAAAAGGGAGGGAGGGAAGAGTTTGCTTGTTTTTAGAGTGAAGTGCCACTCCAGCTCCTCTCATGGGAGTGATTCATTCCTGTAGCAAAACAGAGAGAGAGACAGAGAAAGAGAGAGCAGGGAAACCATGAATAAATAAATATACAATAGTTTCCACAAGTTGTTTCAGAGGTGAAGAATAATCATATTACATAAGAGCTGTACTTGTTATTACTGGCTATAACAGTCTCTGGCAGTTAATACAACAATAATTATTATTATTTTGCAAATTCAGATGTTTTAAATGCAAGAAATGAGGCGTCTATCCTCCCAAGAAAAGAGGGGCGTAAGTTCAGAAAACGCTTCTACAGCACATGTCGCTCCAGAGGGCTTGGACAAACAGTGTATTTTGTTGTGTAATTTGGAGGACTTGTTGGAAATTGCTTGAAATTTAAGATAAATTTAATCCCCAGCAGGAATGGTCGTGTCAGGACCAGAAACAGTAAGTCTGACACCAAGACAGCACAGTGATATTTTTAATATTAACACTGAATCAAATGACTCCCTGTAATGTGAAAGAAGAAATAGTTGCTGGTACTACAGATCCCACTGAGAATCAACTCTTTCAACTCTGCAGCACCTTGTAGCTTTGAGACGATTTTAGCTCGTAGTTGTGGTCAGCCACTCTGTATGGTTGAGTCCCACGAGATCTCACTAATTCCCCTATATAAAACTGTAGGCAGCTGTAGACGCTCCATGCTTTTGACATCACACAAGCTAAATGTACGCTGCTTAGTGGGAACAGAGACAATAAATGAGTGGCTTCAGAAATCCGGTGTCGAACATCCACAAACAACAACTGCAAACAGCAAACATTTGTCTCAGAATTTGGCTGACCAAACCAGAGCTACAAGCTATGTAATGGAGACTTCTTGCCTCTTTATGGGTAAAACATGCTAACACTTAGCTTCAGTGTGGCAAGGGAAAATATTGCACATAAACTGTTTTTGTTCCACAAACCTGTGATGGAAGAAAAGTTAATGTCTTCACACAGTTCTTGCATGCAACACATGAAATACACATCCGAGTTTGTCTCACTAAATTTGGACTGTGTTCTTAAAGAAAGGCTGCAGGCTTCACAACATTATCTATAATCACACCACAGCGTTATATACAGCAGTAAACTGTGGAAGAGAAGTAATGAGAAGGACACTTCACACAACAACTTCTGATTCATGTAGAGCGCCGGCGTGCTTCCTGTGAATAAGTTCATGTAGTGAATGCTTTTTGTAGTAGAGTAAAACTCAAAAATTAGACAGTTTGGAAGACAACAATAGCTGATTCATATCTAACTCACTTAATGACCAGGTCGCAGTTTGACCTTCTGACCCCAGTTTTTGTCCATGACTCTCAATCGTGGCCTCCTAATTAGTTCAACTTTACAATTGGCTCTTTCACATATTCTCTCAGACTGCTTGTCTTCCCAGGCTCACTGTTGTTTTTTTAAAAAGACAAGACGGTATGGAGTTGTTGCACTGGTTGTGCTAGTTTAGCTGGAGGACAAAGGAATCTCTGAAATCCAGGTTTAAAAACTATGTGGGGGGTGAAGCTTGTTGGCAAGATCCGTGAAGGTCCATCTAGTTATGTTATTGCTTGGATTAATGATTGGATTATTAACAGTTATGGATTAATTGGTTGTGAATAGGACTGAATTAGTGATGAAAAATAGTAATTACAGTAATTGTCATTAAATGTTTACACACGGTGTCCTTTCAAATTCTCTCTCAGCACATTCAATGTCATGATCATGTTTTTAGCAGCACGCTGTTTTTGTTTCTTATTCCTGGGATAAAAAAAAGGCCCACCACTCCAACAAAAATAGCTTTCAGTGAGTGAATCGTACACTGAGAAATTGTATCACCATAGATAATCCAGTTAGGTGTTGCATGGTAAAAGATCACAGGGAGAGACCAGATATTAGCTTTTGGTACAGCACATGATATGTAACGAATTTCCTGTTTTTAAACTCACAAACAAGTCTTGTCTGTTTTTAAGGCCCACTAGCGAGGACACAGGGCTCGAAGGTTTGAAATGGTTGAAAACTAACCAGCCGCAAAGTTGTGGCAGCACATCGGGCAGTTAAACTACCGCATCCTGTGCGTGTCATTGATCACACGCATGAAGGATGTGTTGTACTGTAAATTTGTGCAACAAGCGTCTTAAAGTCCAGCTTAGTGAGTGACATGATGAACTGTGTCTATGATTTATTTTTTATTTTTTTGAGTGCTTGTTATGATTAAGACAGAAACAGTGACTCAGGCGACGTTTTGTTTAGAAGTCTGTAACGATGTTAAATCATCCGATAAGCTGCAGGGTCAAATGGTTTGGCAGTGAGTCAGGACACCAGCTGCTGGCAGCCATTGTGTTTGGGGACTGACCTTTGTCACAGTGATGGAGAGGAAGAGTTGAAATGAGAGCTAAAACTTTCCTCAGCTGAAAGCGTGATATTGTGTCATGGGAGCTTTGTGTGTGTGTGTAGGAGACAGCAAGTGAATGTGAATACCTGCACGTATACATTTGTATTTGAAAGTGTGTCTGTAAGCTTGTTTGAGTGTGTGTTTAAAGTGTTAAGTACAGAAACGAAAGATGTGGTTTCCTCATGTAATTGTTTTGGAGTGTGTGTTTAGCTGAACATTGCAAAAAGAAAGCACTAAAGACCAAGACCTCCTGACTTGTGCCGAGGCTGCTTTCATTTCTTTAACTTTCTTTCCATTTTGAAAATAAAAAAACACTGTAAGACAACCGACCACAGGTTGTTTCCCCTCATCCCTTCCCATCCTTCCTTCCTGTCAATCCTCACTATAAGTGCTGATCTTGCAGATGTTGCCTTTATCTTTGTTTTCTCAGAACAATGTTTTATAGGTTGTTAAGGAGAGGAAAATTAAAGTAATTGTAAGACAACAGTTGGGATTTGAGCCAGTGGATTTTGTAGGTTTGCACAATTTCAAGTCTTCCAAATTTAAATGTTAAAACAATTATTGTGCCTGTACATCAATACAGGACACTATAAATAAAGAAGACATTGACTTAAGGTATCCCTTTTCATAGTAGACATTTGGTCATAGCCAGCAAAGAATAGTAACAAAATGTAATGTAACAAAAACATATAGCCTATGCTGACTGCATTCTATTTAGTCTTGTCTGTTTAAGGTCCTAATATTGTTCACTCACAAAGACACTTCAAAGGAGCTGAGCTATCATTAATGTTATTGATTCCACCTGTGCTTTTCTTGTAATAAAAAAGTCAAAATGTTTTCTTAAAAAGGTTTGTCATCTTCACGGAGAATGTGTATCCTAATAGTTACCTTATTTTACTACTTTGTGCTCTTATGGTAGTCTGATTTTTAGCCATGCTAGTGGCATGGCTCCAGGGATGGCAATGTTGGCCTGTCCGACAACGCCACCTGGGGAATTGAACCCCAGGTAATACTGTCTCACGATCCTTAACTAACTTGTTTTGAAAATTGAGGATAAAAAAGCCACACAGACTCTTTACGGACACAAGACAGACGTGTTGTCACAATAAACCAAACATTTTATTAAAATAATCAACATAACCAAATAATATCTAAAGTCCAACATACACTAAGCAAAACTGGGGAAACTGAGGCCACTTGTTGAGAGGCAGACTACTCTGAGGAGTGCCCAGGGGTGCTGCCGCATACACACCTCAGGTGCAACACAGCGATCCTCACAGCAAAAAAAATGGTGCAATCTACACTCGTGTCCCAGTGCTTTTACTTGCATGCGTAAGGTGTAGGGACCTTGGCATGGGTGCCTAGCCTCCCAACAATATGGCACTCTGCTTCACTGAAAGACAGGGAACTAATACAAAAAAAAATACAAAAAAAAAATAAACAAAACAAACAAAAACAACCCATTTGGTTTGACAATACAGGCAAAAGAATGACAACTCAATTAAAACAAACCATAAGGCCAAACAAAACGATAAGGAGCAAAACAGCAGCAGGTGAACCACCTCTGGTAAAGGGGACATTAACACACGGGATCACTCAAAAGGTAGGCAGGACAACACTCGGGTTCCAACACACAATATCACAGCCAACACGTCAGCTCAAAGCAGTAACACCAAACACTACCAGCCGCAACCAAGACAGATAACAGGAGCCAGAAGAGTGAGCAAAGGCCAACAGGTGCTTTATATAATCTGGCCCTGATTAGGGAACTGGTTGAGGGATGGGGGTCAGGCCTGGGGCTGCGTTCACTAACACTATGCAGGATACTGTATTTACCTGCACTAGGGGAGCATTCCCCACCACATTAGCATGCTGACGCACTACATTAGTATACTTGGTAAACCATATACCTGCTAAACATCAGCATGTTAGAATTGTCATTGTGAGTATTTAGCATGCTGACGTTAGCATTTAGCTCAAAGCACCACTGTGCCTAAGTACAGCTTCACAGAGCTGCTAGCATAGCTGTAGACTCTTGTTTTCCAAAGTGTGTGAGAGCCAACAACACCAGCAAACAGACAAGATTAGATCCAAAACAAGACTGAATCTGATGTTGGCAAGTAGGAGAGGATGGGGAGTTGGTCTGTTTTCTGTTGGACTATTAAGTAGCAGGTATTAGCTATAGCACTACTGCTATTTGTCTTTTTTCTTTTCTTTGGTGAATGATTTCATTTGAACTACTTCTTATCTTATGTTATATTTTCTTGCCCTGTCTTTGTGATGATTATCACCTCTCCTCTCCTTGTGTCTTCACTTCTCTTTCAACAAGTGAGCTAAATAAAGCAGCTATGACTCAAAGTGACTCACACCTCAATCACTTTCCTGCGCATGTGGGCCCACACTCTCTCACACACACACATACACACACACACACACACACACACACACACACACACACAGACAGACAAAGACTCTAAGGTGTCCCCAAGCAAAGGTAGCAGCTGGTCCCAGCATCGCGTTGCATGTTTTAGGAGAGAAATATCAAATATCTGAAAAGTTCCCCAAAACATTTGAAGAGGTGCCCCTGGAGATGGGATACACACACACACACACACATACACACACATCCACAGAGAGAGACTGTGAATAGTCTGGTGTGCCTTACGACTTAATGCAACATGTAGTTGCCAGGAATGGAGAGAGTACACCTAATGAATGGCTGACCAAGCTCTGGCCTCCCTCACACACACACACACACACACACACACACACACACAAACACACACAAACATGCACTCCCCCCACTAGACAGGGTCAAATGTCTTGAGCTGCTCTTTGTTGAGTTTTTGTTAAAAATGTCATGATATTTAAGCTAAATGCTAAAAATGCCCAGGGCAAAGAAAAACAGCAGCTTGTTAATTATCTGTGTCCTTTCTGATTTTATTTTTGTCTGTGGATCTCAACCTTCTAAACATCTGACAGCCTCTCTCTAAACTTCTCCTGCATCTTTCTCTCTGTCTTAGATGGACCTTTTCTCTCTTTCTCTCTCTGTTATGCAACCAGCTCATAAATAGAAAATGGATGTGTCACTCAATTACTGTATTTATACTGGAAATGGACTAAAGGCCAAGGTTTATACTGGAGCCCACACAGGGTTTTAAGCCTTCTTCCATTAACTTTATTTTTGCTCCAGTATCAAAAGACAGTGACTCATTCATCTCCGCTGCACAGGTGGTGTTATGGGATGGCTGGACTCTCCGTAGTGTTTGTTTGGGGTTTGTGTTTTCTGTCTCTGTCTGTCCTTCTTGTCTACCTGTGTGGAGTGATTTAGGTCAAGGGGCGTGGTCTGGAGCTGGTGGCTGCGGCAGCTCAATCACAACAGCTGCGTCCAATTTACAATCACCTCTGCCAGTACTTAAGTCCTGGTCTCCCTCATTAGCGTTGCTAGATTGTACCATTGACTCACATGGACCAGAAGAAGAAATTCAAAGGGCAGCAAACATCTCAAACAGCATCTAGATGAGCATCATCTTCTTTCTATAGGTGCAAGTTGAAAAGTCTTTTGATTAACTGATTGATGGATCTTTCCTGATTCATCGTTTCATCTCAGTGTTTTTGTAGTTTTGTACTTGCTTAATTCTGGGGTTGCAGCTGCGACACCATTAGTCACAGCTTTACAACAGTGTCCAAGAGGGCGAGCAACATGACTAATCAGACAAACAAATGGTTTCAAATAATCTCTAGTGTGTCACAATTGTCTAAACCTCTGAGGTGAAAGTGAGAACTAACTGGACCTAAAATATGCTTCATATTTCTCCATAAATGCTACTACTTTATATTATAACATTATAAAAACAGTGTCTAGCTGAGTAAAATGGTATGTTTTATTAGTAGAGAAAAAAATAATTTGCATTTAGCTTCAGAAATTCCCCTGCAAATGGATCCTGATGCACAGAAAAGATTAATTCCTTTGCACGTGAACTCAATATAAACATTCACTCGTCTGCTTGTCTAGCTCGAGAGTTGTGAAAAAAAACACTTAAAAGACTTTTCCAGCCCAAAAGACAAGACGGTAATCCTCTCAGCGTGGGATCCAGGCTCATTAAAACACACCACCGCTCACGTCACGGGAGGACCCGTCACCAGCTGAACTGTGACCCATTTTGGGTGTGACCTTTTCGTTTAAGAAACCAGGCTGTGGAGTCTATTATTCAACATCCTGGGAACTAAAGCTAAGCCCAGCACTCCTCTCATGTGCGAGCCAAGCGGAGTTTGTATCAGCAGCTGAATAAAAGACCTTATGTGTTCTTTCAGCAGTTTAATGGACCAAACTCTCTCGAGCTGCAGCATAGCAGCACATTTCAGTGTGTGTTTGTGTGTGTGTAGAGGTTAGAGTGTGGGAGGGGTTCCAGGATACAGACTAGGGAGTGTGTCCTGCAGTTTGAACAATCACACCCAAGCTTCCACTTTACCTCAATCAGCCACAGGACATTTCCCTCCTTTAACCTCTCGTTCCCTCATACTTCCTCTCTCTCTCTCTCTCTCTCTCTCTCTCTCTCTCTTTTAGCAATTTTGCACACTTTGTTTCCTTCCCATTCTTCACATCGATGTTTTCTTTCTGTGTTTTTCTCTTCCTCTGTCTCTCATTTTCTCTCTCTTCTATCCCTCTCTGCAGGTCAATTCATTTCAGGTCAGTTCAGTGGGTGCTTTACTGGCATCAGGGGGGAGTAAGTAAATAATTACAGACACTGTTGTTACTGTAACTGAGCAGCTTTTTAGGGGGTACGATTTAAAATCCCCAATTGTATTTTGACTGAATTTATGATTAAAGCCACTAAGCGTTGAATTTCAAAATGTCAGACTCTGGCGAGGAGATATGTCACAGTGGTAGGGGGGATGTAGACTTTCTGTGAACACTTAGTTCAACATTGTAAAATACTATTACTACTACCACTACCACTCTCAGTCGCATGCTTTAGATCTCTTTGCAAATCACATATAACTCCAACATGTTCTGTATGTCTTGATTCAGAGTGAATGTGACATTGCGTTGTACATCGGGGTGATTTCACAGATTTCCATCCATTATCTATACCCACATATCCTTTCTCAGGGTCATGGAGGGCTTGAGCCTATCCCAGTTTACATTGGGTGAGGAGTGGGGTACACCCTGGACAGGTTGCTGGTATATCACTAAGCTATGTCAGATTAATTTATTAATTTGTATGTATTTATTGGTCCAGAGGGCAGTTTTACTCAATATTGACCAAAATCATAATTAAGTGAAAATGTATTAACTCAAGAAATGTCTTATGACCCAGTCAGGAGGATTTCCAGATCCCCTCATAAAGGGTGATCTGTGATAAACATTTCTAATAATAAAAAATATATTTATCATTCATCATCACGGAGGTATGAAAGGTTGCCATGGGTTAAACTAAGGATGGGTAGAGCTCAGAATATACTACCATACGTATTTTTTCAAAATAACTCTCATCTGTGTCCGCAGAAGTCTAACAAGACTTGAGATCCAGTCTCAGTTTCCACATGAACAGAAACACACAGACAATCTGCTCTGCTTGCCTCTGCACATTTCTTTACCTTTCCTTTTTTTCTCGCCCTCTCTGCCTCTGAATGTGTTATGACACCTCCCCCTTGTGTTCATGTTTGGTACTAAGCACTACAACAGCCAAGGGGAGGATCAGAGGGTGGAGCTCCACCTCGCTGTGCTCTGTTCACAGGCACAGGTACATTTGTCTAAAGGCTGTAAGCCAAAGCCAGCAAAGCAAGTAGTAGCTGTTGGTGTTAGGGAAGTTGTCAGTGGTTGAAATGACATGCAGAGCCAGTGATGTTCAGTAAAGACGATGGACGGCACAATCAAGCAGCCAGGTGTTGCTCTTAACTTGATGCAAGTTCGATTTTAAGGGCCTAACTAACAATGGGGAGTTTTGTGGCTGATCTGTTTCTGCTCCTGCTCATTTCCACAGGACAAGTTTATGGAGGTAAGGCACTGCAGGGGAGAGAAAACCCCTTTTCCTCCTAACTGTGTGATGCATAGGTTAAAACTGAGAACAATTACACTACAACATTATAGTTGAATGATGTGTTGCATTGCTATAATAGAACTGGTAATGCTGTAAAAAGGGTTTTAAAAAACTGTTAAAAATGCAGTTTTTAATGGTTGTTAGTGCATTTTTATTAGTTTTAACATTCACACACAAGCTGTGGTTGTTGTCTTGAAGTGAACCCCATCCGCTTTTAATGAATTGATACAGGAGGTAGTGGTAATGTTGTAAATGCAGTATTGCTTTTTGTACAACCTTTGATTAAGTTAAAATGTGTCTGACAGTTGGCAGCTTAATGTTTAATCCAGTCTAATATTGTCTGTAGACATATGTTGCTAGATACTGGATTATATTTTGGTTGGACATGGGTACCTGATCTGATGTCACGCTGCTCACCAAATGCCCTCCTAGACCGTTTGAAGTCTGGTGTATAAGACTTTCCTCTAGGGATGCAACTTGCTTAAAACAAGTGCAATTAAACAGTGTCATCCTTAACAAGTTGCTCCTTGCTCTTCCGTAAAAAACATTTCATTTCACACATTTAAATTAACTGAAAATGATCATTTTATTAGTGTTTCTTAATCCAGTTTATTTAACACTTCACTTAGTTCTGAAAAGCCGCCTCAGAGCTGTATCAGCTCTCTAAGTGGACAACTTCTCAATCAACACTTCGAAACAAAGCAAAATAATTGCCACTGAAATATCAACATATCCTAACAAAGGTTGCTGCATGTGCAGGAATAACAGCACATCAGCATTGCCTCAGGTAACTGCACTTTATCCTTATACCTGCTCATGACAGCACATTAAAGACCTGCATTCACATTCGAGATGTGTCTGTGACTGTAGGAAGATTACTAATAATCCAATGTTCACTGGTATCATAGAGGCAGATTAGAGGTAGATGGACAGACATGGGTTATACTGACAGCGGGCTTATAGGCTTTATGCAGAGTGGCATGCTGGGCCGCCCTGCTGACTGAGTACTTCTCACTGGGACCAGTCTTATAGCACATAATAATAGCCTTGATAATAAACTTCATTTTTTGCAGGCAGTGCATTTCCCAACCAGAGTTGCAAAGGGATTTAAAGATAATAAAATAATAAGCCATTGCGACAAATGACACCAATGCAGGCATGAAATGAAAACAACAGAAGGACTGAAAAAAAAGATGATTCATTTTCCATTGTTTTCTATCTGTTTTTAAAAGCAAATTTGTACTAAAAGGAAAATCTGTTTCAGATTGAATGTTCGACTCAAACAGCCATGTTTAACACACACACACACACACACACACACACACACACACAAACACAAACACACACACAAAAACAATTAACCAAGATGACTTACAGCCAAAATAGTTTCACCTAAAGCCAGTCAACTAAAACTGTTCCTAAGTTCCTGAAAAATTTTACAAATTAATTAGCAATGTTGGCCAATTTGGCAGATGCTTTTATCCCCTGCAAGAAAAAAACTATATTTAGAGACTGAACACTATGTTAAATGTTAAATGGTTATGATTTCCTATATAAAATTGTAGCTTGAGTTGCTGACTGACATTTTTCTGTGTGATGGGGTAACATAAATTATTGACTTTCATGTAAATACACTGTACAGTTGTATACTGTACAGCTTTTATGAGTAATTTATTCATAAAATGCCTCCGCTTTGTTTTTTCTCCCCTTCATGCCAATTAGCTCTTTTTATTGAGACAAGAGAAGATAGTCTGTTGTATACAACAACAATAACAAACAAAAATAAAAAAATTTGGATCTGGCTTTTCATTTGAATCATTTAAAATGTAATGCTCCTTTAATTACTTTATTGTGTTCAGTCTCACTGCCACTCCATACTGCTGCACTGTTTAGAGAGCAACCCAACCACACACACACACACACACACACACACACACCTCTCTGACCTCTATTTGCTGTGTGTTAACGGTTTCCACGAATTGACAGTCATTTTGACAGAGTGCTCCAATACAGCTGCTTTGTAGGTCAAATCGATTAAAATCAAGAATGCTTTACTTTAATTCACAGATGTGAGTGGTGTGTACACTGGCCTCACTACTAAAACAAGTACATTGTTAGCATGCTAACACGCTAAACTAAGATGGTGACCATAATAAACATTATACCTGATAAACTTGCAAGCATGTCAGCATTGTCACTGTGAGCATGTTAGCATGCTGGTGTTTGCATTGTGCTCCAGCCTAGAGCAACAACTAGCCTCTTAATCGTGTTTTAATGTTCCAAGTTCAAACTAGCCATATAGCTGTGTAGTTGATATCTGGCATGAGGGTACAACCATGGTCATGAATGAATTTAAATAGTTGTCATTTGCACCTTTTTACTTATATTTGGACCATGGTCTCCCAATTCAAGTTAGCAATTTGATGTACTGTGAAAAACAGCGCCCCCTTATCCTCACTAATTAATGATGCTATTTGTGCTTTCAGAGCAGCTCTGCCATTGAGAAATGTTTGCACAACTAAAAGTCATTTGGGTCAACAGGGAAGTCTAATTAGCATCAGAACATTTCAGGATGACCCGCTCCAGAATGCATTAGTTGTCATTAATTGAATTCGGATAGCAGGTGTAAAGTGCAGAGTAGACACCACATTGACAAGCCAGTCAATACAGATTAATGGAATAATCTTTACTGGGAGAAGGCCTTTGGTCACCAAATGTTCATTTCCTTTTGTGGTTGTTAGTAGATATTTTTGTATACAGATATAACTAAGAATGTAATTAAATAACAAATCTCCAGTTTGCCCTTTTATGACTCACCCTCACAATAATGTGTAAGAAAGCTGGAAATAAAACCTTGTTTCAAATCAAGCTAACATGATTCTGACTGGGCTGAAAATCAGTATCAATCTAATCAATAGAGTTGAATTAGCACCTTCACCTTCTTAACATTATAAACTTTACTACATTGGATTGCATTAGATTTCACAGGTGTTCATTTTATAGTGGCCACCCACTGAATGTGAGCATATTAATAGAATTGTTTTGGAATACTGAAACTGGTTATCTGTGTGAAAATCCAAATCAACCCTCCACAGTTACATTGTGAGTCAGTAGTACACCTTTAGGGACTTTTTAACTGTCTCGTTTTTCATTGTTGTAGTGTCGTTCTACGGTGATGGCTTCATCCACCTGCGGACAGTGGAGGCATCCATTCAGACGTTGCTCCATGTACGATTTCGAACCTCCAGTCAGGCGGGGCTGCTGTTTTTGGCAGCTGGACGTAGAGACTTCTTGCTGCTGGAGCTGATCTCTGGTCGCCTGCAGGTAGGCTAAAGCACATATTAGGATAGTCGCACTCTTGTCAAAAGCAACTGACAGGAATCTGTTCATGGATGGCTAACATCAAGCAAGACAAATTAGTTAATTGTTCATTTTAAAGAACACACATGTCATTAGAGGACATTTGCCAGTTTGCTTTTTGGCCAGGGAAAGATCATTTGGATTTTAGTAATATTTCACATTAAAACCTGTCCAGAGGCTCTCACATAAAGATGCCTCACACCTTCAAAACAAGAGAAAATATGTGTCCCTTGGGCCATTTTAGCTCATATATATTGGCATTTACTATCCTGAGGAGAGCCAGAGAGAAGTCTGAACACACACAGCTTGGTGTCGGATTGCTCGCAGAGAGAAAAAAATAACCCCCTGGCACTGGCTTCATTTCAAAACAAGTTCCTTCATGACCCAGGTTAGGAGAGAAGACCACAATAGTTTAATGAAAACTCCAAGTACATGACACAGAGCTGCTCACGCTTGGTTGCGTTTATGGAATAAATCCTGAAATCTAAAGTTAACAACTGCCTTGATTTTGTTTTCAATTGTGCACACTCAACATCTCACCACCATGTTATGGCTGATTTTATGTGTTTTGCTTTTCTTACAGCTCTTTGTCTTACTAATTAAAGTTTGTGTTTTGGCACAGAAAAAGATATTAGAAAGACTTGCATTTCATGTGTCTTGGTTATCACCTTTTATAACTCCTTTTTCTCACTCTTACCCTCTTCTCTTCATCAGGTACGTCTGGACCTGGGCTCAGGTGAGCGTTCACTACGCTCAGAAAAAGGCATCCATCTTAGCGACCTGGCGTGGCACTCCATGGAGCTGACTCACGACCACCATAATATCAACATGACCGTGGACCGAAACTCTCACACCAGCCTCCGTATGCCAGGACCAGATCTGGAGCTCAGTGTCGAGGATGGGCTTTTTGTTGGCGGGGCAGCCGGACTGAACCACCCATACCTTCTCAACATCTCCACCGGGTTTAGAGGTTGCGTAGATGAAGTTGTGTTCAATGAACATAACCTGCTGTCCAGCCTAAGGCCTTATTCTGGGTACAAGAGTGTCCACGAGGTATCTCTGGGCTGTAGTCCGCAGTTTTCTGCAACAGAAGATGATTCTGTTAGTTTTTTCAGCTCTAAAGCTTTTATCTCTCTCCCACCGTGGGAGGTGCCACAGGAGGGGGTGTTTGAATGTGAACTGCACCCCTCTGCAAAAGAAGAAGATGGCATGATCCTGTATAGCTCTGGCAACCAGGGAGCGTTTGTTGCCATAGAGATAAGAGATGGTCACCTGGTGGCAACGATAGGAAATGGAAAGGGGAGTAAGACTGAGCTGCGTTCCCTAACATATGTCCACAGCAACCACACCTGGTACCCCATCCAGCTGCACCTGCAGCCCCACAATGTTCAACTGAAGGTGGGTGAAGAATTGGTCAAAGACAACCTGAGTCTGGAGCTCCAGGTCATCCAGCTCAAAGGGCCTCTTTTCCTGGGAGGGCTGGATGAAGAAGCCTGGGGAGAGGCAAGGCGAGCTGGGCTGATGTCCACTGTGCCTGGGGGGCAACTGGCTGGGAGAGGAGGCTCCTTTAAAGGCTGCCTCCGAGAAATTAGGGTGAACACTCAAAGAACGGGCCTACCTCATGCTGCCATCACCAAGGACATCACTGTGGGCTGTAAGACAGGGCAAGCTCCAGATGCAATGACCTTCACCAGCCCAACCGATCATCCTGTGTTTGATGTTACAACCACACAACCAATTACCAACAATAAGAAGAACCCAAACTTTTTGTTGCTGAGAAAGCTAGAAGTAGTGGAGGGAGGCCGGGCACTTCTGGAGCCCAAACACATGAGGGTAGGACTGGTTGTCTCCTGCTGATCTGTTCTTCTAGTTTTTTTTAACTTTTAGTTATTTGACAGGTTTCTTATACATAAATGTCAGTAAAATGTATGTAGTTTCCACATGATAGCACTAATATATAAGTCAGTTCCTCTTTGCACTCCCTTCCAGGTGAATCTGGATTTTCGGAAATTGGGCATTCATCCATCTCAGTTGATGTTCCGCATTGAGGCGCAGCCTGTCCACGGCCAGCTCCGGCTGGATCTCAGTCCAGACCCTGATGGGATGCTGGACAAGGGGCAGAATAGGACTATCACAATAGGAGCACAAGAGGTTGACCGGACTTTCAGTATGCTGGACCTGTGGCAGGGCCGGGTGATGTATGTTCACAGTGGGTCAGAGGACCAGCAGGACTTCTTCATGTTTTCAGTCTTCTCCAGCAATAGGAAGGAGCTTCCTGTGTTTCTGAAGGGCAACCGCCTGCACCGGTTTGATATCAGCATCAGTCCTGTTAATGATGCACCTGTGCTCAGCCTGCCGGAGGGAAACCTTTTCACTCTGGTAGAGAAGTCCAAACGACGGGTAGGTACAGCAGAATGCCCGAATGGTATGTATATGTGTGTTAAGTATAAAATAAAAATGAATACAACCACAATGTCCCCAGCTGACAACAGATGTGCTGAGAGTGTTGGACCCTGACAGCAGTCCTGCAGAGCTGGTGTTCAGCTCCCTGGGAAACCTCAAAACTGAGGTCGGACACCTTGAGCACCAGGATTACCCCGGCAGGTTTGTGTTGTGGCTTGTGAGGCTTTACAATGCCTTGCAAATCTTCTTACAACCAATCATAGAAGTGTACTGGAGAAGTGGCTTTATATATATATATATATATATATATATATATACAATGTCCCCATAATGCTCTCTCTATATATAAGAGAAAGACTAGAAAAATAAAGACAAAAACAAAAAGACTGTTTTGAAAGAACCTATTTTAAAGACTTGTTGAAGCTGAGGTTGTTAAATGTTAAAATAATACAATCTTTATCCAGATCCCACAAAGTATTCTATGCATAAATACACTGTGAAATGTTGTGAAAACAGAACAGAACATGGAAGTTAACAGGATTTCATCTATCTTCCAGGGCCATTAACTTGTTCTCCCTGAATGATCTGGAGGAGGGTAAGATCAGTTTTGTCCACACTGGGGTCCCCACCTCCAGGCTGGCACTCAGGGTCAGTGACGGGCTGAAGGTAAGTAATCTATTAGCATTTTACATGTTACCATTATGCTATATCTGTATAGGGTTAATTAACCATCTGCTCCTATTAATCTAATCTCCTCATTCTCCTCTCCTCCCTTGTTTCCTCTCCCTTTGTCTCGTCTCATCTCCTATCCTCACCTCTGGTGTTTCCTTGTTTCCTGTCCTTTCCACAGTTGAGCAACACAGTAGTTTTGAGGATTATGGCTGTGGCACTCGAACACAAATTGGTGAATAACACCGGACTGGAGGTGAACCAAGGCGGGGCTTCCATCATCACAACCTTTCACCTTGCAGTACAAGTTAATGTGGCTGATCAGGCAGTGGAAATCCGCTATGATGTTACAGAGTTGCCAAAATATGGGGAGCTCCAGCGGTTGCACTCAAGTGGCGACTGGAAACCAACAACTTCCTTCTCTCAGAAGCTTCTGGAAAAAGAACGGATCCGATACCTCAGCACTTACCATGGCCTTCAGAATCAGAACAACATCACTGATCACTTCAAATGTAAAATCAGCATTGGTTCCCTGGCTACCGAGGAGGTTGTTTTCCTCATCATGGTACGCTGGATCCACTTCAAAGTAACACGCAGCAAGATGGAGGTCAACGGTGTTCAGACTGCTGCTGTCACTCCCAAGGACCTGCATGTGATTTCTAAGGGTGTTAAACTCAATGAGAGCGACCTCTACTTCAGGCTCCTAACAGTCCCAAAGAAAGGGCGGCTATTCCTCAACAACAAGGTTCTACAAAGGAACTCAACCTTCAGCCAAAAGAACATCACAGATGGCTTGGTGATGTACGAGCTGCTCAACAGGCTGCACGATGACACAAGAGACACGTTCGGCTTTCAGGTGTTTTCAACAATTGCCAACTCAACAAGTTACGACTTCAGAATCAACATCAAAGCTGAGTCGACCGCCATCACCGTTGTAAACAAAGGCCTTTCAATCCTGGAAGGAGGAAGTAAAGTCATCAACAAAGATATCCTGTTCACTCACACAGCAAGTAACCGGGAGGTCCACTACAGCATTAGGGTGAGCCCCAGGCACGGGCAGATAAGGAGAATCAACCTTTCCAACTCAACTTCCATTAACGACAACATTGTGACATTCACAAATCAGGATATCATTGGAGAGAGGATCATGTACGTTCACGATGACAGCGAGACCAAGCAGGATTCCTTCACTTTTCAAATTATGGTTTACAAGCCGCACAAACACACCAGCAAGAAGGAGGATAGAAACACAGCCGAACACACCTTTAATATCTCTGTGCAGCTCGTCAATGATCAGAGACCTGTCAGGGTTGTCGATAAAGTTTTCCATGTGGCCCGCGATGGGCAGAGATTGGTGACGTTGAATGACCTTCGTTACCGGGACGATGACTCAGACTTTGAGGACAACTGGTTGGTGTACACGCGGAGGGGGATTCCCATGGGAGAGCTAGTGCTGGCCAGTGATACCAGTCACAAGCTGTACGAGTTCACACAGCGGGACCTTGAGCAGGTTCGCACCATTTATCTGTGAAGATTCTTGGTCATCCAGGTGGTAGAATATTTAGAATCACTAAGACAAAGGTATATGGATTTGCTGTTTAAGGCTTCAGATGTTTCTGTGTCATGATGTCAAGGATCCTCATGTGGTCCTCAGTTTCTGACTGATCCAAAAATAGGTTTAAAAGCCTTGCAACTTCCAGTAGAACTGATGAAGCCTCTTGGATGAGTGAACTAGTTTGCAGGAGTCCAACCACATCTAAAGGCACATATTTACACAAATTGTTACCAATGACCCCCAGTTCCTTTGACCTCTAGATAATACTGGTGTTTCTTCAGTTTGCAAATGTTTTTTTTATAAAGCCTGCTGATGCTTTTTCCTCTTCAGTCATCTCCTCCTCTTGTCTCTCCTCTCAGAAAAAGGTGTTGTTTGTCCACAGAGGAGTGAGTTTCGGGCGTTTTGTGCTTTTCGTATCAGATGGGAAACATTATGTTTCAACACTGCTGGAGGTGATTATTATGTCTTCACATTTATTTATTTATATTTTACAGGGAAAATGCTATTAATCAACTTCACTGTAAACGTGCCAGTATTAGCCAAGTGGCTAATTTTCAAATGATGTCCATCGGCCAGATGTTGATTAGCCATTGAAAAGAGAAGACAGGCAAAAACATAAAAGCACCCAAGCAAAGAGTTAAAAGATAAAGGGTAGAGGAAGTCAAGCAGTGTGCCTAGTAGGAAATATAAAGGGTCAGTTTAAATTGTGTATGATGGTTTCCTTTAACTTACTAGTGTGATAATAAGTAAGCCTAGTGATGTTCATGTATGTGTTCGCTGACTGCTGATATAATTAATTTATCTGTCTCTGTTGTGTAACTGGCTGGTGCAGGTGATGGCCCAGGATCCTTACCTTCAGGCTGAGAACAACACAGGCCTCACGGTCCAGCGAGGTGGGATCACAACCTTGACCTCTGCTAACCTCAGCGTCTTCAGCAACCTTGACATCCGAGACCCACAGGAAGTGACATTTGAGGTCTTCCTTCCACCTAAACACGGTGTGCTCTGTTTTAACGATGGAGATGGTGAGACTGTAACAGAAGCAGATGCAATTTCAATATTCACCCAGCGGGATTTGGTGGCAGGGCGCCTGGTGTATCACCACGACGGCAGCCAGGAGTTGTCAGATTGGTTCAATGTGACGGCAAGAGCAAGGGAGAAGAGCACAGACAGGCGACTGGACAGAGGGAGGAGGGAGGTACATCTGGACATCGGCGTGCCGGTAAAAATCTACCTGGAGAGTCACCAGAGGCCGCCAACGGTCGTAAGTAACCATCCAGTGGTGGTGGCGGAGGGACATAATGTCTCCATAAGCAGGGAGCACTTAGAGGTAAGTCAATAACCATAACATAGTATATGACTCATTTGTTACTTAACCAGGTGGTCACTTTCAAGCCTGTATTTGTTTCTGAAGTTACTCGCATCTAGGACATGGCAGTACATCAAGGTTTATTGTCTGTAACTGTGATCATATTGTGGGAATTTTATGTATATAACAGACTGCTTTCTAAGTAATATATTTTACAAGTCAAGACTTCAAAGCAATTATTGAGTCAGATTTCTCCCCGAATGATTTTGAAATGCTTGAGAACTGAAAATGACAGTTTCACTTTGACATCTTTAACTTGGACGTCATCTAGACAAACTGTCATGGGATTTTTCATATCAAAATGGACAAAATTATATATGACACTATCAGAAGTTCATTGTAATGTTTATTTTGTTCCATACAGGGTGCCCACCTGTATTACATGACTCTTGCATCACTCCTGTGGTACTATAAAGTTTATTAATGTCATAGTTTAATGACATTGTAATAGTTCTACATGCAGTGTTGTTTAATAATGAGGCCTGTATTAATAAACGTGACATATTTCCATATTATTTGAACAGGTGGTTCATGAGGACAGCCAGCCTTCAGAGATAGTTTTTACTGTCCAAAGTCCTCCCACCCTGGGCTTCCTTCAGAGGTTTCCCTCCAACGACAAGCACCAGAACCACAATGGAGAACAGCAACACCTCTATCAAGTACAGCCATCTTTACAGCCAACATTTAACCCAGCTTTCGTTAGGTTTAAAGCTGACTTAGTGGAGCAGGAAGATGGTCCACTATGTTATCCAGCTAACTGTAAACTTTGTCTGCAGTTTGGTGCTGGGCAGGTATTGTACAGAGCGTTTATCTGCTGATGCTGGAAAAAGGGTTAAAGACCCTGAAAACCTATTTGTCTTGCACAAACACGTTTTTCACAAGAGTTAGAACATTGTTGATTATTTTATATGAGATATAAAAAAGAAAGAGTTGGCAGGTACGCCTGGGACCTTTGCCACATTTCACCCCCCTCTTTCTCATTTATAATTTCTGCCACTCTTTACTTTGATCCATCAAAATAAAAACATAACTGGCCCCAAATGTTGCACACTGCAGCTTTAAAGTGTCGGAGGATTCACACAGAAACAGCACTTGATGGGTTTGTCTGCTCCGTTCCTCTATGCAGGGCATCAGAGAGCAGCCAACAAACTCCTTCACCCAGGAAGACCTCAACCAGGGATTGGTCATCTACCATCAGCAGGCTGCAGGAAGCACCAACGACTCTGTTCTGTTGGAAGCAACCAACGGGGTCACAAAGGTCCGACCTATCAGGCTGGAGATTGATATCATCCCTATCCTGTTGCCTCTACAGGTACAGAATGTATGTCTAGCTGTTAGATGATCTCCAAAAAGGACAGAATTGCATGAAAAGGGAGAGAAATTATTTTTTACAGCCAAAGGATTACACATAGGTGCAATTGATGATCACTTAGCCAACTTCTAAGTGACCCACCAACAAACCAGACAACCAGTACATTCATCTGTTGGTTGATTCTGTAGGTGTCTGACTTGACCCTCGATGAGGGGTCGTCCCTGCCGCTGACCTCAGACATCATCAAGGTCGCCAATCATCACTTCTCAGGGATGAACTTCCTGTACCAGGTCATCGTTCCACCGCGACACGGACACTTGGAGCACAGCCGGATCCCGGGGATGCCCATCACTGCTTTCACTCACACTGAGGTTCGACTGAGCACACATACACGGGTGTTATTTCTATTTCTGGAAATTTTGGTTTGGACTGGTAATTAGGAAGATTTATGCTGTAAAGTGTCAGGTATATAGTAGGTCTCACATATTAAAATAAAAAGTCTTAATGACATTAAGAGGCCTGGGAAAAAGATTTTACAATCATTTTAGTCTTAATATGCTTTTCTGTTTTGTTGCTCTGTTCCAGCATTTTTAACATCAGACTTACTGGTCTTAGGGGTTACGACAATGATTGCTTAATGGTTTTGAAATCACACACATATCTGTCAATTTTTTCATTAAATTAAATGGGGAACACATTAATCTCTGTGTGATAACATGTTTACTGTTGTTTTTATATGATCGGGGCCATGTCAGAATCAATCTCTAAATTAATCTTCTCCACCTCGCTTTTGTTTCCAGGTGGAACGTGAATACATCTCATATATCCATGACGGCAGTGACACACAGAGAGACAACTTTACCATTGTGGCCAATCAGACGGAAATCAGGAAGCACAGTCTGCCCTGCACAGTTCACATCAATGTCAGACCCATCAATGATGAGACTCCTGTTGTTACAACCAACAAGGGTCTGAAGGTGGGGAGTGACAATATACACCCGTAGGACACGTTCATAAGAAGTAGACATGATGGTTAATTTCAGCACACATAAGGGAGTCTGATTGCATCACCTTTTCTGAGTAAAGAGAGGTTGAATAGGATTACTTCTAACTATGTTTTTGATTAAAAAAGGACATATAGGGATGCTAAATGTGAAGATACTGTATAGAGCTAGCAAGCGATTAAACCACAACTTGTTGTTTGTTGGGGCAGTTTCCCCGTTTCCAGTCTTTGTGCTAAGCTAAGCTAATCGCCATGTCAAACTATTCTTTTAATAACTAAAGTTTATAGCCTTCCTGTCCTTTCCTTTCATCTTTCCTCTCGTTTCCTCAGGTGTGGGTGGGTTCAGTGACAGAAATCAGCGTAAATGATCTTAGTGCAGAGGACTCAGACACTCTGACCGAGGGGCTGGAGTTCATCGTCACACCACCCAGCAATGGCCACCTGGCCCTGAAGAGCGCCCCCTCCAGACACATCCTGAACTTCACACAGAATCACATACAAACCGGACAACTAGTGTTTGTGCACAGTGGTGAGCGTGTTTTGCTACTTGTAGTATCTTTTTTCTACACTTTTAGACTAACAGACGAGTCAGATGAGTCAAGAATAATTGAAGGAATAACTCCTCTGTTTTCTTGATCTTGACTCTGTTCTTGTGTAGGTGCTTTGTTGGGTGGCTTTCACTTCCAGGTGAACGACGGCGTGAACTTTGCCCCTCGCCAGATCTTCAGCACAACTGCCCACTCTCTGGTCCTCACCCTGCAGAGAAATCATCCAATGGAGGTCTACCCAGGTGGTTTGACACTCTGGACTTGCACAAAGTCAGCTAAAGTATAGTGATTGACAGTAGGAGAGGTTCTTAGGCAGCCATTTCTCCGTTCAAGTACAGTATCTACATGTGTTTTTTAAATCCTAACTGGTGAACTTGGTGAAACCAATCACGAGCCTGTTGATCTATCACTTCTCAACATGGGTATCCGGACCGCTCTTCAGGGTCATGAGAAGATTCATTAGATCATCAAATGCATTTATTTCTTTCCATGTTTTCCCCATTTTTCTCTGATGAAAGTGTTTAATAGTTTTTAGTCACATTCCTCCTAAGGTTATATGATAAAGTGAAATCTGAAAAAGGAAGCTATCCAAAAAGAGTGCAGTTATAGAACAATGGCACTGGGTGGCATCACTAGTCTAAGCATTTGCCCGCTGCATTATGTTTCTGCCTACACAAACGCATACAGGGCTGATAGTGCCTTTCCACTTTATTCAAGTTAAGGTTAAGTGGTTTTGACCTGTAAACATACACGCTTATCAGTAGTTTCTGTAGTCAAGGTTACATAAATTAAGCTGTTATTCTGATAGATAGCCAAGTATGGAACATTATTGTAGTTGCTTTTTTGATTTTATTTTATAACAATTTACATGCCCTTATGCCCTTCTGTGGCTGTTTACATTGGAAGCATGGTGATGTCTACTGATAATACATTTAACCAGGATCATTCACTGCCTCCTCTCTGTTGCTGTGAGCTTTTTCTCTCTCTCACTGTGTCTTTGTTACCTTTTAAAGGCTCTGTGACACCAATATCTGAGCAGGAGCTTCAGGCCGTAACCAACGATGTCATCGACATCAGAAGAAACCACTCTGTGCTGTTTGCGGTGACTGCTCCTCCTAAACTCGGTCGCCTGGTCCGACGTATGCCCGACAACTCTACACAAAACATTTCCATGTTCACACAAAGCATGGTAGGGATGTGTGTGGGTGTTGTTATTGTAAACCTTTATTTACTTCCCAGATAAAATAATTCCCTCTCTCCCTCCTCATTTCTTCGTCTCTGTCTCTCAGGTGAATGATGGAGTTATCTTGTATGATCAGAACAAGCCAGAGTCAGTGGGATGGTCGGCTGCAGACGCTTTCTCTTTCACCGTGTCCTCTCCTCCTGCTTTCCTTCCTCCACACACCTTCACCATCTTAATCTCCTACCAGGCCAACAAACATCACGACAACCCTCAACACAAGACCAGACTACTGAACAACGCAGGTACTGTGCAACTGTGTGTGTGTAAAAATCTTTCTTTCTTGTTCGATATTTATTTCATTTTCCTCTCAGTACAGAATAAACAGATGATAAATATTAACTAGTCATATATTAATAATGCAATATTAATGCAGATGTTCTGCATTTACACAAGTATTTAAACTCGTGAAAATAGCATCACAACTTGCATGTGTGACTCTGGAAAGATAAAGCCAGGTTATATACTTTCAGATGGTAAGATGGTCAGATTCTTCCTTGTACCAGGAAGAATATAAGTTCAAGAGGACCAACTGAGGTGTTCGTATCTGTTATTCAGGTGCTGTGGTGGCTGAGGGAGGCAGGGTGATGATTGACAGGTCTAAACTTGATGCCTCCAATCTCCTTGGGAAAGTTCCAGAGCCCCACAGGAAAGACCACCACATCATGTACCGTGTGATTTCCCTGCCGCTCCACGGGGTTCTGTCTATACGAGGACATAACCTCACCAGGTGCTTGACTCCATTCTTGGCGTCTTAATAAATGAACTGAACACTCAAATCAAAATAGGTCATACCAAATCGAAGGCACAAATACAAAATTTCAACACAATAACACAGAGCCTGCAGTGGAACCTGCATATATCAGATTTTCTAATTATCATTGTCATAAAAAGACAGAAAAAAACCCACAATCATTTGTTATTATTGCAAAAACTTTAAATAAAGCCTTCTTTTAGGAGTGAGATGTAAAAATTCCTCTCAACTTATATTCAACTTATGCATGGTCAAGACAACCTTGAAAATGTGAAGTAAATAAGTTTTTTTTAATATCCATCTTTTTTCAGGAACCAACCTGATTTCTCCCAGGTCACCCTAAACAAGTTAGGCATCACATACATCCATGATGACTCAGAGACGACGAGCGACAGCTTCACTTTCCGGGCCTGGGTGGCTCCTTTGGATCTCTCCTCCTCCATCTCCTCGTCTTCCGTGTCTGCTTTTTCGTCCGATTCCTCGTCCTCCTCCTTTTCCCCTCTCTATTCAGCCTCATCGTCCTCCCTTTCGTCATTAGACGTGGTTTCTAATCGACGTGTCAAGGACAGCCTGGCCGTGATGGAGACGTTCAACATCACAGTGACACCGGTCAACGACCAGCCGCCCCTCATCAGGAGCAGAGCCCCGAGTATGAAGGTCGTAGTCGGAGAGAGGGTCGTACTTGGACCAGACAATCTGCAGGTGGTCACAGTAATAACACGGATGGTGATATAAAGTCTATTTCTTCCACAAGCTTTTGTTAAAAATAATTATTCAGGATAACACATGGGTTTTCTGTGCACACCGTGACAGCTCTGACAATTTTACCTTTTGAGATCTCTTAAACCAGCATGGTTAATTATGAATGTTTACTTTGGGTTACCATTCCTTAAGGAGTCTTATAAAATGCAATCTTGTCAATTTACATGTCCAGGTTGAGGATCATGACACCCCTCCAGAGGAGCTGCACTACCTCGTGATCAGTAAGCCCAACAACGGCTACCTGACACTGGGGGAAAGACCGGAGCCAGTGACCTCCTTCACCCAGTACGACGTCAACCACGGCCGGCTGCACTTTATACAGCAGGTGAAGGAGACTTTACCGCTCCAATTCCTTTTTGCAAATGTGTGTGCATTAGGGATGTCCATTTGATGTCATTTTTATGTGATCATAGAATTGTATAACAGCATCTGATGGCAAAAGTTTTTGCTTGTCAAAAAATGTGCATGCATTGCTGTCTGCCACAGTGTGTTCTGATACTGCCACTAGGGGTCGCCAAAGACAGAAATGTTCAAATCCTACGAATTAGTCTTGTCATAGAAATAGATTATGTGTTTTAGAAAGTGACGTGTGGATGCACTAAGAACCAGAGCATCTTAAAGTTAACCTCTGCAAATCATAGGCTTTAGGTTTTTTAAATGCATTTTTCCTGACTTTCAGGTAGCCATTGATTTCCATTCTTTACGGTGTGGTGTGAAAGTCAACTTTAAGACTTAAGAGATTTAAAACCTGCTTGAGATATGTAATCTATCAGCAGTCTTATTTTCTTCAGTTAGATCATTGTTGTGTGATAATGCAGCTGAGAGAAGGGGCTGTTTTGAAAAATGAATGCTTGTCTTTAAGCGTTAACTTTTTTTGGGTGATTTTCCTTCCATTTCCACTGTGTTTCTTTTATCCTTTCTTCCTGTGTTCCCTCTGTCAGGGTGAGCCCTCAACAGGTGTTTTCTATTTCAACGTAACCGACGGTCATCATCGTCCACTCTACAAGCTGTTTAGTTTGGAGGTCATAAAGCCCTCTGTCTCCATGGTGAACAACACTGGCCTGTCATTGGTTCAAGGCAGGACTGCGGTGGTCCTGACAACCAACCAGCTTGCAGCTCAAACCAACAGTCGCAGCCGGGCCAACATCACCTACACTGTCACCACACACCCTCGCCACGGACGCATTGCTATTAACGACCAGGAAGTCACGACCTTCTGCCATGAGGACCTGCAGTTTGGCCGTGTTGTCTATCACATGACTGATCTCAGTGAATCAGAGGACAGCTTCCAAGTCTCAGTGTCGGCGTCGTCCCCCGGCATTGACTATGGAAATGTAACAGCGCAGACGGTGAAGGTAACTGTGCTGCCTCTGATCTACCTGAGGGAGCCAGTAAGAGTGCCCAGTGGTATCGCTGTGAAACTGGGGAAAGCCATGATCGATGCCTCTGAGCTGGCGAGAATCAGCCGAGCCGACCCCGTATTTGAGGTTCTGTCTTCACCAAAACATGGGAAACTAGTCAAGGTAAAGCTGTTCACTGTAAGCTTTTGATGAAGTTTGACATGCCATACAGATGTTTTTGCATAATAGCTCAACTCCAATTTGTGTAAATATAGAAGACACTCACTTGTGATAGGATATCCATCACAGTAAACATTTAGTTGCCTAAGCTTTTTGTCAAACCAACTAACATTACCATCCCATGATAATACTGTTGAGAGCATAGATACTTGCTTGTGGGAAACTCCAACATCTGAGACTTAAGAGTCAGCTGCTAAACAGCTTTGCATTTTCCAGCTACAGTATGCTGTGGAAAATGTCTCTTGAATTTAAAACATTGCCAGCAGGCTCCACTCAAGTCTTGCATGTTGGAGCTTCTATTTAGATACGGCCCCTTCCTTTCAACTGCATTACCACATGACGACAATGTGACATTGACAAAAGTCGAGCAAGTTTCAAGTCTCAAGTGTCTGTCATGAACTGCAACCAGCGATTGTCTGGAAGGTATGAAAAAGCATTCATCAATGTAAAAACCTATAATATGCTTTGGAAAAAGGTCAGCAGTAATTTGTAGTAAATATGTCAAAACAAGCTAAACACTGTCTGATCTTTTTTTACTTCTTGTGTGCCCTAGATGTTTGTCCTGCATTACTTTCAGCTGAACACACAGACATGTGAAGCCTATTTTCCCTGAACATGTTAGCAAAATGTGTCAGCTAGTACATTAACGACAATTTTACAAATTTACACTCTTTAAAAAGTAACTCAATACCAGGCTAAATGTATGTTTCACTAGTCTCTGTGGTTAAAAGTTTCAAGTGTGTTGTACCTCTGACAACACTCAGCATCACTAATAGGTGTGGAAGTGTCAGAAGTGTGCTCTGTAACCACACCCAACTCTCAATGTGATGTCACGGTTTACCGACACACCCTGGAGTACACTTCTGCATCACTGCTGTAAGGTGAAAAGTTGAACCCCTGGAGGTCAGCAAAAACAAGATTTTCATCTGGTGTTAATAAAGTTGGTAATAAAACAGAACAATTACAGAAACCTCAGAGACTCGTGTCACTAATAGTCTAATCATCTGATATCAGTTAACTTTCTCTTCTGCTGTGTCTGTGTGCGCATGTATGCAGATGACCTATGACCCTAACCGAGCATCAGAGGTCCTGAAGTCGTTTACGTTCCGAGATGTGGTGCAAGGCCGGGTCGCCATCGAGGAGACTCTCAGCGACAGTGACAACCAGCTCCATAATAACAAATCAGCACTCACAACCGCTCGAGGCCACGCCCCCGCCACACCTCTCAATGATTCGTTCATCTTCCTGCTGAAGGCCGGAAACGTCCAACCAGCGAAGGGCGAGCTTCACTTCACCATCTTTCCCCACCACCAGATGCATCATGGTCCGAGCGGTTCAATTAAAGCAGACGGTGCAAGTCATGAACACACGACGACCCATCTCCCGACACAAAACAGGACTACTACCGGAGGAGGAAGAGGAGGTGGACGAGGGGGATCCACGATGCACAGCGGGGTCGCCTTGGGTTTGCCCCCCCACATTTTGTCACATAAGAACAACAACAGGACGCAGCACAAGTTGAGGCCTCACAGCCGCGGGGGGAACCACACACGCAGTGGGAGTCATGGAGGAAGATCGAGGAGTGGTGCAGAGGGAGCAGGAGGAGGTCACGGTCATGCCCCACAACCCCACACTCCTTCTGTGTCAGACAAACACGGTCCAGCGCATCCTCCTAACAGCCACCCGGTTCACGTTGAGGTCCTCCCTCGTCCCGCCTCCGACCCTCTCCTCATTATCCTGCCGCTGCTGTCCTGTTTGCTCCTCATCGTAATCCTCGTAGTTTTGATCTTGGTGTTCCGCCGCCGCAAGGAGAAACAGGCCCGGCGGCGGCTCCTCCAGCAGCTCGTTGCAGTGGCGCTACCGCCTGACGAGGGCACTGAGGGCAGCCCTTACCTGGGCCGGGCGGAGCGGAGCATGGCTATGCCCTCTGTGGTGGTCACCCCGCTGGGCCCTAGAAGCTGCCCTACCTCACCCAAGGTACCCATAAGTCCCAGAAGGAGGAGTCTGGCCCCTGGGATGACCTTCTGGGGCCCATTTGAACCTGATAGGGCAGGTGGTGATAGGAATATTAGACGTGGTAACAGTATTGAAAGAGATAATGTACCTTGTGGTAATGCGGTACCAGCTGTCACTGCAGGATTCAAGACCTCTCTAAAATCTAGTTCCCCTACTCCGACTCTTAAAGACAACCAGTACTGGGTTTGATGGAAGTAATTCAAAGACAAACTGTGCCTTAGAGGGGTATTTGAGGAATGAAGGGTATAAATGGCATGTGCGTACTCTCCAGGAGACATAATAGTCATCTAAGGCACATCTGACCTGCTATGAACTTTTTAAAAACAGGACAAAAAGATGCACAATTGTTGAAGAAATTGTTCCCATTTTTTGTACGAAATGTATGAATTCCATTATATTTAATGTAGGTAAGTAATTTCACTGAACCAACTTGAACTGAACACACTTTGTTGTAGTAACAATGTACCGAAAAACTGTTATTTCATCTGTAAGACCTTATCCAGCTACCTAGGAGGTGTGAGGTACCACTATTCAAACTAAACAGAATCCATTATTACTGCTTAGGCAGCTGTTAGTCATTGTCCTTTCAAGGTATTTTCCAGCAAATATGCTATATTTGTAACCAACAGTCTGACTAATTCTTTAAAACACTGATAGTGTATTTTTGTATTGTATTTCTGGAACTGTTGCTGAACAAGGAAGTGAAACATAGGCTGAGTGAAGCATTTACTGTAAAACTTGACCGGTTTAATGTAGCCTAATTTTAAGTTAGCTCAATTGTGAGTCGGTAGTATGACCGGTACTTGACACCTCTCACATACAATATTGTAACTGTACAAAGTTGATGTGTTACTTCAAAACCATGCATGTCAGCTGGTAGATCATAATGTCTGTCTGTACATGTAACTAAAGGTAACACTTCCAAGTCCATGCATGCAAACTATTTTTCTAACACTCACCCCTCATGCACAGGCGTCATTCACTTTTCTGCACTTTTCTGTTTCTTTTGTTCGGTTTTGTTACAGCACTGATTGAGCTGTCATGTGACCGTTTCTGACACAGTAAGACATCAGTAGCTTCCTCAGTTCTTGTTTTTTAATAAAATATTTAATAAAAGATGTCTAAAAGACTTCTGCGTGTTAAGCTCAAACACATAAGTGTGAACAACAGTCAGTGGAGTAAATACTAAGAAAGAGGATCAGAATTCTTCTTCTCTGAGTCTCTTAAGATCTTCCTGTTGTGCAGTGTTTTTTTTTTTTGCTCTGTTAATGATCAACAGCAACAGACTGTCCATCTGTTGACAATGGAGATGCAAGATTGACAAATGTGTGACAATTACGTAAAGACCCCTTTAGGTTTTATGTAACTTGCAAAAGTAGGCCTCAGCCAGTACAGCCATTCAATAATAAAAGACAAAGAGAATAAAGCTTTCACAGCCTACAGGTAGATAGATAGTTTTGTTATTTTAAGTCAGTACTTGAAACATGTTTCCAGATGTGTACTGACCCATATATGCACCACCACACTTGCAGCATATGTAAAGTATCCTGAATTAATAATTTTTGGTGCATCATCTAAGTGGTTTCTCAACCTTGTCCTGTATATAAAGTCTGGTTTTAATCAAATAATGAGTGTGTATGTAAATGTTTCAAATTACCCCATAACCAGTCTGACTAACAGGTACTCCTGCTGTCATTCTTTTAAAACCCAACTTAAAAGTAATCTTTAGAATATGTTTATGAATCGAAAGTATTAGCTGATTCAGAATAACCGATATAATCGTTTGAAATGATTACCAAAAACCAGTGAAGAAGAAAATGAAAACAGGGAGAAGAGGAGAAAGAGTCTGGTCTAAATAATGAAGAGCCTGCGACTGCAGTAACCTGACCGGCTGTCTGTGAACTCTGGTGTCAGATATCAGGGACTGGACTGCTGCTGCTGCCTCCACAGGAAAAACAAGTGATAACACGCTTCTCTTTGGGGAAACTTTGCACTGAAAACACACAGAATGCAGATTTTTATGAAAATATGATGCCGCAGCTGCCTTGTTTAAAAATAGTGAGTGTGATTTAAAGAAATAATCTGACGTTTTTGTATAAATACGTGTATGTAATGCTTATCTCCACTGCAGATTGATAAGACACAACAGTGATAATTTCTGAGTCTGAGGTTAGACCAATCAGTTAAACAATGCAATGTATTTATTCTTTACTTTTTTATGCTTACTGTGCAATGCACTATTATTAGCAAAAACATCTGGGCGAAGTTAATTCATTGATAAAAACGCAGGTGATTGTAAATGTCGGTAGTTTGTGGTGGAGTTGTGTTTTGTTTAATAAGCGCATATCCAAAGCAGCAGATTAGTGTGTTTTCATATTCAGGGCATGAGCTCTTCTCTGATTTTGATAAACAGTGTTGGCATGTACGACAACTCAAAAACAAAATATTTCAATATCGCAAAACATTAATATTCATCAAAACACTAATTGAAAGACACAGAACAAAACGAGTGAAACTATAAGTTATATTTAGGTCAACAATACAGATATATAATTGAAATAAATTCTACTTTCATTTATTTACTGAAATGCTGTTCCGCTGTGTTACATTGCAGGTGTTATGAAACAGTTTCATCATAGCGAATTACGTGTTTCAGAAGAATGGTGGTTTATCCTATTATAAACCTTGGAAAGTAAAATCCCAGGAAAGGAATGTGAAGTCACATTTGACGTTACGACATTTACCAGAAATACTCTACGCAAGCGTAAAATTGACAGCACTAGATACTGTAAACCATCGTAATGCATTCAATTGATTATTTCAGTTATCTACCATTTCCTTATTTATAGGAGCACATTGGTTATATTTACCAGATCCTAAACTTCCCTCTGGGTGTTTGATACGTGCTCTTCATGGAATCCCTCTCATAATATGGTAAAGAAGTGACAGCATCTGAGTTGTGAGAGGTGTCAGACATCAGAAGTAGGTCAAATTTCAAGCTGTAATGAAACAACTAAACTGATTCAACAGAGTAGATTACGCCCACTTTGCCTCCCTTCCATAATCACAAACAATCACTTGCATGCTGTCATGTCTCATCAAAACAATACTGAACAGGTCATTCAAGTAAAAACAGACACATATAGAGACAACAAAAATCATTAAGTCCTGTCTTTCAATCATTAAAACATCCAGTTTAAGTGATTTGGGGAGTTTCAACTCTACGTTTCTGTTGCGTTACCGTGTTCCCGGGTGGAGGGTTTCCATGAAGTGGCAAGGCAGTGGAGGCATGGAGAGATCACGTGACCCTGAAACCGGGAATCGAGAGGCAGCCCCGTCATATTGAGAGCAGCTGTTTTTAATATCTGTCGCAGTCCCGCTGAGTTGCAAGATGTGCCTGGAGCGTCAGCAAAATCCCTGTTACCAGTACATTCATCAGAGCCGTCCAGATAATCCAAGAAGTTGTCATTCCACAGTCCAGTGGCTTATATTTTTTAAAAGAGTGGTATATTTCTTCCATCAATCACATCAAAACGTTTTTCTCTCTTAAAAAGGAAGATGTTCTCCATTACTGGAGGACAAACCCATCATCCCCGTCTGCCCCCCTCTTCAAGCTTCCCCCAGTTTCCTCAAGGCCTGTATGGTCCAACTTCCCCGTTTTCTCCCTCTCTTTCTACTCGCTGTCGTCATATCTCTGAAGCGCGTCCTCCAGCTTGGCGGTGATCTTCTGGAAGAAGCCGATCTGTTGACCGAGGTGGTGCTGCATCTGCGAGCGGAAGTCCCGTACACGCGTGCGGTGGAAGTGCTGGATCTCTGCCAGAGTGGCGCAGGAAATGATGTTGCAGCGATCGTGGAGCTCACCTTCCTGCTTTGGACAGTCTTTCACCTTGGTCAGTGCACCTGGAAAAAGATGTGGGAGGGAGGGAGGGAGGGAGGGAAAGAGAGGGAGAAGACTGAGAAAGTGTGGCAGGTATAGTGGCGAACTAAAACTAGAAATTCCAGGATTGGCTCCAGTAAGAAAACCTAATCCAAAAATCACAGGAAAACTACTAAAAATGCAGCCTTGAAACATAATCATGTTTAACAGTGTCATACAGTTCACTCCATGTGTCTGGACAAGGATGGTAAAATAAAAATAAATGATGTAATATCATTTTTATGCTATATTTCTGTTTTTAGCAGCCTTATGGCATTGTTTTCTTGACTTTTCTTCAGTGCATTCGCGTTCTTGCTGAGAGTTTGCTGAGAATTTCGATACCCGTCCGTACTGTCCGTTAATTAAGAGGCTACAGCCAGGAGGTGGTTAGCTTAACTTAGCACGAAAACCCTCAACTTGTTTTTACATTTAGGTTTTTGAACAAACTAGATATATAACGTGTTAATTAGTGAGCTTCAGAGGTGCTGTTAGGGCAGATGTTTTTTTTTTAATCTTTGGACAGAGCCAGGCTAGCTGTTTCCCCCTAATTCCAGTCTTTATGCTAAGCTAGGCTAACTGTCTCCTGGCTGTAGCTTCATATCTAATGGACAGATACCAAAATGTCGAACTGGAAATGTGTCTTTAAAGAACACCATCTACCACAAGCCCGAGACAAGTGGTGGGGTTCGAGAATGGACAGGGAAGACTGAAGAGACATTTTAGATTTACAAAAAAATTATAAGAAGTTGGTAAAATGACATTAGAAGAGAGCGTGGGTGGATATAAGTCACAGAGAAACAGTTACAATGACGTGTTAATAAACAATAGTGGCTAACAATAATGCTGAATAATTGTTTAACTTGACTGAAGTCATATAGAGTTCAAATTCTAACAAGTGCTGTAGTCAATACTCATTTATCTTAGAATATGTACAGTAAACGGCAGGAATATCTATTACATTGAGTTACAGAAGCTAGTGGGACAGCTAGTACGCCACGACAAGCAAGTACAACCTATAGTTATAAAGACTGCAAGGGAGAAAATTCTCCAAGCTGACCATGACATTTCTTTCATACTGCAGAAATTAGCTGATTATTGCATGCTTTTTCCAAGTTTCCTTCAAGTCACCCAACGCCCCGTAGTGACTCAGAGTGGCTAGGTTTAGTGTGACTAAACTTTTGGGGCGGGGTAGTACAGTTTGGACAGACATGACCCATGAAAAAAATGGATGAAAAGGAACTTGGAGTAAGTCTCTAACATGGCAGCATGTGGAGGAAATGACAAGCTAGCTGGTAGCCTAGCACCACTTTCCTCCTTCCTGACCTTGCTGTTCTAGGCTCTCTTTCTCAATCTCTCTCTATCTCACACACCGAAAACACACACACCATACCTGCACAAGTGCGCTAACAAACTGAAATTAACTTGGACTTTGCTCTCTTCACTGCCAAGGCGATTACGGAGCTGTAATCTGAACTCTTGTACTGTTGGCTAGTGGGAAACTTGTTCAGCTCTGTAACTATCTGCACCCCCTCTCACATACACACACACACACATACACACCCCTCCCCTCTTCTTCTTCCTCCTCCTTCTCTTCAACTCGCTGTATCACCAGGAGGAGGAAGGAGGAAAAGAGGGAGAAGAAAAGAGGAGGAGGGGAAACTAATCCTGAGACCGCTCCATTTTGCATTCCTGCAGTCCCAGGGCAACACAGGACAAGAGGCCCAGGAATCTCTGCTCATTCAAATCAGATGTAGCCTTTGGACCTCACAGACAGAACCAGCAAAGTCTGACTATACTGTACGGGGGACAATTAGGTCAACAAAGCTGTCCACCTTAAGGGCCCAGCAGCTGTTTTGCTAGCTAATCTGTGCTGCAATGGTTTTCTTTCTGTGTCAAGTCAAAAGAATATCATCCAATGGTTTATTTAGTTAGAAAAAAAGCTTCAAGAAAAGCAGATTTCCTACATCTTTGCACTTATGCAAACATTCCTCACCAGCTTTCTCTCAATGAGGGACCTTCACCAAATTGACTGTTTAAGGAAACTGTGACTAAACCAGCCATCTTGTGTTAAAGGTAGTTATTTCACGACTATGACAGCAGTGCAGACGTTGCATTGTAGGGGATGTGTTCATGGGTGTTACTCACCAGACGAAACAAAGCTTCCTATGACAGCGGTGACGGATTACTGTGAGTCTGACTCTGAGTGATTACTTACTCAAGAGTCTGTGCTTTTATCTCTCAGCCAGGACCAATTACATGATCTACCACATGATGGGTACATTATAGGAATTTTGAGTCAGTCAATGACTCCCTTTGTATAATTCATAAACTTATTGCTCAGTTAGTTTGCAACTAAACAGTCATGCAAGTTACAATAGGTTTTTGGTCTTTTTGCTTAGTTTGTCTGTTAAGTAGCAGGACATTTTGACAGATTTTAATGAAATTTGGTTGAAAGTTAGGCCATATCCCAAAGAATGAATTGCCCAAATGCACATTGCCAAAATTATTACAATTTGGTGTGGATCCAAGAATTTTTAAACTTTCTTAAGTTGGGATACAGTCTGTATTTTTGAAATAAAAAAGAAAGAAATCAAGAAAGAAAGACTGCCGTTCCTCTTCCTACCATGAATCTCATTTGTTTTCTCACAAGGCATTGCTAGCTATGGTTTCCAGAAGTGAAAACCATGCTGGCACCCAAGAATGATGACGGTGCTTTGTGTGACATCCTATGAAAGCAGAAATGATGACATCATATCCTGTGACATTACTATGAATTCTTTTGAGGGTGGAGATGAGATAAAATTAAACTAAGAAAGACTTAAACTTATTATTAGTCAGATCTTAAAAATAGTAGGAACACTATCTTCCAGTGCAGCAGAAGTGAAGGAAATGTGCAAAATTGTTAGAAGTGAGAGGCTCTCTCAGGGACACGAAACAATGTGTTATTTGTCAATCAGAAAGTAGGTGAAGTCCTGTCAATTTCAGGAACTATTGGGATTCAGATTGTGTTTCCATAGTCTGGAGCGGTGATTGTATCTAGAGAACAGAGCTCAGCGGACTATAGAAACAGTGCCTCTAGGTTTGGCAAACGTCAGGACTTTGCATGCCAGGAGCAACTCCCTCCTCCCAACCTGCGGGGATCTAACAAGCCAACTCTTCTGCAAGTCCTTTGTACATTTCTCTGTGTGAGTGTGTGTTTCTGTGTTAGTGTTTTCCAGCAAGCGAGTACAGGCTCTCACAGTACCCAGAGTGTTACAATGGACTGGCTGGCCATGGGTTTCAGTTTTCGACCCAGATTGACACTGCGATTCAGTAAATGAAAACAGATGTTGAAACTGTCTCTGGGTCTCTGTGTATGATCTGCCTTTATTTTGACATGATTAATATATATAGGGAGGCTGCAGGCTGGATGGCTTTTTGGAAACATCATTAATTCTTTTTTAATGCAAGTGAAAATAAATAAATCTGTGAGTCTTTTGTTTCAGGAGAGATTATACAGCCTGCACGATGGAAACTCAGAGCGAGAAGCCTGGTGTTGTTATGACTCCTCCCTGAATGCAACCCTCCACCCTGCAGAGGCATCCATGAGCAAGAGTCCTGACCGCTCACTCGAAGCTAACCCTTGACCTCTGACCTCCCTGTGAAGAGAAGCATGCTAAGTCCTGCATCTGTTTCATTTCTTGCAAGCATGTTGGAGGTTTAATGCATTTTAATGCCTTTCACATCCTTGCTCGCCACAGCGCTGCACTTTTTTTCCCCATCCCACATCAAAGAGTGGAAACGCAAGTGTGTTAAATAGTTCAGACTCTGATTAAGATAAAAAAAAAAAAAAGTAAAGGCTTATTTATAACACTTTCAATAGAGTGTGCATGCAAATGAGCTCACTGTGTTTACATTTATACTATTTGGCAACAATGTGGTTCTAATTTCAGAGCACACACACACTTTCCCACCTTTCTGCACATGGATGATGTCAGGAAAATTGGCCAGGTGCCCTCTGTAGAGGTCCAGCAGGTCAGAAATGGGATCCAGGTCCTGGCGAGGCTGCTCGGCGAAATACTCCCCTATCGCCTCGTAGGCCTCGCCAGTGTCTGCGATGGCTTTGTTCAGGCCTGTTGAGTAGGCCTGCTGGTCCAGCTCGAACGCCTGCGCCAGGAGTTTGAAGGACTGTCCCACTTTCTGGTACTCCTTCTTGAATCCCGTTATCTGTTTGCGAGCAAACTCATTGATGGTGGTGTTCACAACCACGCTGTTCTCGTCCATCCTCTTGGTGAAGGTCTTGAAGCCTTCGATCTTGCTCTCCACTTCCTGGAGGTCCAGTGGGACAGCAGGCGTGCTACAGGAAAGAATGAAAAAGACGGTCATTTTGGACCATGTGGCTTTATTTTGAAAGTCCTTTAATTCAGGTATTACATCATCTACACACACACATGAGAGCAGATTATTCCTCTGTTCTACTTATCTCATCCTCACTATCAGGCACTCCCTATGATGAAAGCTTTCAGTTACAACACATTAAAAAAAGGAAAACTGATAACACTTGCTAAAGGGCAAATACACTCCACTGTTACTTTATACAGTTATAAAGTGGGTGGACAAAATAACTGGAACACAATACTAGGCTATGATGTAACCACAAACTTGATTTATACCTCTTTGACACATTATGAACAAAAATATAACATTCTAAGCATATCACAGGGTAGTTTTTATGTATTACAATGCTAAGTGTTCCTGTTCTTTTGTCCACCCCCCGAACATCATTCATTTGCAAAGTCTGTAACATTGTGTGAAGTGCTGTTATTTATGGTTTTGGTATACCTTCTGTCCCTCAACTTTCCACATCTACTTCTACTTCAGCTAGTGATTGCCTACATTTCCCAGAAGGCCTTTTCCAATCTCCTAAGAATGGGCTGGAACCTGATAGTGTAATAGTGATGACGATAGAGCAACGAGAGTGATAGTTTTTCGTGTTAAGAAGGTGAGGACCGTGGCCCTTATTGAAAACCCGATCTGTGTTGTAGCAGCATTGCATTCTGGTCTATTTCCTGCTCTCATTGGTGTAGAATCCTAATATGACTGTTGAATGCTGTTGGAAAATGGTGACTCTCGAAAGAAGCCCTTGTTGGCTTGGACTACAAGTGACTGACATCAAGCCTGGTGTTTTAGATCAATGAAAGATTTATGAAACTCCATTGAAGCTGCTGGAAATAGCAGTAATCTGTATTACACAGCTGTGCAAGTCATGTAGAAAAAAACAGCTGTATTCATCCATTAAATTCTAATTCAGGATTCAAACTCACAACCTCTGCAGGACATAACCCAGCCTCCTACCTGATTGTGAGGAAGAAATTGGCCCCGACCAGATCGTCCCTCTCTGCCTTCCTCTTGCCCTGTTTCCAGGCCTTCTCATCCGCCCCGCACGTCAGGAAATGCTGGAAAACGTCACATCGTGCCAGCACCGGGTGGCTGGTCATGTGGTTCATCCACCAGATCAGTCCCTTCCTCCGCTTGGAGATGAAGTCCTCCTCGAAGCGGCCGGTGGCCTGCTTCTCTGGCAGGTGGGGCACCGAGATGACGGGGAAACGCTCCACGAGCCGTGCGTACAGCCAGTCGAAGTGTTTATACCTGCAGGGATGATAGAAGGGGAGACAGGTGGGAGGTTTTATGGGGACATTTTGAGTGGATGAGAAGGGAGGGAGAAAGTTTGGTGAATGGGGAAAAAGGGAGATTAGGAAGTGAGTTAAATGGCAGGAAAATGTAGTAAGAAGGAGTGAAAACGAAGGAGGGATGCAGGGAGGGGAAGTGTTAAGAACTTTTCCCCAGCAGGACGAAGTGGAAACTGAAATTTGAGGGAGTAAGTGTTGGTTTGACATGACAACGACAGGGAAACAATGTAGAAGGTGCAGAGGGAATCTCAGAAAAGGAAGGGAGAGATTCCTGAGGACTCCAGAGGGCAAAAAGGCCACAGTCAGCTCTGTTTTTGCCATTTTGTGGGAACAATTGTGGCTACAGGAAAAGCCACAGGAACATTTATTTTAAGTGTACGGGGGCTGGGGGGATCCGGTGAAGAATTAAGCCCAGAGGAGAGAAGGAGGAAGAGAAGGAGGAAGACGGCCTGTACCTGCGGTTGACTTGTACATTGGTGTGCGTCGGGGTCAGGCCGTAGGACATGTAGCTCTTCATGCCTTTGAACTTGGTCTGCTTGGTGGGGTCGTCAATGGTGCACATGAATGGATACGGGTCCTCCTGCCACTCTGGCCCATGCTTCCCCATCACCACGCAGATCTTGTCCCCGTCCCTCACAAAAGCAGAGGCCTCCCCTAGCAGGAAGGCCTCCCCTCCGGACTTGACAAAGGTGGAGAACCTGTTGAGGTTCCTCCCCACCGTTGCTGAGCTCTTGGCCTGCTGCTGATGCTGCTGGGTGCTCTCACGCGGCCCTGGCAAGGAGGACGTCACCGGGTACAAGGGGGGCATGCTGCCCAGACCCTGAGGCGTATCGGTTGCAGGAGAGCTGTCATCCCAGTCGTCGTCCCAGTCGTCATCACTGCCCTGGCTGGTGTGGAAACTGCCCCCACCACTGCCACCACTACCGGCCCCGAGTCCTCTCTGAGACTGGGTGTCTGAGGATGTGTAGGGGGTGTGGGTAGGCGTCAGGGCTTTGGTTTTGGGCGAGGAGATGCCGTTGTTGTTGGTGCTGGAGGTGATGTGGTCCCTGATGATCTCCACATAGGAGGCAGGGAAGAGGCCAACCTCCCCCCTGCTGTTCTCCCCCTCCAGCCAGCCCTCCAGCTCCTCCTCGTTGAACAGAGTCACCAGCTCATTCTCTGTTATGGAGATCTCCCCTGGGTTTTCAGAGTGGAAGTCGTACAACACTCTGGCCTTTAACGCCATACTTTTAGCACCAATATTACTTGTGTCCTTTTCTGTTTCTGTGTCCTGTCTTTGTTGCCTCAAGTATTTGCTTTTGTTCCCGGATTAAGCCTTTAAGATCCCTCTGAAACTTGAATGAGATTTAGGCAACAGCAGCAACAACTGGGCTATTTCCCCCCCACACTTTTGTCACAATCAAACAGGCTTGCATCCGAGATCCGTGCATAAAAGAACAAGAACAGAAACACACAGGCTTGTATCCGACACCCACCTCCTCTCTCCGCTCCTGTCTGCGGGTTCAAATATCATTTGTTTCCATGCACAACTTCATCCAAGTCGGAAAACGCAGAGGAAACCAGTCTTTACCGGGTGTTTTCTCTCCGATGGAAGATGCCGGTTAGACTTAAAAGTTGGCGAACTTGGCGACGGCTGTGTAGCTGCTTAATTCCTCCAGATAAGAGCTGAGGGAAAGTCCTTTTTTTCCTCCTCCTCTCCCCGAGATGCTTGTAATTTAAAGGCACCAGCCTTTACACGTAGTAGACTGGCTGACTAACGGAGGGTGGAGCCAGGGACAAGTTCAGTCAAGTCACCGAATTCATACATGGAAAAAAACCCTCATAACCTCTTTATAAAAGCTCCTTCCTAACGGCATCATAATAAACGTGTCGCCCTGTTCTGTAGGCTAGCTGCACGTCATCGACTCTGATTTGGATATGCCTCAAAATCAATAGCTAAATCGCTATTAATCATATCCCAATCATATTATTCATTATTTAAATATTATCAACCATGAAAGTTAATGTTTGTACTGTTTGTGTTATAAATCACCATCCAGTTTAGAGGATGTTTTGCTTTTTGCCACCTGGATGTTTGACCTTTTGGACAGAATGATGTATGTGCAGAGTTTGACACTAGAGGGCAGTTTTCACATCCATGCTGATGTTTTAAGTAAGTTTCTCTGAGGTCACCTTAAATCTGAGTTAAATACACCTACATATAGGAGCATGATTTTGTGATTCTAATGTGTTTTTCCTAAAACGTTCAATAAACTAATTATACATTCTTAAAAGCACATCTGCTCCTTCCCCTTCATTGAGAATCACAGAATCTATGAACATGCAAATGTTGTTCATTTCAGTAGCTGGATCCAAGATGTCTCCTGATTCACTGAAAACTTAATTCTCAGGGTATGTCAAGTTTCCACATATTTGGCTTCCAAACTAGTTCTTCTGTCACAAAATTCTGCTCATATGTACACGTCTTAAACTTTAAGGTAAAAACAGAGAGACCTTCCCCATTCAGCAGATACATTTGCCTTCTACCTTCTTGAGTGGAGGGGGACTTTACAATTGTCCAAAATTGAATTTGCTCAAAACTTGCCCAAAGACTGACAGAAAAGATCCTAATGCAGCAACAAATTACAGTATATTTGCAATTTCTGCTATTTTTGAGGCATATGGTACTAAATTTAAAATTAATTTGTTCCTCTTTTGTCATTGAATATAGAGGGATAATATAATATAATATAATACAGTATAATAAGTGGCCCGGTGCGTTGATCCACCACGGCCACTAGAGGTCAGTGTTACATCACACAGTGAGAGGAGCCTACAGTTCCTCCTCCTGTCCAGCAGCTGGCAGTAAAGCGACTTTCACGTTGGATTATGGCTATGTAAAACCTTCCAGACAAAGAATGTGATAATTAAACAAATGCTGATATGATATTCATGATATTTAATCAAACATTATTTGCGTCGTAACAAGAGTCGCCTCTGTTTGAAGCGGTCGACGCATGCGGAATAAATGAGGACGATGTGATGATGTGAAACCTGCCTGGACTCACAGCTGGGATGTTTTAATTTCTAATAAAAAAAGGTAAATATGAGACATGCTGATGGGCTGTAGGAGCTTTGTTCTTGTGCGTGATGAACTGTGGTTTGCCTGCAGACATATATGATAGACATGTAGGCAGTCTGATGATCGACAAGATGTCTGTTTGTCCCCGATGATGGTTTGAGTGTAGTTGAGTGTAGTGAGAGTTGCATGCTCGACTCACTCATCCAGTTGTGTGTTATTGTGTGAGTGCGCGCCCGTGTGTGTGTGTGTGTGTGTGTGTGTATGTGTGAGAGAGAGAGAGAGAGAGTGTGTGTGTGTGTATGTGAGAGAGAGAGAGAGAGAGAGAGTATATTGTGTATATTTATATATTTAATATGATTTCAATATGAAATTTAAGGCCTGCCCATTCTGTTCTCTGTACACATTGTCCTATTGTATAGAGCTAACCCATAATGGCTTGTAATATTGTGATGTTAATCACTGTACAGTTTTTTATAAATGCAAAAATGTTGCCTTCACATTGACTTTCATATACACTAGCTATTCTAAATTAAATTAAAGTTTTCAATATTGACATGATGCAAGTAGTAATATAATGTTTAATGATATTTTAGGATAGGAATTACAGAAAGAAACTTCTGCAGACTTCCAACCCATAGCCCAAGCCCAACACATAGCCAACAGTACATTGCCATAAATAATTATGGAAAGTTTCTTAAGGATCAGCTGGAGGGTGGTTAGAAGCCACACACTAGATGGGTAATCCTTTCAATTTTAGTAGTGCTGGAAAGAAAAGATGGTGGACCACCTGGAGAAAAATGTAAAATGTTGAGTCAGTTGAATCACATGGACATGTACTGGAGAACTGGCTGCAGAAATAACATCAGCTAAAGTCAACTGGGCAAACAGATATAAACTTTTGTAGACATTGAAACAGTAAACCTTGATGAAGTGATTTAAGTTTTGGCAGCCTTAACAATTGCTATACACCAAACCAACAATGGCTGCCAGCTGTAGACACCTTCTCCTCTCTGTCTTGTCCAGGTTTCTATCATGTCCGACCCAGTTCAGACCACCTCTGACAGTCTGTGTAAACTCGTCCGCTGGGCTCACAGCCACGGCACCATCTGCAACCTCATCCCCAGCCTGCAGCACCTCACCTTTGGTTCCTACAGTACCGTGCTGACACCGGAACCCAGTCCCCATGACAGCAGCGTCCCTGTCGCCGTATGGGGTTGTGGCGCTGGACACGCCTACCACTGGCCCCTCAGTGACCATAGCAACGGCTGTGGAGGCTCAGCGAATACCAGCCAGGGCCAGGAGAGGTTTGTTGGAGGGCGTCCGTCCAATAAGGTAAAGTCGAGAGTTAAGGTATTTTGTCTGTATAATCTTGAATTTAACAGTACCTTAATTTGAGATGTTCAGCACAGCCGTGATACTTTGGCAATACATCAAGATACTCTCCAAATGCAGTTTCAAATTGAACCCTTAATTGGATGAATGCATCTCTTCCTGAACTGTCATAAGCTTTATCAAACACCTTTGTAGGCGACAGTCCTCGAGGGAAGCAGCCTACAGTTGTGGCCTACTGAATTTGAGGTTACCAAGATAAGAAGGTTTACAGAGGATTCAAGATAGTGTCATCTTGCTCATACCCTTGCAGCCAATTTATACCAGATTTTTGGATTCTGAAAACTAAAACATACACACAAGTTGTATCACCCAAAGTTGAAGAAAAAAGGTCACCTTTCTTGGCTGCGTTTTGAGGAGTCCTTGGAATGTGATAGTCTGATAAACCCATCCGTCCATCTATCCATCCATTATCTATACTGCTAATACTCAGAGGGTCGCAGGGGGCTGGAGCCATTCCCAACTGATGTCTTGCAAACCCGTTATGGTGTATTACGTCTTGAAATGCAGATTTTATAGGAGGCAGTGATCAGTCTTTGCTTCCAATTTCTTCTGATTGTCATACTCCTCCTGCATTGTCTACCAGAAATCAAATTCCTGAATAAATTTGAGTTGAAAAATTGGCCATTCAGATGCAGAAATATGTTTAAGTTGGGGGGCCTGCAAGAGACACATTTAAAAAAAAGAATGGTTAAAATCGATGCAGCAGAGGGCAGGAGATCCCGACTTTATTCTGGTATAGTACAGGTTGTGGTGGAAATCGTGTATTTCCTTTTGAAGAAGTGAGCAAATAAATGAAGATCCAACAAGCCGTTGTCTTTTGTATATTTAATTAAGCAAAGAATAAAACAATCACATAAACATGGTAAATAAGAATAAAAGTAAATAAAAGGAAAAGCAGGCGAGCACACAGAGTCGATCCGATTTTAGCTGAAAGGACAGAGATCATACACCAAGATGCGTATGAAGCGTCCGACCAAGAAGGGAAGATGCAGTCACATATTTATAACCTCACAATACATAGCAGACATAGCAGAGAATGGAACTTTGACATTGCTGGATGCGATTCGTCAGCCACAGACGACGATGCCGACTACGAGCCCCGCCCATCCAGGAAAAGAAGCGGGGCACCAGGAGGACGGGTTGCCGGGAAGAAGGTCAAGCAGGAAGCAACCTCAGCAGAGGATTTTGACACTGGTGCTAACATAGCTAGCACGGCGCTAGCAGTGACAGATGCTGTTTCACAGGCTTGTCAGGCACTGAACACGCACTCTCAAATCACACACACACTGTTGCCCAACAAGCCCCTCCCACCCTGCCCTCAGCCCCAGCATGGACAGGAACTGGGGTGTGAGGGATTAGTGGACCCAGAGATGGAGCTGCTGGGAGGAGGCAGCTGCATGACAGGGACCATGGAGCAGGCCGAGAGATGCAGCTCCGCCACAGAGACTACAGAGAAGACTACAGGTACAGCTGTTGTGAGGCTTGGTAAAACATGCAGAGACAGAGCATGCACGTTTTGATTGGATATTTTTTTGTGTGTCAGTGGGAATAAAGGTTGATGTTCCAGATAGTGAAAAAAGATTAGATTATCATTACTAAAACAATAGATTATTTTATGATACAAAACAACACAGAACAGTTTCTTACCCAGTGTATATGTGCGTTTGTATCCAACTGTCTGGCTTCCTGTTTGTGTGTTTCTGTGTGTGTGTGTGTGTGTGTAAATCTTTAGGGGGGCAGAATGAGCTGGAGAAGCTGCGAGCGTTACTTTGCGCAGAACGCAGCCGCAACCAGCAGATGACGGCGCTCATCTCCAGCCTGAAGCAGGACAAAGAGCTGCTGCAGCATGAACTCACTAAAAAAGCCGAACTCATCTGTGACTTCCTGCAGGACAAACTGCGGCCAAGTAGAGTTTTGGATTGAATTGATAAATGAAGTGACTATGCTGTTTAATTATTGCTATGGTGGAAACAGTGCTATTAAAATGATAGCAGGTTAGCAGTTTGTTGGCACTTTTAAATAAAATCTATTTTTGTGAAGTATCAAAACTGCAATTCAAAGTGCCTCACATAATAGTGATACAATATTAATAAAGAGATGCAAACAGTGATAAAAAAAATATAATAAAATAAATAATACTGATGACAACAGTAGTAATAAAAGAAGTAAAATAAATCTGTATACTAATCAGTAAACAGTAACATTAGTACTCTATTAGTACTCTACTTGAAACTTATAGAAGTCCAGGAGTGCCAAAATCAAAATTAAAACGCCATTAAAAAATAATGTCCTTTTCCATGTCCTTAAAAAAAAAAAATGTTTCTCTTGCTGCACTGTGTAACTTTTTAATGGTATCTTATAATGTCAATCAAAGTTAGAGCCGTCATTTTTCCATTTCTAATTCTAGAGAAGAGGTGGTCTCGCTGCTCTAATCAGATGGAACCGGGAAGTTCACACATGACCTCTCCTGACGATGTGGCGGGGTTTGATTCGCCGACGCTTTTTGACTCATTTGAGGAAATGGAGCTTCACTCTCTGGAGCGCCACAGGACCCTGAAGAGCAAGAGGAGCCGGGACGGAGAAAACACCCGAGTCAGGAGTAAGGACATGACACAACAAGGAAGATTAACTATACCAACTGTGGTTATAAGCGTCCATAGAGTAGGATGTATGGTTATGACTAAATATTGCATTCATTAGCTTTATGTGCTGATGTGTCTCTCTCATTGTCCCTGTATTTCTCCTCTCCAGTGAAAAACGTGGTGGGTGTCATAGCACGCTACATGGCAGCCCTCCAGGAGTTTCGGCGCAGTGTTTCCATGAAAGTGGCCTTTGACCGGGTCGGCGTGGACCGCAACACGATCTCTCGTACGGCTGCCATAGCTGAGCTCAGCCTGGCCGCTCCGGAGGTGTTTCACGCACTGGCACCGTGGGATGAGAAGGAGGAGACCCTGGCACATTACGCCCACCGCTGCCGACAGGCGATGGATGACAACATTAAGGCCAAGATCAAAACAATGAAGGCAAAAGGGGAGCTGCTGCCCATTGTGTCAAAGTGATAAACTGTTACAGATAGTTTGCTGACTGACTCCTTCTGACTGGATCAGAGGCCTACAATGCACACTTCTTGTACATATAAAAAGAAAATCCAACACAAACGTCAAAGAAAAAGGCCACCCTTGGATTCTCTTCTTCTACTGTTTGATACTGTACCATGTGAGTCTGTGGTGCTCAACTTATTCAAGGAATTATATTGCCAGGTTGTTGTAATTTTCTTTTGTTGTGCTACTGTGGGTGTAGAAACAAGTCTTTCTGCCTCCTGTCCAGTGGATTTGTCCTTGAATGGTTGTGAAACATTGGTGCATTCTTTCCAGAGTCACAATGACTCTGGAAAGAATGCCTTGACTTTAAAGAAAAAAAAAAAAAAAATTACTTTTTAGAATTCATTAAAATCAAATTCCAACTTCTAGAAAAAAAAAATACACAAGTAATTGGTTAATTCTGTGGTGGTCATTCAGACCCCTTTATAATTAAGTGGCTCTACCTTTGATGTTCCAGTAAATAGTCAATCAATAAGGGACTTCTAAATATTTAAGGTTGAGTGTTTTTTACGCGTGGTAATGTACAGTATTTATTCTGTTGTACATGTTGTTTTGTGTGCTGCCGATCACTGTTTTGCAATAAACCACTACAAACAGTGAGCATTATGAAGTCAAGCAAGTCTTCTTTCAGGTGGGTGGTTAAAAATGAAAGGGCTTTGATAAATGTATAATCTAACACAACTCTCAACTCAGTCAGACAATGTTGCCACTGCCATTTCATCATAAACGCACCTGCGGGTCCTTTCACAACACACATCTGTTCACATTTACGCTGAATATGGATCACTTTAAAACATGGATGTGAAAAGTGAAGACAAAGAAAAACAAAATCAGAACCGATCATAAAACCCTATAATGTGAACATAGCCGCTGTATTTAGACCTTCTGCCCCCTTCTTGTATATTTGAAAAAATAAAAACTGAAATTCAATATGTATACAATTGAATGTAACAATTTTATTATCCAAATATCAATATAAATCCATTACAAATGTAAAAAACCTGACAAAATGCGCATTTTTATGGAAAGCATGTGATTAGTGCCACGAAAGGCAACAGAGCAGGATAGCATTTACAGTATTTCTGTAGAGTTCGTTTTTAGCCCCTGGACAACTTAACAGGATGTTTCGCAAGCCATCTGGAACCCTTCTTCTGACTGTTTTGAAAGCTTTCCTAAATTCAGAAGCCAGCTTGTTAGCCTGGAAAATGTAAAAATGATAAGAGTCACGCTCCCCTGAGATCGTTTACAACATGGCAAACAACTGTCCATAAATCACAGACTTAAAAGAGGAAACTGGGAGAGACACGGGTTTGATGTGCACGTATGTCGTTTCGAAGCTCTGTCTCACACCGGGCAGCAGCAGGAGGGGGGCAAGAGGTAAAAAGGTCAAGACTCAGGCTCCAGGCGTGGAAGGACGGGGAGGATGAGGTTCCCGAACGAGGAGTCCTGAGTGATGAAGAACCCTGATGAGTGCGTGTGTGCATGCTGCAAGAGAAGACACAGTTAGGCAAACGTTTGTGTTACCACACCTGTACTGTATGAGGACTTTCTACTGACCACATTCACTATTTAATAATTGTACTGATTAAACGAGATATAACGTGTCTCTAGAGGTGCTTTAGAGGTGAGAAACCTTACAGCACAGTAGCCATGGAGAAAACAACAATCTCTTTTGATTTCATGTAGAGAATGTAGGAGGTGTTAGTTCAGCTTGATGAAGTTTTTGTGTATTCACTGTCACCACATTAAATCATATGACAGTGTATGAGGCTGATGCACCAACAACCACGCAGTGACTATTGAGCCTCTTTGTACTTCTGTGAGATGTTTCATGTTCCCTTGAAATGTCTCTCTCTCTCTCTCAAGCCGGTGACTGCTGAGCTGCTATTCAAACACGACTCAGTACAGGTGCCTTTGTGCTTGTCATTTGCAAAAGTTAAAGTGCAACTACATTAATAGCAATTTGTTGTTCTGCTTGTTACTGTGTGGAACAGTTATGGGAAAGTACATGAAGTTGCATTTGTGTTTGCTTCTGTCTCACCTGCAGGGCAGCTTTCTGCTGGGCAGCGATGTGCTGCTGTTCTGCGTTGTCCCTGAACTCCTTCAGACTCGGTCTGGACAGAGAGATGCTACAGGATGAGAGGAAGGAGAGGCCAAGCGATATTGTTTAATGTTAACTTGTAACTGGAAATTTACTGACAATACCCTCTAGTTTATATTGATAAATATGATATCAATGCTTAATTCCCTGCCATAAAAATGTTTCTTCAGGGTTTTGACTGAGACAAAACTCCTGTTACCCTCCATGGCCGTACACCATCCATACCTGGCTCCAGGAGTGTTCATGGACTGATTATGCATCAGCCGCCTCCTCTCCTTCTCCAGCTCGGCCAGGATCGCCACCCGTGTCTTGTTCGGGAAGGCTGGATGGAGGAAAAAGAAGAGGAAGAGACAGAAAGACAATGGGGGAAGAGAGAGGGACGGATGTATCAGCTACATTTCGAGTAAATGCAGATGATTGTGTTAACCACAGAACTCTTGAGATAACCAATGGTAAATTAGAAAAAATAAATCAGCATTTTATTGTCTTGTGGAGTTACAGAGAAATACAGGTTAAAAAGGGTTAAAAAAAAAAGGATAATGTTTAACATTATATAAGTTATTTATGCTTTACAGAAGAGTGTCTCACCTTTAATCCTAGAAAACAGATCAGATTAAAAACGACAAATAGCCACAGCTGACCAGATATTGGCAGTGAACATCACAAGGGAGTGATACAGTTTTGCTTCTGTAGTTTTGCAGTGACAGTAGATGTCAGATAAGTAAAGACCAAAAACTGAGAACAGGTGCGTCATTTCGAGAGACTTTCAATATAGACTTTAACAGTAGCTTTGCCCTCAGTTTTTATAGTAACTGTAGATTTCTTTCAGCTTTCATGAAGATTGTAGCACTCTGTTAATTGTAGCACTCAGATTATTCGTAGCTACGCCCCTGGCTTCAGGAGTGGTTACAGATTGATTGATGAAGACAAAGAACTTCAATACCAATATCGTTTGTCCCAAAATAAAATAATTATAGTTACCTTGTCCTGGAGGATTAGTAGCCATGTCGGTGCAGACAGCAATAGGTAGGTCAAAATAACAAACTACAGAAACAAGGATTATATTAATGGTTTAAGTTGTATTTGTTCGTGTTTCCTTCCGACCAGCTAATGGTGCACTGGTAGATAACCTAACGGACAACAATAAAAGTCCCCCTGGAAGATAAATGTAACTTAAACTTGAGCTGTATAAATTACAGAGAACTTGCTCTTATACACCACTGTACAACAGTGACTGAAAGTTTAAAATAACGATAAAACTCGTGGTTATGTACGCTCTGTCCGTCGCATTTTGCCTCTTGAAACCGTGTACCGGTTTTTCAGCTAGTCAGGCTAGATGGGAGTAAAAGAGATAAGGGCTCACTCTACTCCTATTCCGGTAACCAATAACGTTATCATGAAACAAGAGAACGGCACAAAGGCTAGCACACGAGCATGATGAAAGTATATTACCTACAAAAATACTTATATTATATCAAGATATCATATGGAGACCCACTTATTTGGAGACCAGATGTAATGTATGTGAAAAATCCAGTTATTAGCTTTGTTCCTGGGCTTTCAACCACATTTCACGTTCTTCATAAATGGATGAAGTTTACTCATTTGTCATGGAGGGTTTAGTGACAATGACAGTGAGGTATATCCATGATAAATTAGAAAAGTCCATCGTTCAACTGTGAGAAAAAAAAAGCTAGTAAGTAGCCTAGATCTTGAGTTAATAATGTTTTTTGTCAAAATTAATTTGTATTTTGTATTAATATTTAATTCATATTGACTGCTTTTTAGGCGACGTTTCCTTGTAATCTTTTCTTGTACTGTGTGGTGTTAAAAGCTAATGAACTTGGTAAAAATGAGCAGGGTTAGCAGTTTCAGTAACAGTTCACTGATCCTCTCAATAGACGATCTTTAGAGTTTAATTCGTCGCTTGTTGACACGTGACGCATATGTTTACATCCGGGTTCGTGTGGTTTAACGTCCGGAGCTGCGCAGTGGGAGTCAGCTGACAGATGTGACCAACCAGCGGGTGTAATATCTCAACTGAAGATAACCTGAACAGAGAAAAAAGCCTCCCTCTGTCTATACTAACCGTATCAACCGCGGAGAACCGGACAGCTGTAACCCCCGATACCCGGCCACGTCTTCCCGCCTCCTGCAGGATGAGTGTCGGCGCTCCGAAAGGCCTGGCCAGCTCGGGGCAGAAGCCCATCGCGGAGATTCTCCACCCGCTGTCCGCCGCCGAGGAGCAGCTGTCCGCCGCCGAGGAGCCGCTCTCCGTCACCGTCAACGTCGAACGGGACAAGGTAGGGTCTGCTGGGGCTCTACCGACACCGGTTTGGCGGTTTGAAAGCAACCAGGGGATGGAGAGAGGACGGTTAACCCAACTAAACTCTATACACTAACCCATTTTCAGGCTGGCAGCAGTGTTTGTGGCTAAATCCACCAAGTAATATGTAGCAAACTGATGGAAGTTTAATGGAGAAAACGGGATAAACGTCAATCAACGCCTTTTCTGGTTAAAGTTCATTATTTTGGTTTCCATGTTAGGTTTACTGCCCATGACTGGAGGTCAGAGTTGAGCCTGAACCGTTTGAGTTTGCCACTGAATCACTGTGGGATGAAAGATAAATCTCAAAAACCAAAGATAGTGTTTAAGCTAGCTATGTGTTATAAAGGGACAAAACATCAACAAAACCACAAAAACATTATAAACAAACCAACACAGAGAAAAAGAAAAGGGGGAGAAACTGCTCTTACTAATAGACACACACCCACACACAAAGCGTCACTATAAGTAATGTGTTTAAATCATTTAAATTGCATTATGTTTTAACACATGTTGCATTACACTGGCTCCAGTTTACACATATTTTGGTTAGAAAACAGATTTCCTCATTCCACTTTCTGAAAAGGGACCTGACATCATTATGAGCCAAGGTGTATTGTGTAAACAAGGATGGACCAAGCAAATAAATAACAAAGCTTTTATTCTTCCTGCTCTTGTTTTACTTAGGAGTAACAACCTTAGCAACCACTTTGGTTTTGCAGTTAAACATTGCCAATAGGAGATGCTGTGATAGGTCTGTCCAACAAGGTTACATTGCATGGTAAAGTACTTTCCTCTCCAATTGTTTTTTATTTTTATAAATAAATACCCAGAGGCAAAAACAACCTCCACACAAATGTGAAGCCTGTAAGAGTTCCCCTGCCTTCTCCCACCACCAAGGAGGTAATTGTTCTGGTCCCAGTCTGCTAGCAGAATATTCCATGTGTCAACGCATTTCAATAAAATTTGATGGAAAGTCAGTTCATGTGGGAACAAGTGATTGGTTTTTGGTGTGGATCAGGATCCATGTGTAGATTCTTTTGGAAAGATTTCTTAACATTACATTTTTTAACCTTCTTTTGCTATTGTCTAATGAACTAGTATACTTATTAGAATGACACAAGCTTGCACATATATCCCATGCTTGTCTGTAACTTTGTGAATTTTTATGCAGATTTAACATTTATAAACATTTCTCATTATTAATACTAAATTTAGAGTAATGTGCCGCCTTGGTAGATGAATGTGTTCTCTGAGTATCGTCTGGTGTTTTGTCATATTTTAAATATTTATCTAAGCAGTATTTTTGATATGCACCTTCCATAAGAAGTATAATGCTCTAAACATATTTTCTATAGCAAAAATCTAACTTTACTATTTTATTTTTATTCCTCCTGGGGTCCAACCAAATCACGTCATTGACCTACTGCTAAGGGTTCAGTCTGAGTTTCTTAACCGGAGAAAGCAAACAGGAGTTTGTGTTCATACAGACATTTTTGAAAATCTGGAATTTGCAGTTCATGACTGATCATCACATTTCTGACTCAGTCCCACAATATCAATAATGTAGTGATATGAGATTTTGGCTATGGCTATTAGTGTTTACATGCAATATTTAGTCATATCCTTAAGTAGAGGTTGGTGTCATTTAATAGGCCTTTTTCACAGGAGCTATTTTGACATGTCACAGTAGGAAAGGCACAGGTGTAAATAATAAAGTTAATGATGGCTGAGTTCCATTTAGCTGCTTCAGTATTGTACATGCTGGCACACTGTCACTGCTCACTGGGACACTTGAATAGGACGGAGCCATTGTTAATGTTTTTAGTAACACCTGTGCTTTTCCTTCTATGACAAGTCAAAGTGTCCGCTCTGAAAAAGGCCTATAAAAATAGTAATGTGGATATGATGACAAACCGCGTACAAGTGTTTCACCCTCCATCTCTCAGCTAAAGCTGTCAAATATGTTTAGAAAATTTGAAATAACTGTAAAGCCCCAAAATGCAACATTGAAGCTATATCACAGTATTACAATAAGCAGAACTCCACACATTATATCCGTTCCCGTATCACAATATTTATTTTTAAATTCATACATCTCCCAACTCTGCTGTGTATTAAACACAGGTCCCGCAAAATAATATTTCCAGATTCTTCCTCACTGTCTGTGGCTGTGTTGCGGTGGCCTGGTTGTTCATTCACAGTGGTATAATGATGCAATGCAATGCAATTATCTGAACTGTGATTACCAGTGCAGGTTAGCACCACAGTGTTAAAAAAAGAGCACTTACAATCTCAGCAGCCTGTCTCTGTGTGTGTGTGTGTGTGTGTGTGTGTGTGTGTACAGTAGCAGAGAGAGAGAGTGGTGTGAAGTAAATGTGTGTGTGGTCAGCGTGTGAAGTTGCAGAGTGTGTATGTTGGAGTGAGAGAGGAGAGAGACGGAGGGGGAGCACTTTCTCGACACTGATTGAATTGGAAAGTTGCACACATGCCCACTTCAGGTGATTTAAAAGTGTGCGTGTGGCAGGAAAAAAAAGTGATTAAGGTTGAACATTAGCTTCTCTGCTTTCCCACATCCGCACCTTAACCTGTTTCAGGAAGAAAGGCGCTCCTTCCTCATATGGGGCAAGACGTGGCCCCAGAGGACATTAGCGAGTTCAGATCAAATCAAACGTGGCAGCACTACAGGCTCTTGTAGTGAGAGATGTGGTTGGTAGTTTTACTTTCAGAACCAGTTTTGATGATGCAGCCCTGCTGCCTCGGTGTTTTGCCTACCTTCCTGTTGCAGTGTTTACATTTTAGTCTTTGTTTACATTTCAACATTCTGTTGCCTGCAGCTGTTTGCAAATTACATCTTCAGAGTCCCTTCTAAATGTGCAGTAATACATTAATCCGTTGTAGAAATGTGGGTTTTTTTTTAATATCCTTTGGACTTAAATGAGATTAAACTGCACCTAAAAGTAGAAAATCAAACACATAATTCTCTTTTCTCTAATATCCAAATCCACAGGAGACACTTTCTGCAGCCTCCACTTTTGTCCAGTTATTCGGAGCCTGCGGGGGAAATAAGTTGTTTGCTCTCTACTTGTTGCTATAAAAAACACTGAAAAACTGAGCGTGTCTGACGCCTGTGCCTGTGGAGTGTCATCTTTGAATAGTCTATAAATAGTTTGCATCAGTTTGATAGCGATATGGATCAGATCTGTTTTTGTAGATCCAGATACTGATTGTGTTGATTAATGCACCAAACACCTGTTTGTCCAGAAAGTAGGAGGACGCCACAAAGGGCACAAACTGATCTGTCTTTATAAAATAAAAGTCATCAACAGTTTCTTTCCAAAAATATAATAAGATCAAATAAAATTTGTTATTTTGTCAATCTACAGATGGTATAACTAGCCATTGCTTTCCCACATTTGTTTTTGTTTTTTTTGTGTTAAGGCTGTGGAAATGTACCCGTTCCACAAATGCTCCGTTTCTCTCCTCTAGTCCATCATTCAGTCAGAAAGACGGGAGTAGTGTCAGGTGATGTAGGGTGTGTACGCAGCAGCCTCAACAAGAGCCCCATTGACGGAGAGAAACAACAGCATCATCATCAGCATCAGTCTAACAGCTCTTTGTCTGCAGCTTTTTCCCATGGCAGCATCTGAATTTGATGTCACTCACCACGGTCTCTGTCCACGCAGGAAGCGGGGCTGACCAACGGCACACCGGTGGAGACATCGAGTCCCGCCTCTGCGTCCTCGCTGTTCAACCGGCTGCAGCTGGACGACGACCTGGAAGCAGACGTCCGGGACCTGTACGCCTCCACAGAAACCCGTGACCTTTTCGTCACAGTCGACGACCCAAAGAAGCACGTCTCCACCATGGAGACCTACATCACCTATAGAGTCTCCACCAAGGTCTGCTATTGGCTGGTGTCATGGTAACACTGACTACCTGGTTTTCTTTGGACAACAGGGACTGTATTAAACTTCTGTCCAATGGGATTATAGTGGTTGTGTAGCATGTTTTAGCCCACATACCAATCGTTTATACTTAATGTTACTGCTAACCAGACCTACTTACAAGCATACAGTTAGCATGTCTGCACCACATGGCGACAAGTAATCCATTTCCATCCACTTCTACACAATACCAACCTGTGCCACCTTCAGGAATGCAAAGTAATAGCAGCAGCAGCGGTTTAGAACCGCAGACATATTAATTTTGCCACCTTCAGGCAAAGAATGTATCCCAGGGGTGACTTTTCCCTCAACCTTCCCATGAAAGATGAAAGTAGCTTATGTTTACCAGGTGGATCCTCAGTTCCAGCCTTCGAATCTCTGCCAGTAAACAGAGCAGTAGGATCTCAGAGCCACCGCTCTGCCTGACAGAACTTAATTTGACATCCAGCAGAGAATCGTAGCTTTGGAGGCCTTTCCATCCTGTAATGAAAGAAACAGATTCAGAGGGAGACACTGCCAGGAGCCGCCGGGTGGCGTCATGACGACAGTTGCTATGTGCACTGTGGTGCTTCAGCTCAGAGGCTGCAGACAAATATCACAGCCCAATATGAACACAAAGTGTTAATTGAGAGCAAGTGGGGGGGGGCGTCTTTTAACACTGTATTGTCAGAGAGAGAGAGAGAGAGTGTGTGTGTGTGTGTGTGTGTGTGTGTGTGTGTGTGTGTGTGTGTGCACTGTCAACTATATTTCAAGGTCAATGAGCATGTACAGTAATCCTAAACGGGCTGAGATGAACAGACATGGCCACCCTCCAGTCTAATGTGTACATATGTGCTAGCGTGCCGTACATACATTTATGAACTTCTTTATACACAGTGAAAACTAAACATAATACTATTTATGTAGTATTGTTTATATTTTTTTTATTTTTTATTATTGTCCACACACTGCACATGGACTTGGCTGGAAGTTCAAAGTTTTCTCAGCTGACAGAAACACACTATGGACCTCCGGTTACACAAGTTGAATACATTTGGTTCCCTTTTCAGGGTAATATTAAATTTAGGGTCAGAATTGGGCTTTTAGTAGGTCATTTAAATGCTGTATCCTGTCAGAAAATACAGCGAATGTGCTTGTGTGTGTTTTTCTTCAGACAACACGGATAGAGTTTGACCTGCCGGAGTACTGCGTGCGACGGCGCTACCAGGACTTTGACTGGCTGAGGATCAAGTTGGAGGACAGCCAGCCGACCCACCTCATCCCCGTAGGTCAAAACAGCCATGACGCAACCTACTGTCCTGCTTTATATCGAGATCCGCTTCATTTACCTTCTCTGCTCTGCTTCTCCTCTTTCCTCCTCCTCCTCCTCCTCCTCCTCCTCCTCCTCCTCTATCCCTCTTTGTCTCCAGCCGTTGCCAGAGAAGTTCGTGATGAAGGGCGTGGTCGACCGTTTTTCGGAGGAGTTTGTGGAGACGAGGATGAAAGCTCTGGACAAGTTCCTGAAGCGAGTTGCCGACCATCCCGTCCTCTCCTTCAACCCACATCTAAACACTTTCCTGTCTGCCAAGGTAAGACAACACAAGGGTGGGAAGTTCAGAGACACTTTGGTCTTTTTATAGTATTTAATTCCCTTATCACTCTTTTATCCCTAAATAACAACTGTTTTATTTTTTATTAATGCAACAGTTGTACATCTGCTGCTTCAGGCAGTGGCTTGTTTGTGGTTCAAAATTGGTTCAATCCAGCGCAGAGTCCCAAAGATCAGCTACAGAGAGCCATACAGTGGGCCACTGATAGATAAATATCAGACAAGAAATCAAATCTGAACAAAGGAAAATTAGAAATACTGATGATTTTCTCGCCATGATCAACAAACACACAAAGTCCCTCTCTCTGAAGGTTATAAACTGTAATGACTCCTTCATTCAGAAACACACAGTGAACAGCTTTTCCTGTCACATGCTTGTATGCAATTCATTGTATGCAGCTCCTTGTCAGATTGCGTGTTTTAATGCAAATAAAAAAAACCCAGTAATCTTAGCAGCAATCTTTCAGTAATATGCAATACCACAAAATACAGATCTTCTGCTTCCTTACTTGTGCGTGTGTGTTTTCTCCACATCTGCCATCAGTCACAGATTTCGTCTCTAAGTAGCTGAGACACAAGACAAGACTTTATTGATCCTTGTGGGGAAATGAGGTTGTTGCAGCAGTAAAATAATTGGACTCACAAAGAAGAGATAGAAAGAAAGTAGGGCATAAGCATGCTAGAACAGCATCAAATGTACAGTGTAAAATGTGTGATAAAACACTAAGGGTAATAAAACAATAGAAGAAGCTGTGGGATTTTCTAAACATACAGGTGACACTTTCAGCATGTTAGGTGGAAGAGAAGGATGGATTAGATGGATTAGATTCTTGATTTCACGTGGCCTGTTGTGTCTGCAGGACCTGAACAAGCGTCAGGGTCTGGCCCTGCTGACCAAGGTGGGCGAGTCAGTGAAGCACGTGGCCGGCGGCTACAAGCTGCGGGCACGGCCGGCCGAGTTCTGCGCCATGGGAGAATACCTGGACACCTTCAGCCAGAAACTGGGGACCATCGACCGCATCGCTCAGAGGATCCTCAAAGAGCAGTCAGGTAGCAGACCAAGGACGATTTAAAACGACTGAAGTGAAGTTCCAATGAATGGAAGTGAAAAAATATATTAGTTATTACATTATTAAAAGGAGATCACATAGAATAACAAACGTGTGTGATTTGGTTAAAGAGATAGTTCAGAGATACAGTAGTTTTGGGGAATTTGACTATTTTCCCAGAATCAGAAACTAATAAATGCCTTAGGACAGACCTTTTTTCTATATTTGGTGTAGTCTGAAGTTGTGTCAAACAGCAATATTAGGCTTTTTGTCTGAGGGGAGGCCCACAGACTCAGACCTTGAAAACCTATAGAGGACCTAGCAGCTTGCAAATGGTCATAAACCAGTTTATTGATTCATTGTAATTTGACAATAAAGAGAGGACTTAATAAAACACTTAACAAATGAGAAAATTATTCCATTACAGATCCTATTAAAAAAGGGTGTACACACGGGTAACATAAAGCAATAGAGCAATTAAAACTAGATGAAATAATTCAAAATGAATAAAGAACTTAGGAACTACAGGTTTTGAACAGGAACATAAAAAAGGCATTTGTTTTGCATTTTGCATTCTCTTTGATCTTCCATTTATCAATTTTCATGTTATCATTTACACAGAGCTTTATAGTGGTGAAACTTTGCATATAAGCCCTGGGATGTAACAAGCACTTCCACTGGCCAGAGAGCTGAAGCCACTTCTTCATAGTTACTTCTTCCAAACATGTATTTTAGGAAGCAGGAAGCAGCATTTTGAAACAGCAGTGCCGGTGTGTGCTGCTTGCAACATGGCCTCAAGTAGTACTCCTTATACTCTACTTCTTCTCTCAGCAGACCTACTTACTGGCAGCTATTTGTATGTGCTACATTGTGCTTGTTGTCTTGGTAGCTAGCACTAGCTTGGATGAATTTATCTGCATTATTGACTTATGCAGTGCAGTAGTGTTTGGTTTGGAGAAAAACCCACAGACCTTTGGGCCTTGAGGGTGCATGCATGATAAGTGCAGGCCTAACTCATGCATGACAAGTGATTCTGTAAATACCTGTCATCTGCTGTGTGAAATGCTCGATGTCACCATCTGTTCGAGATTTAGATGTGCTGCAGTCTTTGGCCTGAAAATCTGCAGGATAAACGAAAGGTCCTTGTTTCCATATTGGAGGAGATAAGATGGAAACTCAGGGAACTGTAGATAATGACAGCCTATGAGCAGACACAAGAGTGTAAAAAAGCAAATGGCATGCATGCAGCAGCCTGCCGTTCAGCCATCACCCTCTCTCGTGTATAATTTACAAATATAGATTTTGCAGTTAAACATGGCGATCCCTTCGCATCGCCTGTGAGGAAAGACAGGAAGGTCTGCTGTGATTTGTTTTGTTTTTTTTTCCAGTCCAGCAGTGTTTTATGCTGTTACAGAGTATTAGCCACTCAAACTTAAAATCTAAACACAGAGTATCCACAGGTCATTAAGTAGACCATCTTCTTTTCTGTCACCCCCACTAGAGTACCTGACAGAGCTGCGTGAGTACGGCACTGTGTACTCCAGCTGGGCGGCGTCTGAGGAAGAGCTGCGGCGCCCCCTGGAGGGCGTGGCCGGCTGCGTGTCGACGTGCTGCGGATCGCTGGAGGACCAGAGTGACAGCATGAGCCAGGACTTCCTGCCCGTACTCAGGGAGTACATCCTCTACATAGAGTCCATGAAGGTGAGAGGGACGAGGGATGTCGTGTGGGAAATCAGCCTGGTTGTCAGTTAGCGACTGCGGTACTGCAATAACACAAAAAATTCCCTGCTGCCCAAAAAGCATTACCCACATAGACTTTAATATAAATAAATAAATAAATAATTTTACCAAAAAATTCATACATGAATGAATAGTTTCAGAGTAGATCCTTTATCTAACACACTCTGTGTCCCAAATCCATACTACATGCTAATTCTATACAGTATTTTCTACTTACTAATCATCATAGTATATGGTTTTAGCAGTAAGCACACACAAAAACAACACACTTTACCATTTTATGCTAACAGGAAATGACACAGTATGTGAAATGTCAATCAAACTATTATACAGTTAAACTTCACAAATAGAAACATTTTTTTCCCCCCATGATTTTATACTTTTTTGTTTGTTTTCCAAGATCTTTCTGGAGCTATTTCACCGCCACCTACAATTTGTTTAATTTTTGCATTGCATTGCATAGTGTTCATAAACACGACGTGCAGAAATCGTCCACATTTAGTATGCACACTGTCTGGTTTGAGTGAACTTCATTTTGTCCCTTTTTCCTTTTTCCATACTACATGCTAAAAACCTGCTGAGAATTAAGAGTGTAGTATGGATTTGGGACACGCCTACTTCTTATTTGACCTTGAATAGAGGAAGTGGCTTCTGAGAATGTTACAGTATTGGTAAATGCCACACTAACAGTGTGAAATAAAACAGTCAATGTTTTCTGGTTAATTACAGAATGTTTTGAGGAAGCGAGATCAGAGCCAGGCGGAGTACGAGGGCAGACTAGAAGCAGCCATATTGCGCAAACAGGAGGACAGAACGCCGGTAAGCTTCCTCCTTCCTCTCATCTGAGTCTGAAGCTCCTTTCACACACAGAGTCCTTAAAATCACTGTGTTCACTGTTGCCATTTCCGGTAGTGTTGATACTTTCCCAAAGTTCACTTCACAGTATTACTTTCCATCTCTAAAATGTCCCTGTTGTAAGCACATGACGTGACAGCTATTTTAGTGTTTTAACCATACAACTAATGATGTGCCACATTATTTTGTTTCCAAAAACGAATGATTTTACAGGCAAACAATTTCACTAGTAAAAACACTGGAAAATGGAAATAAGGGTGAATAATATCTTCAAAATAAAAGCTTTTAGTGCTAAAAGGATTGGTTGGATACCTTTTGTCCATCCGCCACACTGACTCAACAAAGAAAGAATTGGTGAAGGTCTTCTGTTCCTTTGTCAAATTTCAAATGCCTCTAATACAACCCTCCCCTCCAAAACTCCCGCACCACCCAGACCCCTGTGGTAGTAGTCCTGTAACCTGTAGTCTTGCATTATGTCCCCTGAAGGCCCCTGTAGCTGTAGTTCTCTCTTGTCTCGCCGTAGATGCCGGTGGAGGTAGAGAAATGCCAGGACAAACTGGAGTGTTTCAACGCTGACCTGAAGGCAGACTGGGAGCGCTGGCAGAGCAACAAGAGACAAGACTTCAAACAGCTTCTCACCAGCATGGCCGACAAAAACATCAGCCACTATGAAAAGGTACGTGGGCGGCTGTAAAGCACTACGTAATAACTTCAAAACATTTTTATAGTTGGAACAGAAACAGACAATATGATCTGTATTGTGTTAGGATGGAATTTTTTCTGCAGAGCAGACCGTAGAATTTGAGAAGGATTGAGCTTATCAGAACATCTTAGGCCCAGTTCCAGTGAACCCCCTTAGGCGCTCACAGACTTTGATACATGCTCCCGCTAAGTCCGTGAGGGTTCAGGGCTGTCCCATTGTGAAATCAGCGAGTGCTTCAGGACTCTGTTGTGGACTCTATGAGCCCTTTCTGCACACTTTCTGTAAGTTGTGACGTTAAAACGCCAATGACAGCAGAATTGCACTTTGTAACAAAGGGGTCAGCAACATGACATTTTCCTTTTTACTCATGATCACTTGTTGTTAACCAGCACTATGTCTGTAGTTGTTTGCCTTATGATGGCAGAATTGACTTCAAATGTGTTGATTTAGTCCCACAGGGCTGTTTTACTTAACAACAGGAAGCCAACAACAAGCACTGAAGTTCATTAAACTACTGCATTCAGACACAGTCTGAAATATCAGCCTCACACTTAACTGTGCACAGAAATGTCTGTCCAGGTAAAATGAATTCACAAAGTGCTGTCCCATTCCTCAGACTGCTTTTGGAGCCCTCACACACTTAGGGTAATGTCACGTCCATTAAAGTCTGTGAGGGTGGGGGGACATAGGAGCTGCCATAGCAAAGACATCAACAGCCTTTTTTTCTGAGCCAACAAATTATGACAAAGGAGACGCTAAAAGTGTCAGTGGAGAAGATGGTGTTTAAGATGATGTTGATAATGGTGCCATTACAATACCTGAAATACTAAAATAATAACATGTAAAAAATAACATGTTTCGATACAAAAATCTGTTTAAAACGATATGATTCAAGAAATATCTGATCATGGAACACGTTTTACTCAACACTCAACAATTCAGTCAGTACTCAAAAAAGTATTGTTTGTAAAGATTGATACCCACAGGTGACCTGTAGTAAACACATTGTAACAAGTCAATACTGTTAAATAATCTAGTATTAGCAAGAGGTTTGGGACCAGATCCAACGGAGCACTAGCTGAGCTGAAATGAGCTTTCAGCTGTTGACCTTTTTATTTATCCGGGGTAGATTCACTGAATATGAATGCTCTTGGTAATATTGAGAATAAATCTAAAGCTGAAAAAAATGCGTAAAAAAACTATTTCTCTTGTATCACTGCATCTCACTCCGTCTCTCCCGCTTTCCCTTTCACCTCATTTTTTGCCTCCGTCGGCTGTCTTCATCCATCTCTGCCCTCTGCAGTGCCAGGCAGCGTGGGAGTCGCTCATAACTCTCCTCCAGGAAAAACAGACTGAGGACAAAACGAGTGAGACGAACTGAAACGCCCCCTCATATCTCTGCCCCCCCTTTGTATAACCCACTCTCTCATGCCAAGGAAAAGGACCAACGGGGTGCAGCAGACTTGAACTGCTGGACTTTGCCCCTGTTCTCCTGTGAGGTGATTGTATGGAGGGGGAGCTGTCTCTCTCAGAGATCTGACCTGCGAAGGAGGTAACGGATGGTGCATTCAAGGACAGCGGGGAAAGAGGAGAGACTTACTATGTACAGACATTTTTTTTTTTGTCGTTGTTCTTATTGACTTCTTCTACGTCATATTTCCAATTAACAGTCAGTTGCCAATGCTGCTTGTGTTTATTTAACCACGGCCTCAGAGAGGCGTGTCTTCTGTCTGTTCTCTTCATGTTCACATTTAGTTAAGTGTGAAGGATAACTCGTTAGTGTTGCAGAAAACGGAGAAGATAATAATATTTTGAGTGAAGTATGAAGTATTCAGAGCAGATTTCTTTTCCTGTCAGGTTGTAAAAGCCTCTGAAAATGTAACACTAAAACTCTCCGCTGAAACAAGACTCATGGAATTCCATAAACTACATGGAAGACCATAAACTCTTATATACCTGCCATTACTGCTGACCAGAGAAAAAGCAGGAGGCGTAGCGGCAGACCTCCAGTAAAAGCCTCTGATAGTTCTTCACCAGGGAAACTTGAGGATGTATTTTTGATCCACATCCTTACAGAGAAAAAGAGAGACGATGAAGGAAAGCCGCATTTAACAATGACGACGCCAGTGTTGGGTGTCTTGCTTGAATGTGGAGCTTTATCAGGGAAGTGATGTTGTTGGAGATCATTTTGTGTTTTTACTCCATGAAGCTAAGCACAGACCCACACAGCAGATTTGGTTATACTATGTGCTTTGAGTGCAGCGTAGCAGCACCACCTGGTGGCTAAGCTGCTAGTTTTCATTCTTTTTAAACTGTTGGCTAAACAGTGTGCTCTGTTGATCCTTGGCCGTTTATATGTGCTGTTGGGATTTTCACCTCTATTCTTCACGCGAAGGTGTTAACTCAGTTGGGGATGCTAAAAGGAACATTAATTTACTCAATGAAAAGCATGCAGAGGGAATTGAAGGTGAAAACTCCATTGGTACGCTGTAATTTATTCTCTTTAAACAAATGAAAACAATCGCGTGTCAACTTTTTTGAAGCGCTTCTTAGAGTCAGATATAATTTCCTTGCAGTAATCTGCCTCAGTGACACTCATTTAAAGACAATTCTGAAGGAAACAAACACTGCATTGGGAACATGCGTCATTATTGCACCCCATTAACAAATGTGTGTCTTGTTTTAAGAAGAGTACGTCTCGAAGGCTGGATATGACCTTAAATAACCTTTTTAGGAAAGAGTTCCAAATATAGATCTGTTTTTATCATCTTGTTTTAAGTAAACCATTTGGTATGAGACTAAATGACTCATTTATGTGGAAATGGTTTGCAGTTGAGTTCTGTTAAACCCCTCTCACAGAGAAGTTTGATGATGTGACATCGTCTGCTCAGCTCTGACTCGTGGGAAACATCTTTAAAGAAGGTGTAGTAGCACAGCAGCACGTATGACCAACAGCATTTTTGTGTCGCACTTGTTTCCTTTTGGGTTTTTTTGGGCTCAAAATGTTGCTGATGTGGCCTTGCCTTAAGGAAAAATCCATTCTGAGATATTTTGGTATACATTAATGCGTAATCTTTGCTGAACCCATTTTATTTACTGATTTCTGACTTTTCCCAAAATGGCTTTCGACAAGAGGCAGGGTTCGTACAAAGTCTTGAAAGTTTGGAAAATGCTTAATTTTAACTGTTATGTTTTTAAGGTTAGGAATATGCTTGACTTCGAATATAAATTGCTTGATTTTCAACATAATCTGGTGTTTCATCATCTACACAATCACTCATGTAAACGAAAAATCTTTTAATATTTCAATGAAACAATCCCATCATCATATTTGTTTGTTGTCTCCTGGCATCTCACACCAGACGTGGAGTGGACTGGAGCTAGCTTTCCTTTCTGCTCTGCGTCGTCAGGGTGACCATCTGCTCTCAGATGATTGATGCTGGTATAAAGGAATTCTGTAAACTATATTTTTCACAATCGCATTTATAGTAACATGTTAGATGCGATGATAAAAGCTTCGAGAGTCAGGAAATCTTTGCTTTAGGTACCTTGAAAGTGCTTGAATTTTACTCTTAAAAAGCTGTACAAACCCTGCGTAGAGGATAGATGCAGCGTGCTGAGAGTTTATTGTTATTCCCTCAAATATCCTGGCTGGTTTGAATTTCCTCAGCCGTACTGCTAGCTCATAACACTCAGCATAAAGTAGCGAAAACTTGACCAATGATGAGCAGGGCAGACTCGGCCCGGGGACATCTTCATCAGAACCACATTTACAAAGACGCTGATTTTAACTTTTGTTCATTTGTGGCACAGATCACATAGTGTTGTAGCCTCATGAACTGGAAAAAACAAATGTAATAATCATTTCTGTTTGATGAAGAGTTGCTTTGGCGTCATTTCATTTATTCCAGAAATAAGGTGCTGATTTAAGTTTTTAGGGTCTGGGCTCCTAGAAGCTGTGTTTTTTTTTTTAATGCCCTTTAGTCAGATTGATTGAATGGCTTGTGCTGTTTTTAAGGCTGATGTCACATTACTGAGCCTGCCTTCAGTAGAGCTAAGTGCGAGTGCTGTAAGACAGCGAGGAGAGGAAGTGACTGTGGCTGCTTTTAATACTTTGTCAGTTCTCTCTTTATTCGTCCTTCATGTTTTTCCCCTCAAGCTTTAAAAGCACGAAGCAGCTTCTTCTTTCTACCAGAAGTCAGCCAGGTGACACATGAAGACAATAGGATTTTTATTTTGGCGTTTTGAATGCATCCAGTAAGATAGAAGATAGCTTAGAGAAGCTTTCTGTGTAGTTGTGGTCCATTGTCGAGGCAGCTGCAGCGGACAGTACTACGGATGTACTGATGCGAAATGAATGAAATATTAAAATCCACTACCGAGAGCCAGAGGTGTTTAGAAATCAAAACAAAGCTTCTGTCTGTTTATTTCACATATACTGTAGAAGAAGACCTCAATTTTTATCCTTGAACTACTGCTTTAAAAGATCAGTTCCACTATGATTTAAGGTTTTGTTAATATTCCACATTTTTCCATCCTTTTTACGTTCATTTTCACAACTTATATGAACATGCACCATGATTAAAGATATTTTAAAAATGGTTTATCCAAACCTCACAGACTGTGTCACTGTTATTCACTAAGCAACAGCAGGAATTCAGGAAAGGTAATGCATCACTGTTAAGCAAAGTTAAAGGCACCCTGTGGTTTTTGTCCACTAGTAGCACTATGGAGCAGTGTTTTTGTGAGCAGGTCCCCAGTTAGTTTAGTTTACAATAAACCTCCACAGGGCACCTTTAAACCAGATTGTTTTATCAGACTGTAAAGTTATAGATTTCAAATTCTACCATTTCATATTAGCGCACTGCACTCGGGAACAATACGAGAAATCAGACAGCAAGTTAATATATTGACTTGATAAAGAACTAAGGAATAGGAAATGTAGCAAACATGATAAAAGTTTAAAAAGATGATCTGTTACGACTCTGGATCAGATCAATACCTGGTATCTGTTTATTTACAGCTGATCACTGAATCGTGGAAGTGATTTTTTTAAAAGAGATGGTGAGATTGGTGCATCTGTAGACTTTTCCTGCTATAAATGCTGTAAATGAAGTAACTTCTTTTTAGATTTGCACCAACAATGTACATTTTGCATAGCCAAATATGGAGGAATGAAACATTTTATTTTTATTTTTGATGCTCATTGGAACCCCAACAATAGTTCTCCGATTAATTTACTTCTTACTCATAGCCATTGTAAAATCCCCATCTTATACTGGGTGCCTGCTGATTTACTTTTGCACTATATACATAGCTCCACCCCCTGGCAGAAATGTCTGCTGACAAAGTTAAACAAAAAAAACTACATTTGCTTTCTTTCAGTAGGCAAAAATGACTAATAATAGACATATTCTGGTGTCGAGTTGGTTGAGACTGTCGAGTGGTTCTGTAACGTAAAGAAAGGCATCGTCTGCAAACGGGGACATCGATGGCTGCCGCTGTGCAAGTCTTTAAAGAGGGGAGAGTCAGAGGAGACATGATTTTTGTTTTTCTTTAATGTACAAATCAAATGTTTCCAAGCCAAATGTCCCTGTCTTTCCCTCCTCTCTTCTTCACGTAGATTCACACATGAAGAGAAGATCGGATTTGCAGCACAGGATAAACCTGATCAATCAAACCTGTATGAAAGGTTAAAAGTCAGACGACTTCTAAACGTGTGAATCCTGCTCCAGTCTTTTTATTTCCCCCAGTGTGTACTGTTTACGTTCAGAGTTTTTATTGTACATTTGGATGTTAATAACATCTTGTTGTAATTATAAATAAGCTTGTATATTGATGTTGTTTTGATGCAATTTATCTTTACCTCAAATGATTTTTTTGGATATACTGGACCAATAATAAAAATGATGAATGCATTTGATAATTGTCTGCTCAGGTCTGATTTCTTTTTTTCTTATGTAACATTTTATTCATTTTCACCAGTTGAAATGTATTCAAAGTGCAGAAAAAATAAGCAATAATTTGATGAAAAAATATAGTAATAATGATCTTACGAGGCTGCAACAAAAACATGAATTGAGCTTGTTTAGATATGAGTCTTAAAATGCAATAATATTTCAAAAAATACATTTTAAATGTTTTAAACATTTTTATTTGCAGAATAAAAGTGAATTTCACAAAACATTGTACCTAGTTAGTTTCATATAAACACAATCAAATTACAAACCTTAAAACATACCTCAAGAATGTTTATTTTTAAAAAAAGAATTGAATTTTATATAACTTGCAGCTCCATAGTTCATTACTGCAAATATGTTTCCTTTTGTTCTAACCCATACACCAACATAAATTGTACCTTAGGCGTAGTAACCTTTATTTATATTGAGAAACTCAATAGCAACCCTTATGTGTGTGTGTGTGCGTGTGCTTTTTAAAGTGACAACAAATAAAAGTACAATAATAAACAAATGCATAAAATAACAATAATAATGCCGGCTGCATTTTCTTCCCTTCAGAATCACTATCGGTACCATAAAGCAAACTGACAGACACGCTGTCACTTGCAGGCTTATTGTCTTAAATGCATAATTACTGTAGATATGAATTAATTATTATATCCAAGTGTAGTTATTAAAAAACTACATTTCTATTTTTGTGTGATATTTTAATATGGTGATAATTTCATGCACAGGCAATATGGCTGTCAGCCAAACAAAATCACACAAGATAAAATTCAAATAATAAGTCAAACTATCAAACCATAGTACCTTTCAAATAGGTTAGTGCAGTTCAAAGTGCTTTCCAACCAAATGCAAAATTAACTGACCAAACATACAACTATAAAAAAGTAAGAGCAACAAAGACAAGTGAACAGAAAAGATAAAAAAAAATGCATAAGTAAGTAAACGTATGGACAAAAAAGAAAAAAACATGTCTAAAGACTGAAATAAAAGATTAAAAAAATATCCCAACAGTGAAAACAATGACAATCATGAAAACACCAAAAAAGCGCCATTTTAAAACTATATTTTCCTTTACTCCGTCAGCTTTTCCTGACCTGCCGCACGTAACTCTCTTTGCACTCCAAAATACCATAAAGTGCATCTATTTACAAAGCATCTCTATTGTGGAAGACAACAGCTGGTATGTATGGTATGATTTTTGGCCACACTCTCACTACTGGTCAGTTAATGAATCTACAATTGAACAACTATGGCAGGTGTGCACATCTCAGAACAAAATAATATAAAGCCAAGGTACTCAAATCCTCACTGATTGCATATATCAGCAGATGGTTGTATGGAAATTTAAATCCCAACTTGTGTCAAACTTAATATTTCTGTATCAGTCTAGTCTTGATGTGTAAGGCTTTAGGACTGAAATCTCAATTTCAATTCAATATGCTTTATTGGCATGAATGTAACACGACAATATTGCCAAAGTGTCAAGTAATATGAGATTAAGGTACAATCTCTCACCTCCCAACCAAGTGTCAGAGTCACAATAGTATCAAATATGTTTGAAATTTACAGCTGAAGGCTGAATGTGATCCATTTTGAGCCGGTTCACAACAGGAAACTTGTTTAAATGTGTGAAGTTAGTCAATTTTTAGTCCATTCTCCTTATTTAGGGGGTGCGCAAAAGGGACTTTTCATGTCTGACACATTCAATGACAAATCCACAGTATGTTGAAATCACCTTGGGTGTGTTGTTGTGGACATGACTTCAGTTGTTTCGAAGCAGTTCGGACAAATTTCACTGGCTGATGTCATATGGAGCTAAATCTGGGCTGTTGAACTGCACAATCTGGCATATTTTATTGCTTTTGTACTGCGATTGGTACCTAGTGCGGTCTCAAACAGCTTGCTAAAAGGAACTTTGTCACTGGCATCAGTTTTTTCAATGCTAATCACGTGAATATGATGTATAGAAAGTGTTGAGTAATACTTCTCACACTACATACGTTTCTTGAAGGCAACATGATTGAGGAAGGTCCTCAGCCTTCTTTGTTATGCTGTCACTATAATCTAAAACTGAAAAAAATACAATCTGAAAGTGAAAAAAAGATCTGAAACCGAAAAAATAAGATTTGAAACTGTAAAAAAAAAGACCTCAAATATCAAAATATATATGAAAGTGAGAAATGAAAAATTATTTATTCAAAAAAATTCAGAATTGAATCAAAATTATATTTAAACTGAAAAAATGTTTCCTACACTTATCTTCATTTTGAGTACATTGTTGTATTTTTCAAAGTTCAAGATCAAAACTTAACTTTCAGTTTCAGATTTTAGTTTTTTAATTACAATTTCTTTTTTCAAATTATCAAAACTATTGGCCCAGATTTAGCTCTATAATGTCAAAAGTTTACAATTTTAAACTTTTTGTCAAACTGGATATTCTCATGCAGTAATCTCTGTCATCACATGTACAATCATACACATACACATGTCAGTCATGTATAAGTCTGCATAGGCCTCATTAAAATATATCAGATCCTTTATGTTTTTTATATATAAAATGCTCATGTAAACATTAAACCTGCTGTCTGTTCCTCCTGTGACAGCCAAAGCCTGCAGGAACTCCTTTCCTGAAGGGTCCATATAGTTTTAACATTATAGGAAAGGCACCGTTCTCCTATTGCCCATTTCAAGTCTCAGTTCCTGTCTGCCTCGTACCAACACTACCTCACTGCTGGTGGTGATGTCGGCGTCATCAGTCTCCCTGAATCCTCTCATACTGTCGCCTCTGAGGTGATCTACAGCCGACGATACTGGAGGGAGGAGAGAGGAAATAAGTAAGTAAAACAAGACTATGTACAAGTAAGTAAAAAAGTTTTAAAAAGTTGCAAATGCGTTAGCTTTTTCCCCACTTCCCAGTGTTTATGCTAAGATAAACTAAGCTAAGCCAAGGTAATTGACTCCTGGCCCCAGTTCATACTTAACGGACAGATATGAGAGCGGTATCAATCTTCTTATCTAACTCTTGGCAGGAAAGCCAGTGTGTGTATTCCCAAAAATGTTGAACAATTAAAAAAAAAAGAAATGGTCAAACTACATAGTCAAACTACAAAGTACTTACAATGTAAATGGTATTTTTAAATGTGGATTTTCACCCTGATTGTTTTGTATTAGACTTTTATAAATCTAATTTTCATACATTTTAAAAACATCAAAACAGATGCTTTTCTGGATTTTCTTGGTTGAAACATAAATACTAGCACTAAACAAATATTGAGCCCTAGGAACAGATCAATCGTTATCACTGCCAGCAACATTACATCATCAACAGCCTACCTGATGGGTATCATTCCCAGTACTGTAAAGACGCTGGAGAGCGTGAAGACGAAGCCTGGGAACCAGTCCAGGGTTCTCTGATAGATCTTAGTAAAGGCAGGGATGTACGCCAGACCGGCAAACTTCAGAGCCAACTGCATGGAGGTGAGAGTGGTGCCTGATGGGAAGGAGGACAGATAGGTTAAAGGAGAGAGAAGTAAATAAGGTTCAGAGGGGAAACATAAATTTTCTTTTTGGATAAGCTAATCTCACAGACATCTTTTTAAAGGGAATAGTTTGACATTTTTGGGAAATGCACTTATTCGCTTTCTTGCCGAGAGTGAGAGAGAGAAGAAAATTGATCCCACTCACATCAGTATGGTATAAAGTAAATATGAAGCTACAGCCAGCAGCCTGCTAGCTTAGCTTAGCATAAAGACTGGAAACGGGGGAGCAGCTAGCCTGGCTCTGTCCAAAGGTAACAAAATCCACCTAACAGCAGCTCTAAAGTTCCTTTTCCTTTAAGGTCGTCTTGTCTTGTATCCATTTCAAATTCCGCGTGTGTGTGTGTGTGTGTGTGTGTGTGTGTGGACAGGAAAACGTTAGGGTGTTTGCGTTGTACTGACTTCTCAAACAGACATCATGTCAAAGCAAACACACGAGGGAAAACCCTGACAATGAATAACCTCGCTCCTTTAATCATCTGTGAACCCAGTCTGTGTGACAGAGGAGGCACGACACTGTAACCAGCAGCAGAACAGGCTCTTCAAATCATGCGTCATCTTTTTGTTATAAACCTGCCTGACTGCAGGTTTCCAGTATACACCACCCCCCACCCCCCCATGTGTGCATACCTGTCTACAAGTTGCAGGACACTGTGCACACACACAAAACACAAGAACTGGTAACGAAAATGACTAACTCAGAGGTGCCTAAATGTTCCAAAAATGAAGCTAGATGTGGAGGGTCTCACACACTGTATTATACTGTGAATGACTGTATTGAAATAAAGTGTTACTGCATGTTTAGCATGTTTGCTAGCCTTACACTGTTACCTTTCTGCTGATTCAGGAGTCACAAGCCAACCAAGCCCAAAAGGCCTCCTTCCTCTAGCATTCAGTTGCGCAATCATGCTTCTTTTGTTGTTCACAATGTTTGCAATTTGAGTTTTTAGAGGCAGTAAGTCAGGTCATTATCTAAACACTCGTCATATTCTGCTTTTTGAGTCAACAGAAGAAAGAAAAATCCAGATTATGTGTTGTAAAAAAAGATTACTAACTAAATCTTGGACTTAGTCATTTTCCCCCCAAACACCTGATGTACAGTAGTCTAGAATAGAATAAGGTTGCAGATTATTACAAAAAACAATCTATTTTTTGTCAACCATCTCTAAAGTATTCCAGTGTTTTAGATGTTTCCATTCACATATTATAAAATTCAACTGTTGTAGAGATTTCTATCTCAGTGAACATCATGTCTGTACGGAAGCCGAGAACGGCAGTGCTTGCAATTAATAATTAATAATTAACTCGTGATCTCGAGATAACAGCGTTAAAAAAAATAATTGCAAGCACGGCCGTTCTCGGCTTCCGTATGTCTGCTTTTATTGTGGTCAAAGTTATTTTACGACCTGGCAGGTGACATATAATAACACAGCTTTTATCACACAGTAACTCCTTAAATGCACTAAACACCACAGATTGATAATAACAGTGTCAGACTATCAGTAAGGTTTTTTTTTTTCTGACCTGTCCATGACCTGACTTAACTTTCAGGAAATATCATGTTGTCATCTCTCTTCCACAACTTCCTCCTGTACTCACTGACATACTCTGATCCTGCACTTCTCTCTGATCTTTGACACTATCTGTGGTGTCTCGTCGTCACTCATGTCTAGTCTTGTCCTGCACTTCCTGTTTTATTTTGTACTAATCCTTCCCTCTCGTTTCAGACCCTGACTTCCTCCCTTTGTGTGATTTTCCCGCCTTTGTGATTGTCTCCCCCGCCCCTGATTGTTTTCACCTGTGTTCCCCTACCTCATGTATAAATAGTCTGTGTCTCCCCTTGTCCTGTGCCAGTTCGTCTTGTTTCTGTCCGTCAGCATTAGAGCCAAGCGTTCCAGCAATTCTTCCATGCTTCAGGTTTTTGCTACTGTTTACGTTACTTTTGATCCTCCTTGTGAGCGTTTTATTTTGTGTGTTGTATTTCCTCCTTGTGAGCGTTTTCTTTTGTACTTTGTTTATCCTCCTCGTGAGCGTTTTTTGTTATATCCAGTAAAGCCTTTTGGAAACTTAATACCCTGTCTGAACGAGTCGTGCATTTGAGTCCTCCTGTTCTGAGTCAAGTTCTTGACACTATCAGTATATCTGAATATTCGTTACAACAGAAATGCAACACTTCATTTTAGTGTATAAAATAATGAAGCCAGGTGTCACAGATTGGGCAGGGTTTTGATTTACATTGTGAGGGAAAAGGTTGAATGAAAGAAAAATATTTCTTTTTATATATATTTACATTTTAAAATTCTCTTGTCAGTTTATTTTTGCATACAGCCTCATTTTATATATGTAAAGTGTAACTACCCCCCCCTCAAATTCTACTACAACTGTCTCTCCCAGCATCTTTAAAAAATGCAACGAGTGAGGGAACAACAACTGTAGGAGGCTGCGTAGTGTGGGTCAGGGGACACGGGGGAGACTGACTGACACTGATTAGAGTCTTTTTTTTTTTTTTAATATAAATTTCATGGCGTAGACAGGTCCCGACCAGTCTACTCTATGTCCGCATTGGCCTCGCAGGTTCAGGGCTGATTTAAAACAGTAGAGGGCATGTTGAGCCATTTTCAACCCATGAAATGACGTTTTTTTCTGAAGTTTGGTAAGACATGTCGATATTAACACCAGCATTGATGTGTTTCATCACGGTACAGTCATATCATTTAGTTTACAGCTCAAAAAACACATTTAAGTGTGCAATACCTCTTTAAAAGATGATTCACCTTTTTACTCTGGATAATCCATAGACCCTGCTGTGAACATTTTTCTTTGGAACTACTTTCTACCAAAGAAAGTCCCTCTAGAAACACTAGAGGTAAGGGAGAAAATGTTTTATTTGTAATTAAGGTGAATTGACCCTTTAATAATCTAAAACTAGCAGAAGCTTTTAAGAGCATGCGTTTGCATAACACTGCTGTATATTTAATTGTTTTCACTGTTCAATTATCTCTACTGTTATTACTCATCTGTAGTGCTTTTACACACCTACACACACACACACACACACACACAGAGGTTGCATACTCACCACATGAGGATGCTGGAACCTGCTGAGAGAGCAGAGCTCTGATAGTGGGCATCGGGATGAGAGCAAACAGGTTGAGTGAGCGAGCTGCGGACAAATGAACACTGATTAATTTTCTTCCTCTCCGTTCCCTCTCTCCCTCCACAATGTCCTTTTGTACACTTCTGTTTTTGCTCTTTGGCAGTGTGTGTGTGTGTCAGGTCTCTAATGGAGCTGTAGCCAGTTTGGTATCATCTCATGCATGTCATGTAAACAACCAGTATTTTGTGTTAAAGTAATACTGTACCCTGTGACACACATGACAAAATATAAATGTCCATTTGGTTTCCTTCTACCAGTCCTTGCTTTAAAACAAGACTGGTTCAACGTTATATCAATTTCATGAAGGCTTTTCCATTTGTTGTTGTGTGCAGCTTGTGTCTGCTAATGCTAGCTTTTTACTTTTGCAAAGAAAATAATGTGTTTTATATTCCTGTTTTGTTTGGAGTTAACAGAAGAAGAGCTGGGTAGTTAGCATGTTCAGCGAGAGCTGAGCGCTAAAGATGAAGACCATGTTAAATAGAAAGATGTTTCCACCCTCATGTCTGTGTGGTAAATATGAAGCTACAGCTAGCAGCCGGCTAACTTAACTTAGCACAAAGACTGGGGAAACGGCTAGCTTGGCTCTGTCCAAAGATAACAAAATCCACCTACTAGGAATTCTACATCTCACTATTAACACGCTGTATTTTATTTGTTTAATCTGTACAAAAACCACAGTGTAAAAACAATGGGGGGGGGGTTATGTACTGGACTATTTCTTGGCTGCCTGTACAAGTTGCTTGGCAATGGGTCTTGGCCAAGAAATAGTCAGGCTAAGCTAAATTAAGCTGGCTGGCTGCTAGCAGTAGCTTCATACTTAACAGACAGATACCAACTTACTAGTCAAATGAATATTTTAAATTGACTTCATTCATTTCTAAAAATCATTCTAGTTACAATAATCTTTAATTTTTTAATAAATAATTTAATGATTTGTGCGACTACTATCAAGATGAAGTCATTGGGGAGCAAATTTAGTGGCACTGGATAATTTGTTAATGCAGTAAAACAACATTTAGAAATGTCCTTAGTATTGAATGTGTAAACCTTATGTAAACAACTACCACGTGATTCAACATGAGCACAAACACTATTGTATTGTCTCTCCCAGCTAGCTGTGTTGCTAACACAGAAAACAAAATTCTTCCAGTGTATCCGTAGTGTGCTGGATGAAAATGAGATTCTTCTACTCACTCTCACTTTCTCACTCATTTTGGTTCCTACATTTTTTTATAATTTGTGCTGATAACCTGTCAGCACAAACCTGAGTGTATGAGGCTGAGCAGGTGTAGCAGTGCGCTCACAATGAATTCATAATTACCTGTCTGTAATCTATCAGATCTGGAACCAGCAGACACAATTAGACCCGTTACAAGAAGTAAGAAACTGGACAGCTTGACTTTTAACACAGATAACATAAATTCTGTTCCTCATTCTTAAATGTGCTGAGTTGAACCTAGAAAACCAACAATTCATGAACAAGTAAGCAAGTTTTTTTTCTGTTTGTTGTGTTAGGCATTTGGCTAAATGAAAATGAAAGTGAAAAAAGAGGTGACTCACGTCACCTGGCTGCTCTTGTGGGACCTAAAACCTTACTTTTATTTATAGAACAGCCTGTTGAACCACCAGGTCACATGTGAAAGACAGCGAGGGACTTTTTTTATTCTGTGGGACAGCGCTGTCATTACTCACAGTTCTATCTGAGTAAACCAAACGGTTTTAACCTCACGACAGAGTAACCCAGTTTAAAGCATTTAAGTAAAAATTGTTTAAAAAAAAAGAAGCATAGTTATTATTCCAGTATTTAGCCTTGTGATACAAAATACAATGGGACAAATGTTAAGGAAGAGATGATAGAGTATGTTTCTGTGAGTACGTAAAGTTGTGGCCTTCTTTAGGGGGTAAGGCATAAAACTGCACAAAGGATTTTTTTTGGGAGAGTTAAAATGTCCATTTGTCATAGTCGACCACAAACTGTGCCTCAGCCTGAGATGCTCAGTCTTACCGAGGTAGAACATGTAGGTTGTCGTGACGAAGGACATGAAGTAAATTCCCGAGGCGAACGACAGCATGCCAATCAGGATGAGCGCCACGTCGCTAAAGCAGCGTCGAAACACGATGACGCCGAGGAAACTGGTGAGGAAAATCATGCAACCTGCTGCGTTCCCATAACCCACCTGGAGGAAGATAGAGAAAGTGAAACCGGGTAAAGGAGAAAATTAGAAAGAGAAAGTGCAAAAGTGAAAGAAAGAAAGAGAGAAAGAAAGGAGAGAAGGTGAAATTAAAAGTGAGACAAAACACTATACAAATATGAATCTACTGTAAGCCAGCTACATACATTACAATAACTCACACTGAGCAATCAATGCAGTCTGTGTAAGTGAAACTAACAATTCAGTGTTAATAATTCAGCATTTTCCAGTCTATTTAAAATGAGAACATTGACGGCAGCAAATGTTTATATAATTTCAGCTAAATATATTCTATGTTGCTGCCTAATCATTTTATTGGACCAATTTTAAATCAGCAAAAAAGCCTGTTATTTTATCTTTCATGCATCAAAATCACTAACACCAAGAGAGTAAAATGTCACCTGAGTGGCGCTCCAGCTGAGCGGCTCTTTCATCACAAAGACGCCCAGTATTTCTACGGCTCCACCCACTGCAGAGCCGTACAGCACGGCAGCTGCAAACAGCAGAGCCACGTTCACCATGTTCTTCCCAGCAGGAGCCTCCACAGGAACGGGAACATTACTGGAGACGTGAGAAAGGAGGTTGCAGCTGTCCTCTGGCTCTTTGTTGGAGACTTGTTTCACCTTAAATTAAGATAGACGCACACACATTTAACATCTGCATGAGCTGTGTATGCTACCACTCAGTTTAATTTATTAGTTTCCTGTTGTAGTAAAGTGAATATTTAGGCTAAATTTGGGGATAAAAAGCTGAAAATGTGATTCTGACAATATGATACTGCTGAAAACAATGTCAGACTGAAATACAGTCAAGCTTGATGGGGACAAGTATTTATAGCAACGTTTCAATACAAACAGTTTCACCATGGGTGGATTAACTTTTAGTAACTGGACACCAATGATGCAGGTGTTTGTTTGCAGTACTAAACGAATGCGGCAGTGTTAAACTGTAGGTAAGAAAAATCAATATTGCCAATTTAGCAACTTTCTCGCTAAATTTTGTGACTTTTACAACCCCTTAGTGACAAATTTAGCAACTTTTTGGACAGACCTTAACTCCACTCCCTTGAAGAAAGTTACCAATGTTTCTCAGTGAATGTGACACTTCAGTTCCACAGTACACACAACTGCCAAGCAAACTAGCCTCATCCATTACGTACAACCTGTCAGGTATTATCACTTACCTAACATACAAGGAAAGTGGTCCAATGATTTATCGTAAGTACAAAATATTTTCAAAGGTGGGTAAAGGTATAGTGAAGCAATTCTGGTTAGCTATTAACTGTCAGAATAAAATGCTTCATGTACATCATGGGATTGCAGTGTGCAGCTAACCTTGACAAACGGTTTTTAAAAAATCCTTTTATGGGAGACAGGAAGTCAAAATGTGATGCCAAAAGGATGTGTTATTTCATTTTCACTCTTAATAAATTGTCACTTAGACTAGCATTACATTATGACCATTATTTTTATCAATGCCTAATTACTTTCAATTAGTTACTTAATATGCTCTTTTAAATGATCACATAAGCTTTTAAACATGTACAGAAAGTTATTAACTTTATATTTTCCAAACAGGCTTGTAATTGTCACATAAAAAAAAAAAAGAGTAGTTCATCCAAATAATAATTGTATTATTAAACCTAAGCCCGATAAATCTGGCATGTTTAATACTGGTCCATATATACATATATAGTATCTAAACAATTATTGCCAGATACCGATACTCTGGTCAATCTGTGGAGCAGCCTTAGCTTACAGAGACAAAAATCAAAACACACACACACACACAACACACACTGACCTGCAGCAGGGCTATGGAGTGTAATAGGCTGAGCAGGTGCAGCAGGGCGCTCACACTGAGCAGGATGGTTCCATGTCCCAAACTGGAGCTGTACAGCAGGAACAGATGACCCGACACCAGGCTGCCCACCAGACCTGCTGTCCCATACAGCAGCTCCACTCTCATCATCACCTGCATGGCACATGGACACACATTACTTGGGTTTAGGTCAGTCATTTATATGAATTTGTCAAAATGTAATTTGTTCACATAACACAGGGAACAAGAGGTCATATTTTATATGTAAATATCCAGATTATTTACCTAGAATAAGTAGCAATACTGCAGTGGAAAACCACTCCATTACAAGTAGAAGCCCTACATTCAAAACGCTGGAGGCTTTGCAGATTTCTGACCCACCAAAACTTGTCACACTGTATCTACTCAAAACTCACAATCATTGTATGTTTGTGTGTGCTCCAAATGAAGGAAGAGCTGCAGAAATCATGGGGAAATGAAATCAGTTTGTGTAGGCATCCAGGTAGTGAGACGTGAAACAAGATGTAACCAATAATCCACTTAATTTATGTAGAGTTTGTTGTAGAAAGGAAAGAAAGATAGCCTTATAATGCAGCCTCGCAATGAACAAAGTGGGCTATAATTTTGTTGTTCAATGATACTGAAATTTACCACTTAGATCATTTAAGACTTCTACAAGCACTTAATGCAACACCACCCGAAAACACTGACCTTGGACCTGTCAGTCGCCGTGGAACCGATCGTCGCCAGCGTCATCACGCCGGGCCAGTAGGCGCAAAACCCGCCGGACAGCCCGAATAGAACCGCCGCGCCGACCATTACCTCCAGCGGGAGGCTGAAGATGACCACCAGGAGCAGGGCGAGCCTGGACAGCAGGTACCCGCTCAGGGGCACAATGATAGGGGCTCTCCTCCAGCCGCGGTCGCCTAACCTGGCCAGGAGCAGCGCGGGTAAGATCGGAGTCAGCTGAATGATGAGGTTGTAGGTCATGTAGAAGTCCGACATGGCTTTCTGCTGGCTGTCCTCCCTGGAGAGATGGGCCGTGGGGTAGGTGGCGTTGGCACTCCGGTTCTTGACCACCATCTGCAGGGCGGTGTCGAAGAGAGTGCTGCCCAGCTGCTCCAGCACGAGAATCGGCTCTATCTGCCGGAGCACCGTGAAGGCTGTTTGACACGGCAGGACCATGATTTGACTTTTTTTAGGTTATTCAAAGAATAATGGCAGCATCCACTAAGACTTCTTCATTAAAACTGAAAGTCAAATCAGACTAAAGTAATACATAAGTCAACAAAGTAGCTGTTGGACTTATTCTGATCGAAGGACGCTTTGACTTCTCGTCTTCAGTCAGTTGTGTGCTGGAAATTAAAGCAGCGAGGGAGGAAAGAAAAACTCACGCCCACATCCTCTTCCTCCTGTGCTCAGCTGGTTATATATATAAGCTCTTAGATATTTCGTTAAGACAACATTAAAATACCGTGGTAAAGTTGGTTTTAAGTTGGATATTCAACAGACGGACACCCAATTTTCCCTTTCACTGTTCCCTACTTTATGCCGGGGTTTACAACCGCAATGCAACGGTCTTCGCAACCGGCAAATAGTTAGGAACTGTCAGTAAATTACAGATAGCAATTTTCAAAAGTCAATACCTCCTCAACCACATGAGCTATAAACGTCAAAACAATTCTAAACTATTCAACGTTTGTCCGTGAACGTTGCACAGCTTTTGTTTTGTTCATTTTCATCTCATGCTATTTTATATGAATTTTTCAAAAATTCAAATTTCACTAGCTTTTTAGTCACATTACCTACACACCTCAAATCACTATCAGATTGCTCATCCCCTACTGGCACATGTTGCACAGCCTTTGGTTTTCTGAAAAAAAGAGTTTTTATTGACAAATATGTGTATACTTTTCTGAACATTAGGTCAAGAGACAAAAGGCCTCCAGTATGAAAAGGTAAAAAACACAGCATACAAACAGCAGATAGACACAACAACAAACAGAGGAACCACATAGAATCAGGCACTGCAGCGAAAATGCAGATTTTCCCATTCATTTGAACCGGGGCAGCTAGGCTACTGAGTTCAGGCTGTGGTGGTGGGGGCCACAGGGGGTGCCGCAAAAAAACGCAGCCGCCTGCCGAAAAAGTTGAAAGTGATTCAACTTTTGGAGAAACGCAACCCGACGTCACACTGCAGCAGCCAATCACGCCAGCAATCAGACCTGCTCATTGTAGATGAGATGTAGATAGAGGTTGCAAATGCACTGTGATATATAGTCCAGATAGTACAGTAATTGGAATTGTAGGCAGCATTGTGTGCTATTTCTGACTGTATATAGCCAGTTTACATAATGTTGCTTTCATCCATAGAACATGGAAGCCAGATTCTTCTATGGGACAGGGAAAGAGAACAGGGCAGAGTTATCTCTTCCACCAGAGGAGAGTGAGGATGAGCACATTTATGGACGATGCTGCCATGAAGGCAAAAGGACGAGGAGCACACCAAGAGAAGATGACCATTCATGATGGTGTGAACCTGAGGGCCGTCAAGTGATTTGACAACTGTCCCGTGACCCTCCTGAGCACATTTGTTGCGGCAAACCCCACCGTGTGTCCAACATTGTTTCAGTGTATAATGTAGAAGAGCATGGGGGAAGTGGATCTTCTGGACTCTTTGATAGCCCTCTACCGCACCAAGATCAGGTCCAAGAAATGGTACCATCGCATCGTCTTTCACACGCTGGACCTGACCCTGGTAGAGACATGGCTTCTCTACCGAAGAGACTGCCAATCCCAGATCCCAGAGAACGCCCAACTCCCACTGTTGGACTTCAAGATCCAAGTGGTCTCCTGCTTATGCATGGAGAACAAGGTGTCCAACAAAAGAGAGGGGAGACCTTCACAAGCTGTTGTCCTGGGGAAAAAGAAAAGAGGGCCCCACAGCTTTGTGCCACCTGATCCAATAAGAAGAGACAACACAGACCACTGGCCCATGCAAGCAAACTTGAAGAGGAGATATGAAATGTCAGGATGCAAAGACATTGTGAGAAGCAGGTGCGCCAGGTGTGCTGTGTTCCTTTGCATCACCCGAGAGAGGAACTGCTTCTTTGGCTTCCATAAGGGGTGAAATGTGATTAGAATGGACAATGTTACGTGAATTTATTTAAAAAACATGTTGATGATGACTAAATCAAATGAATGACATTGAATGAGAATGATTAAATGAAATTAAATAGGAAACAAATTTGTTTTTTGTTTTTTTTCTTATTACAGGTGTATGTAACTATCTTAATACAATGTTATTATTACCATACATATTAATTTAACTGTGTAAATATTGGGTTATACATTTCACTAAGTTTAAGTTGGATTTGTTAAGTCTTTTCTTTTAATAAAAGGATGTTTTTAGAGAAAAGTTTGATTTTATGGTACTTTCCACGATTGCGCATTGTTGCCATATGGCAACAATTTACCAACTACCCCCCTTTAAATTTTTTTAAACATTTTTTTCAAATATTTTTATTATTTAAGCAATTTTAAGTAATTAAAACACATTAAAACATTTTTATCATGTTCAACTACCTATTCATGCAATAGAGGGTTAGTAATGTACAATTTATTATTGCAGAGAACCAGGGCTTTCAGTTTGAGTCTTAACACATTTTTAAAATGTAAATTAATTCATCATTTTAACTCTTTTTATTTTTCTTTTACTGTGTATGTGTATGAGATGTTTTATAATACTTGATTAGGATTTGAGTACTGAAGTATTCTTTGTGCGTGTGTGTGTGTGTGCATGTGTGTGTGCATGTGTGTGTGTGTGTGTGTGTGTGTGTGTGTGTGCGTGCGTGTGTGTGTGTTCCATATTTACATATAGAATGTTCCACAGAGTTCCACAGGTTTACCTGTGATGTTGTGGTTCACTATGATGAATTCTGTTCTACAGTCACTTCAGATCCTCAGCAGAGACAAAGTGAACAGATCTACTCAGACCTTCACCACGAAAACTACTGAGAAATTACATACATAGAGAAAGTACCAGGTTGTGCTTCGATCAGTAAACGATCGCTCAACATGGATTACAAGGTAAGAAAATCTAGCCTTGAATCACACACACACACACACACAGACACACACACACAGCTACAGACAGGTTGAGTGGGAGAAAGTTTTCACCTCCCATTGGTTTCTTTTTTTGATGAAATACACTAGTTAGATTTTTGAAACATACGTCTGTCAGCTATGTTATTTAAAATGAAGAGTGACTTATGTTGGATCAGCTGTTGGGACGATGATCAAACTTAATGTAGTTAGTGTGTAAGAAAATCCACGCTGTGATTGCTGCACGACAGCTTATTGTTTGCTTTTCAAAGGCAACATTTGACAACACTTTCACTTTGACCATAAGCTCTTAAAATGTCACAGATTTCTGTCTGGTCTGTCTGAATGCAGACAGCTTGCAGATTGAATTAAGAGACGGTTTGTGAGTTGTACACAGCACCAAGCACCATAACCATTTTTTTACAGTCCCATTCCAATGAGAAGTGTTTTGTTGGTGTGCAAAAGACGCCTGGTTGTTAAAACCTGATTGTTTTTCTTTCTAGATTTCATCAGATGAACCGGGTGAACAGAGGTGCAGCAATTGGGAAATGCCTGTGTTAACATCAGAGGTCTTCGAACCAACGGTCAATTTATTCTTAAATGAGTTCACAAATGAGTAAGTCACAAGATAAAAGTCATCAAGCAAACCGGCAATAGATATTATATATTTATATATATACATACACTGGTTAAATGTTTGCTTTGCTTAACCATTCTTAATCTTTTCTTCCAGGCAGTGGAGGTTGTTGCTAGCTGACAAAGCTGATCCAGACACAATGATTCTGCTATACGACATGTGTCATGAGATTGTAGATATCATCAGAAACTTGGTCCTGGAGGCTGTGGGACCTCAGGTTCAAAGCAGGATGTATGGCCAGACGACCCTGGAGGGTGCCACCATCTCCAGCAACACTTCTATCACAATGTAAGTCAAAAGCTTCCACAGCCATACGCTGTGTTATTCACTTACACCTTCTTCTTAAACATCCATATTTTATGTAGCATTTTGTAACCTTGGGATTATTAGAGTGCAAAGGATGAAGTTAGTAAAAACTGCCTCTTAAAGCGTTTTCCACTAGATTCTGGTATAAATCATCAGCTACCAGGGTTGATTTATGTGATTTGATAAAACAAAGACTCCTGAATGTTTTGAAAAAACGGTGATACAAGGGTGAAATGTTTGAATCCCACTGCCCAGAGCAGATCAGTTGACTATTGTGTGACTGTTTCTCTTTTTAAGGAACATGACTGAAACACCACAGAGGAAGCGTGACAGTGTGACAGAGGAAGATATCCTAGCCAGCCTTGGGAATTCTCTTCACAGCTGTTTTGGTGAGGTGCTAGGAGTCAAACAGGATATGCCCCGGGTATCTCAAATGCTAACACAGTTGTTCGCAAAGGAGGCAAAGAGAAGGGTGAACCACTCACTGGCTACGATCAGACAGTTATCCTCCTCCCCGCAGTTAATGGAGTCTGTTGAGTCGGAAACCTCCAGTGCCTCTCCTACTGACGATATGGTTTACTATGTAATCCATATATTGACTTTTTTGATAAAAAATGATGGGCAGGAGCCATCTGAGGTTGAAGAATGCCTGGACAATAATTTCTCGGCACTTTCCTGTCCAGACGAGGTGACGTATGTTGAGGAGTTTAGCTCAAAGGATGCTGAAATAATCCACCCTGTATTAGAGCAGCAAAGATCAGACCTCTCAGGTGGTCAGAGCGTAAAGCGTTCTGCCAGTTATACAGAGCAGTTGCCACAGCGAGGTGAGACATTTCATGCTGTGTT